>VZRQ01005462.1:44071-72151 GCA_013397975.1 Machaerirhynchus nigripectus | reverse complement strand
AAAGGAGGAAGGGAGGAAGGAAAGGAGGAAGGGAGGAAGGAAAGAAGGAAAGAAGGAAAGAAGGAAAGAAGGAAAGAAGGAAGGAAGGAAGGAAAGAAGGAAGGAAAGAAGGAAGGAAAGAAGGAAAGAAGGAAGGAAAGAAGGAAGGATAGAAGGAAAGAAGGAAGGAAAGAAGGAAGGAAAGAAGGAAGGAAAGAAGGAAGGAAGGATCACACCAGCTGTAAGGGGTGGGTTAGTGGGAAGGAATCTGCCTGTGAAACATCTTTATGAAACCTCAAATTCACTGGAATAAAAAGACAAAATGCAAAAACTACTTAGATGCAAAGTGAATACTGTCATTAAACTCTTCCCTTTGGCATGAACTGCTATCATTCACAGGCATTTCTCTGGTTTTCAGAAGGTCCAGGGCCTTTCATAGAATGGGGAGAAGATCAGTCACACAGAGATTGTGTGTCTCCCCAAGACATTTGGGAGAAAACATTGCCACTTTTAGATTCTGTCTATGGAGGTTAGTGGAGAACAAAAAAGAGGAGAGAGTCATCTTGTAAGAAGAGAAAATAATACCCTGTGTTTCTTTCTGCTGAACATAGGAGCATTGACCATCATCTTGTTTTCTAAACCTTTGATTTAGGAGGAGCTGAACACATTTTGGGGGAAGCTTCTGGCTAAGTGGCAGAACAAACATGTCGATTCACAGCTCATGCTACAGTGTGTTAAAGTATATTTTAAGCTCAAAATATCTTGAGGACTGCCTGAAACACAGCCCGCAGCTGTCTGTCTTGTAACAGTTCTTCTTTCACAGCCGATTGCCTACAATGAAACAGAACATTTATATCCCAGCCCAAATAAAGAGGCAAGCGATTCACCAACATCCACGATTTTAAAAGATGGGGTTGAAGGGCTTGTTAGGTTTTAAATTATAAAGCAAAAAGAAGCATGAAAGAATGAAGTGGTAGGTTTTGATCAGTACTGGAGTCTGTATTCCACAGCAGACAATGTAGAAATAATATCCCAGTACCTGTCTTGTCTTCCATTTCTTTCCTTCTTACTATGCCTTTCCCCCTGCCATCTCAAGAGTCACAGCTCATCTGAAAGGTGGATTGCAGAACTATCCTGTTCATCTACACTTGAATATCTTAAACAATGTGGCCAATGTCAGACGAAACTGGCCAAAAGACAGCATGAGACCAGTGCGAGTATTTCAGTATCATCTCATCCCCCAGAGAAACAAACACAGGTGCAAATCAAAATGTGCAAAACCTTTCACCATCTGGGGCAGAAACTGATAGGTGGAGGCAACTGGGATTGGAAATTACGTTACTGCCCCCACCTTCAGACAGAGAGCAATAATTTTTCTTCTGAAAGCAAAATGGAAACAAAGCACCTATAAAGGTGTAAAAGCTCTAACAAAGCCAAAAAAGTTTTTTCTGTACAAAGTGTACAAGCCAGCATTGCAGCTGCTGCCTCCCCATGGTACACCTGCCTTTCCCCTTACCCTCGTAAACAAGTTATCTTCCACAAGCCAGGGCGTATTTTTCTCCTGTTTTAACCCATGACCTAAAAGCTTAGGATGAAGTTGAATAAGCTTTTTAATGAAATGATCAGAGGTAAAATAACACAGTAATAATATACCCATCCTACATTATGTGTGTTATCTGAAAAACAATCACCCACATCTTAAGGAAGCTCAAACAGCTCAAAATCCAGCAGATGACAGAAGGTCTGCTCAGAGATGCTGGGCTAAGGTCTGTAGAGATGTCAGCATGGGAGTAAGAACCCAAAGTGTGGGAAAAAAGCATTAATGTCTCAAATACCATCAGCTTCTACCTTTTTCCCTGGCATCTTCCCTAAAGACATACAGAGGGATAGGTTGTCGCCCTGAGTTTTGCAGTCTTTCTGTGTTTTCATTCTTGTAGTAGAATTTCTCAGGCACTTTATTGTAAATATCAGGCATGTTTACCTACCAGTATCTGTTATTATCATTCCTTTTGTTAGGCAGAGAATTATGATAGACTTTTGGTCTGACCGGAGTCATGGAGAGGTGGTAACCCCATCCTCCAATCCATGGTTGTCTCTAAAAAGATATATAACTGACAAAATAAAGAGCCGGGCCAGGCTTCTTCCTCCTTCTTCCTTCTTCTTGCCCTACCTTGGCCCTTCCTTGCTCTCTCTTTTGGCCCAGGCCCTATCCTGACAGAACGGTGTCTGCGTGGTCCTTTCGTGTCTGAGTACGACAATAGGTCATCATGGAAGACACTGCAAAGAGCTTCCATTTATCATATTGGGCAGTTTCAGGACTACTTTACCCATTCTCAACAACTTGTGCTCTGCTGCCCAAGTACCCATCTCTCAGTACCCATCTCAATGCACACACTGCACACCTCGGTAGAGTAGCACATCTGTTTATGTCCTAGGTGCATGCAGGGAAGCAGCTCCATGCGACCGGGAGCTGCAGAGCCCGGCTGATGACAGCTGGCAGTGCTGCGGGTACAGAACCCACAGCTGAACCAAGGTCAGACATGCCCGTGGTCAGAGTGGAGAGGGATAGTCAAAGTTGCTCATTTTCAAGCGCTGGCTTCTGTCCATGTGCAGAAGTGTGTCACAGGCACCACCGCCGGGCAGAAAACATGACCATGGAAATCGATGCAGTGTTTGGAGAACAAAATGTTCCAATGTGTTTGGCTTGTGATCCCTTGTGACACAGTCTGACTCTGTGGCTTTCTTTAGTCAATCAAAGCTGTAAAAAACACATCTGTGTCCTCCCACCACTGAGCAACGATGCGACCTCTCCAGCTCAAAGGGAGGGAATTTATGAAATGCCAACATTAAGCAATGCCATCCATTTGGAACAGTACAAGGCTTGAACTTCAAGTACCATGTAGATATATTAATCAACTCTTTTTAAAAATTATTATGGTTCCTATTTTCAATTCTTCCTAGGTCTTCTCTGCAGATAAGTATGATTTGGTGGACACATTGGTGGGATTCTTCCCACCCTTTCTAATGCCTGGTTTTATCTACTGGCTTCTAAAGTGGAGATTTAATGTTCATATTAAGAATATCCAGATGGCACTAAGGTAATTAACAATAAGGAGCAGCATGCCTCAAGACAGGCCAAATTCCAGCTGCCTGAGGTCTGGAGAAAAAAGAAATCTCTTTAGAAAATTAGCCCAAAAATTGCCCATAAATTATATTTTCCCAGTTTCTTAAGAAGCAGTAGGCAACAGCCACCACCCAGTTTTCTCATCCAGCTAGTTCATCAGATCTAGCACAAGGATTTCTACAGTCAAATAAAACAGGCAAACAAGTAGAAGCAGCTCAGGACCCTGGGAAAAGCCAAAGGCAGGCACCCCACTTCACTCTGATATTTATCGCTGCCTCTGGGAGGCACTTAGTGTCAGCTTGAGGGCTTTCGTTGCAGGAGAAACTCAAGATCCGATCTTTGGAATGGTGCAAGAAGGATAATTAATGTCCCCTGAATTTATTAAGAAATATTCATGAGGACAAAAGGCACAGAAATCAAACTGCACCTGAATTACAATTAAACTTTTCCACTTTCTGTTCCATATTTCATCACCCGGCCTTCCTTCCTGCTCCCATTCACCTTCTTTATTGCACTTACCATCATTGCTTTCCAGCCAACATATCCCCTCTAGGGATGGTCTGCTGGCTGCTCTTCCCACCCCCTCAATCCCAGGCTCTTCCTGGGTTGCCATCCCAGTGCCTGTGCTCTCATGCCCCATGCTGAGCACAGAGAGCTCAGAGCCATCGTTTCTGCAGGTGACAGGATTGCCCTGGGTCTGCACCACACCTGGAAGATGCTGATGTGGCTTCTGAAGCCTGGCAGCACATCACAGCCCTCTCTGCTCACAGCCATGGAGAAGCAGAGGTGGCCCTGGCACCCTGCATCTGCTCCCCATGACACCTTCAATTCCTGCTCCAGTGAAGGGGATTTGAACAGAAGGTGATTGATTGTTGATTCATTGAACCTTGCAGTAATACGCAGGCGTCCTTGTCCATTATCTTCCTTGGTCCAAATGTGTTTATTTGGCTTGTCTGTTGCAAGAAAACATGAGTATTTTCACTAAAATATGTCACAACTTTATATGTTAATGTTTTCATAAGAATGTAGGAATTGCCATCTCAGAGCAGCCTGAAGTCCTGTCACTCTTTTGTCCTGGATCCAAAAACGATAGGTACTTCAGGAGGCATGCTAAATGACATGTCAGATATATTCCTCAGATCTTCAGATAAACAAATTATCTCAGGCTCCAAAGTCTAATGTCTCAGCCACAAAAGGATCATTATTGATGATCATGATAATGCATTTCCTTGGTGTCTCTTTAATGTATGACAGGAACCACCTAAAATATTGGTGAGTCTGTTTGAATATCACAAGTTAAAGCAAGACCCTAACACTGGTTATTTTTCACTTAGCTTTGGGATTTAATTTCAGCTGGCTACTTTAGGTACTTGATGGTGTTCTTTTCAAAATACTTACTTTGAAATTAAAAAAAAAAACAAAAAAAAAAAACAAAAATCAAAATAAAGTCTAATAAGAACTTTTCCAAATAAGATTATTAAGTGGATTTTATATGCTTAGCTACGTTGTATTGATCTAATGATACTTCAGAAGAGGCACTCTGCCAATGATAGTCTTCATTTTTCCCTGGGGAGCACGGCGTGGAGAGCAGGTGCTCTGCACAGGGAAGAGGCAGTGCCTGTTCCAGCAAGGCAGCGCTGCTCCTCCCAGACAGCGCTGAGTACAGCTCGGGATGGCCCGTTTGGGGACGGCCTCCACCCCAGCCCCTGCCTGCCGGCTCTGCCCCAGCAGGCTGCCGTGCATGTGAGGATGCAGAGCAGGCTCCCTCTGGTCACTCGGTCAGAGGGGAAAGGCTGATGTGCTGCAGCAAGCTCGAGGATTTCATGGCCTCTCTGGGTGGTGGCTATCAGTTTCAAGGGCCTTCGCAAGGGAAGTGGAAAATGCACCAATTTTATGTGGATTCTGGCCAAAAGATGAATTTCCCCACTCTGTCCCTGGAGGAGTGAAATGCATCAGTCATGAGAAACAGAGCCTTATCACTGCTGCACTGGAGATGTCCTCTGAAGAGGCAGTTTGCTCAGGTTGGAAACAACACGTAAACTTACAGAACACAGCCTGCAGCCTCTCTACAGGTCACAGTACCCTCTGGACAGACAAATTTAGCCTCTGCTGGTCAGTCCTTTCATATTCAAGATGTCACCCTCTCTTATGTGCTCAAATCCAACTTTACATCCCTTCCTCTCATCCACAGGGAATCACCCCACCTGAAGGGATCAAAAACTTGGGAGCCTCCTGCATGCTCCCCATCCCAAGGGGCACGTTGCTCAGCAGGGAGCGCTGGGGTCGCTGGTCTCACCCAGCTGTCCTCAGGATCCCGGCTCAGCAGCGAGTGTTGTTATGGGTAGGTGAGATGGAGATGGGGGTGCCGTTAAGCAAGGACTTTACCATTCTCAGACCTGAGGGCTCATACTGGTCCCCACCATTTTTTGTTCTGCTCCTCATCCCCAAAGAATAAACCTTATTTTAACCCAGACTGTTCCTAGTTTTGCCAGACAGACTACAGCAGTCAGCAAGGCACTAAAAGACATTCACCTTACCGCAGAGGCTCTAGCCCAGCTACTTCTCCCAAGCCTCCGAGAAGGCTGTATGAATTTGTACGAGACCAGGGAAATAATGTGACTTTCACATTTAAAACTTTGTCTTCTCTGTTAGGAAATATTAGTGCTTTCCATCATATCAGGATGTTGTAGTTACACCCCCATACCCCATTTCCATGTGTGGAACAAGGACATTAAGTCTTGCCCCACTGTGGTCAGTGTGAAGATGAAGGGGTCAAAGCAGGAAGCTCTGACAGATGCCAATACCTGACTGGGGAGAATGGTTATTCACTAACATGAGGAGTAAGTTTCACATAGTAAAACTTCAGGAAGAATTTTATTTAGAGGGGTGAATTTCAGGTCTGAGTAAGTCAGGGCAGACCATTTAGCTCAGTACTAACACTGCACTAGCGAGGAGTTTGGATTTTTTTAAAATTCAGATGCCAAGCTGAAATTTGGGCTAGGTTTGAATTGATGGCTTGGCATTAAGCTAAAATTTTAAGTTTTGAGGGAACAACAGAAAAAAATGCCTGTCTTTTGTTTTGTTCCAGTTCCAAATGCTTCCTCCAACTCAAAGCAATTGGAAACTATTTCATTTTTTCTCTCACTTTCATTTTTACCTTGTGGTTTTTTGTTAAACTGTATTAGATTTACACTTCTAAAATGTTTCATACCATTGCTAACAAAAAAAAAAAAAAAAAGCCCTATTAAAAAGTCCTTACATAAGACACTTTTATCTATGATATACCATTTTTCCAGGTTCTCTCCACTAAAAACAGCATGTGCCATCTTGCCGGAGGGCAATCTCTGTTTGTCAAACAATTCCTGTTTTTTAGAAGAGCAGGATGCCCTTCTGGTGTAAGGCATGTCTGACGTGACACCTCTATGAGATCATTGAGCCAGGAGAGCACCAGAGCAACTGGCAACACCTTTACGACTAAGAGGGCAATCCAAAGAAACCAAAATGTTGAAGCAGTTTGATTCACTGCTGCCTGCAAGGATGGCACAAGGCAAGGCAGAGATCATGTTTAAACAACTGCCTGTACCTGTTGTAAATAGTCAGTTCTTTTTTCTCCAGTGCGTTATACCCACTGTGTGTCTCTGTTTGCCCCAGCCTTTTCCTGAGCTGAAGCCGAGGGATTTTTCCATGTCCCTGAGGAGTGTGTTGGAAAAGCAGTGTTTATGTTAAGGGACTTCATTAACATTACTAGTCAGGCTGTAGTACCCAGAGACCATCACAGCGAAAACGAGACCTTGTTCCTTTGCGTCATTGGCCCAAGCAACCACCAGGCTGAAACCTAACCCTGGCTGCTTGCCTTCAGGGGAAAAAATAAGAAGGGTAAAGTAAACAAGGCCCCTGTTCAGCTTTCCTGAGCCTAGATGAGAATTGCTTGCAATTATATATCAAAACTTGGAGCTGACTCTGAGCAGTCTCAGCACTGCTCCTCTGCAGCCACAACCATGGGAAGAAAATCCGTGCCCGCAGCTTGCAGCTGCTCTGACCAGCCACCTCCACCCTGAGCCACGAATCCAGGAAACTCTTAAGTACATGCTTAAATCTACCATTTCTCAGGACAGCACTGATTTGATACCAGTGGGGCTTAAAAGCAAGCATGAGGTTACAGGCTTTCCTGAACATGCTTGCTTTACCAAGCCTGGTTTTCAGACATTCATTATTTTATCCTGATGACAGCTGAGGTTTGGGGTTTTTTGGCTGCCGAGCTCAATCCCCCCACTCTCCTCTCCATCATGGCAAGTTCAGCCATGCCGTCCCCACAGCATGTCTGTTCCTGCCAGTTCATTGCACTCAGCGAGCTCCATCACATCTCCTGCTCCTGCAGCTGACCCCACTCCTCCTGCAGCACGGGCTGCTCAGCTGCCTCTGCTCCGGTGGGGATGCCTGGGGGTCATGAATGGCCACTCGCCTGCAGCTAAAAGCCCCCAAGCACCAGGTGCAGGTGCACCAGGGTCCCCTGCATCACCCCATCCCCTCACATCCCCTCCTGTCCCACTGGTGCAGAACAAGGGCTCCCACTGCCTCCCCAGCCCGTCCCGCTCGTTTTAGGCACAGGGCCCTAAAAACACGCATCTAGGGCCCTAGAGTCCTTCCTACACTGATGCAGCCTATTTTCTAGCCTGTTCCTCATTCTTGGGAAAAGACAATTGGTTTCCACCTTCCCTGTGAGCTTTAAAATCCCCCCACCTCTCAACAAATCAACTGCATGGAACCAGAGGAAGGGTATCAAGTAAAACCAGTCCTGCCCTCGTCTTGTAGCCTCTGACGTTAACTTATGTGAGTATAAAGAAATTCTCCAAACAGACTTGCAGAATCTAGAGATATTTGTGCTGAGTGGATTTTATATAGCTGACAGGAAAATTTAAGCTTTGGATTTGAAGTGACAGCTGAAGTAATACAGCCTTATCTTACCATTAATTTCTTCTCCTTCCCCATACTGTGTAAGCTAACAAGGCTTCTGACCAGACAGCATTCCATGTGTCCTCTTCTCTTCTCTTCTCTTCTCTTCTCTTCTCTTCTCTTCTCTTCTCTTCTCTTCTCTTCTCTTCTCTTCTCTTCTCTTCTCTTCTCTTCTCTTCTCTTCTCTTCTCTTCTCTTCTCACAATTTGTAATGATGCATTTAATTAACAGTAAATGTGCATAGAAGTTTTCTGGGCAGCCATATGACAGCCACATTAACACCATATGAGCCCAAAATTGTTTATTGTTATTATAGTAAATACCAAAGTGAATTAAGAATGATTGATCGGACAGTTATTGTGACTTGACCAAATGTATACATATTTAATAATAGGATGTTTCAAAAGAAGACAGAGAAATGCTGGCAGAAGAGAAATTCCTATATATATGCCTCTTTCTTGTTTGTTTGTTTAAAAAAATAACTAATTAGCTGAGCTGTGTGGCCATATTTGAAAGAAACAACAGCATTCACTACGATTAATACCACTACGCTAACCCAAGGTGACACCTACAGAAATAACTTGGAAGTGTCACTTGACAATCAATCAATTCCTTATGGAAACAAACCCATTTAAAAAACCATAGCACCAAAGGTGCTTAATTAATTAAAAAATTAATAGGGCATTTAAAATCCCAGAGAAAGACAGAATTGTGTTGGACTGGGAGGAAGGCAGGAGCAGGAGGGCCCTGCCCGGCATCCTTGTGCTTCCTGCGGGGAAGCACACGGAGATCGGAGATCAGGGTGTCCCCCGCGGGGAGTGCCCCTGCACTGCGCTCACCCAGGGAAACAAAAAAAAGCAGGAACCCTTATTGAAAAGATTATCTTTCCCATCAATAATCCCCCTCTAAGAGTTCTTTATTAGTAAACCCCATGGCAAAACCTGACATATTTACAGCTTGCAGTAAACTTTATGTATCTGAAAGAATATTAATAATAAGGAGCCGGTGACCAGAGCAAATCATTCTGGCCTGCAAAATGATCAAGTGAAAGCTTAATTGTACTGAAAAGAGAGAGTCCTGACAAGTTGAAAATCCTTCCCACACACCCTTTCCAAAAAGCAAACTTTACTAAGATGAAAAAAGTGTGTTGGAGGATTGGAAACATAAGAATACATATTTAAAAAAAAAAAAAAAGCCCAAGTCTGATATCACAGGCTGAGCTGAGACAGAAACCTGATCTTTTACATGGAATGGGCAACATTTGGGTCTGTTTTATGTGAATTGCTCCAAGCTGTTTTGGTTAGAAATGTATAGATTTTAAGGTAAGGAGTACCGCATAGGCAGTGCAGGTCATTCCCAGTATTGGAAGACGTTCCCCATTACTTTTCAGCTGACAAAGGTAGGGTCCAAACTTTTCTTTCTTTGCTGAGTAACGTATTTGCTTTAACGCTGTGCTGGATTTGGCAAGAGAGACACTTGTATTTTGCTGCCGATTGTGCTTTTCAGCACTCTCATTCCGTCTCCCTCCCTTCTAAAGATTATCTTGTTTTAGTCACCAACCTGCAGAAATTTTTATTTTCCTTGTTCCTTCTAATGTTAAAAAAAAAAAATAAAATTGTTATTTCTCAGTAGTTTTACAAACTTGTCTCTGCTGGTGAAAATGGGAAAAATTATGCTGTTTAGAACAATATTTTGGAGACGATAAATCTGAAGATCTCCAACTGTTTTTCAAGGAGGATTTGGTTTTTATTAGACAGCATTTATGTGTTCTTATTATGATTTTTTCACTAAAAATATTGAAAAATACCTTCCCATTTTGCCAATCAAAAATATTTCCTTGCCTTTATTTTACTTGACATAATAATTCGCAAACATCTTTATATTGACTAAAGAAGAGAACTATTCATGGTTTGGAAAAGGCAACTAGAAATGCCAAACACAGCATAAGGATTTTTGTAAGAATTTTAACAGCTTCCAGGATGTTTTCTAAAGTCTGTTTTTGCTACCAAAAAAAAAAATCAAACTTAGTTCCACTTTTATTCTTTTAATTATTTAAAATGATATTTTGACAGCATCATATTTCTTATGTGTGCATGTTAAAACAAGGGGGACAAATACTGCAATTTATTTTTGAATGCCTGATATGTGCCATTTGTTGATTTAAAATTTACCACTGAAAAACATACCAAGAAAGCTGTAAAACTCTCTTTAATATGTTACATATTTAAGTAGTGCTTACTTGTCACATTTTGGCTAATACTTACACAGCCTTTTAAAATGAAAATAAAATATCTTGACCATGATGTTGTAATTATGCACAGCGCGTTCGTTCCCTTTCCAGAATGACTCCCTGCTTTATTCTTCTCTGATAATCACACACCAATAGCTTTCCTATGTGGCAATTTATTTTTTGTCTTCAACGTATTTCTGCTCTCAGAAGAGTTTGGATTTGTAGGGCAGCATGTCCAGACAACGAGCTACAATTACATATTGCTCTGTCCCCATGTATGTAAGCGCAGAGGTGGATGGGCAGCGGGTGTAGTTAAGTTTTATAAAGAAAAGAAGAAAATCCTACAGGAACCCGCTCCATTATTTCCTGCCTTCCAGCCGTATGGGCTTACCGTCAGGGCTTGTGTGTTTGGCACACAAGTTTCCTCTGAGTTTGTCCTTTAGATTTATATCTGCTTAAAACATGGAGCTTTCTTCCTTGGAGCATGGGGTCAGATCTTATTTGTTTGTTCGCTTTGTGTCATCAATTGACACAAGCCATGTTTTCACTAAATTCATTTTGCTGCTGTACAATAGTTATAAATGAAGTGAGGGGTGGGAGGGTGACTGCTGGGTGACTTGTTTTTTCTTCAACTATCTTCATAAAAATAGACAGAGATTTCATAAAAAGAATGAGGAAATCATTTTGTTTGAAAAAAAATAATGCAAGCAGCAGAGATGTGTTGCCTACTGCCCTCAAGAAATTACTAGAAAAGACTTGAGAAAAACATCAGCTATTTTTGCCTTGTGATTCTCTTTAATTTATTTTTATTGTCTATTATTATGCAGGGATACATCTGTCCATAAATAGATTGCATTACTTGCTTTCCTAATATAGCTCTGCTAATTAAATCAATCTCAGAAAATAAATATTTTCTCATCACATCTTCAGCTTAATTGCCTCAAACTTGGAATTAAAAATTGTTTTAATTTCAGTACACTGGGAAGACTCATACTTAAAAAGAATAAAGTAGCATTCTCTAAACTTATAGTGATTTTCCTTCAGCCCGTTAAACTTTCTAACAATCTTGACTTGCCTGTTTGGAAATTTTAAAGACAATACCACTATAAACACAGCTCTTTCTGTACTACCAGGTACATGCACATATATATATATATATGTGTATATATATATATATATATATGTTCCAAAGGCAGGTTATAAACTGCACCAAGTTGGCAGCTGTCGGGAAGGTTATTTGTGGAGCGAGCACTTTAGCCTAGGGACGTAGTGGGCTCTTAATAATAAGCAAGGGGGGAAAAAATTTAATGTTTTCTTTAAATTAAGACTCGAAGAGAATTGCTTTAATGAATATCGGAGGAACTCACAGGCTTCAGTTTGCTCCTACTCTAACAAAATTTCCTTTGTGGTTTTCACTGTAAGATCAAAAGGAGCCAATTAACTTTTCTATAAGGTAAACAAACGGGGAACCAGAAATACCCCCGCAAATGATCTGACTGGCGGGGTCCGGCCTTTTGTTGTTTTCTCTTTATTTTTGGTGCCGTTTCCCGCATCACCAGGGCAGGGGCAGAGGAGGTGCCCCCCGTGCTGGGCTCAGAGGGGACCTGAGCAGGGGCTGGGGAGGCAGCTCAGCCCTGTGGGGATCAGGAGGGCGGCCGGGAGAGGCTGACAGCACCCACGCAGAGGAGCCCAGGGCTGGACCAAAGATTGCCCTGGGTGCACTGCAGCTTTTGAGATACAAGATATTTCTCAGCACTGAGGAGGATAATATAAACTGAGACCACCATAAAATGGGGCAATGGGAGCATTTCCTCACAAACTGCAGTCCCTCCCCTACTGCTGTCTTCAGCAGGGTCCTCCACAGCCTGAAAAGTCCCACGCAGGCTTAGGAACCCAACGGGCTGAGGGATCCGGGCACAGCTTGGCCATGCTTCATGTCCCAGGGAGAGACGAGAGGGTACACACAACTGGGGTTGCTCTGGAGAAATCTGGGGCAGTAGAGAAGCAGCAAGGTCACGCACAGACACAGAGACAAGCAGTGGCCAGGGAAGGAGAAAGAGAATGCATAAGAAAAACTTTCAGCTAAACCCTTTTCAGTTTTCTTCTCACAATGTGAAAAAACAAAACCAAAACAAACAGCACAAAACTACGCAGGTCCTCACTCCCACCTTGCACATAACCAAGAAACCTGCTCTTTTTAACTTTTCCCTTGCTGGATGTTTGCTTGGCTCCCTAACACAGCCGCACTTGCACAGTTAGCCGTGGAACAGCTGCGCTGCTCTCCCAGTGAGAAAACAGAGTCCTCAGCACTGCGCCTCTGCACTGGGAGTGCCACACTGATCCCCCAAACTAGCTCCAGCTCCAGGGAGCAGCCACTGCTCCCCACCATCACCCACACAGGAGAGCCCGGACAGCTCCCTGCACCTCAGCAAAATCGCTCTGGTTTTAGGGAGCACCAGCTATATTTATAAATGCAGATAATAGAATAAAATCACCTACCCTAGGAAAATAAAAAGGCTTTCTGGAGCTCCAGTTATGTTTACTTGAAGTGGACATTTTGTCTTTGAAAGAGCCACTGAAATTGAGTGTACCACAGGCAGGACAGAAGAATGCTCATTTTTTACTAATTTTCTAGTTTTCCACAGAAGAGTGGATAATTCAGGAAGGTGTCAGGCCATGCTGATGCTCGTGCTTTGCCTCCAAGGTAGCTCTGTCTGAATTAACTGAAGTACCTCTGATCCACACCACGTCACAGTGTGGGGCCCAGAGGTGCTGCTTTGGAAACAGCGAGGCTGTGCCTCCTGCCCCCCCAGCCCCAGCAGTATTGCTGCCGCATAGGAGAGCAGCTGTCACATCAGCCAGCAAAATATCGGGGTGCAGAAGCCCCCAAAAAGTTTCAGAGGGCACAATGTCTTGCCTTTAGGCACAGGGTCAGAGAGCCTGGGTTTGCAAGGCCAAGCAGGTCTTGGTCATCCACACAATGTGAAGTTCACCATCGTTAATTGCTTTGCAGGGTGGGATCTAGAGCTACGAGCAAACTCAGCAGTAGTGACACCAAACTCTTTACGGCTCTTGGGTCAGGTGCTGCAGTCACCAGCACCATGGAAATACTGCAGATTGACAGGCTGAAAGATGCCAGGATGCAGATGTGAGTCACATACTTTATCACTGTATAAATATCTCAAAAGACTTCCAAACCTCTGAATAACAGAGAAATGCAGCCAGCTCTGGGATGGAGGGCAGCAGATAGCAAACTGGAACATTACGGAGTAATGGCAGGAAGGAAGGAAGGATTTGGCAGGCTCCCACTCACACCAAAAGGCATCCATGGCGTTTGATGTCCACGCAAAAATATCTCCTCCCTCCCAACAGCACCGAAGAACTGCAAAGCCATCTCACCTGCATGCCCACCCTCAGCAGTTCCAGCCCCGGGCCTCCCCCCAAGTGCCTGGGAGCAGAACGGCACATCTGCACTCCCGCCAGCCATGGGGTTTGCTGGCTCTCATTTCAGTGCCACAGCCTCGCCGGAGACATGCAGAGAGGAAAGTGCTGTTCCAAGGGCTCTCGTGCTGCTGCAGGCTGGCTCCTGCACAGAGAGTTTCTGCCCCTGGAAAGCATGAAAGGGTGACCCAAGCAGAGTGCTCCACGTCCATGGGGCAAAGCATCCCACCGTCATTATGCACCGAATAATTTGAGGAGAGGGGGAAGCAGAGTGATGACTGCAACTGCATGAATAGATTGTTATTTTAACCCTCAAATGGGTTTAATTACTAGGATTTTTTTTCCCTGTTCCAAGGGGCAGCTAACGGTTTCTTGGGTCTTTTAGAATGGGCTTTCCTCATCATGTCACCAATACATGAAATTAAGAATTTCTCTGCCCCCACTCCCAACCCCCACATCTTCCTGTCAGATCCCTTTGGTGGAGAAGGAGAGTNGGCAAAGAAAAACTCCTTTATTGTGCTAAGGCTCATAAATTCACTGCAGCATGATTTATGGCAGCAGAGCGTAGCACCTAACTCAAGTCAATGCAAGAGGTTAATATGAAAGGTTAAGGAACTCGGTTCTGGCTGATTTATGGTTGGACTGTCGGCTTTTATCCTGACCACAGCTCTGCAACTGTAGCTTGGGACTCTACAAAGCACAAGAGGGGGTGGTGGTGTTAAAAAAATAATGTGTATTTAGACATTATCCCTGCCCATAAAATAAAGACCCCAAAATTCTTAAATGACCAAGGAGCTTTCGTATCACCACATGCCTCTGCAAAAGCAAAGCACCTCCACTCTTCTATTCCCAGGCTCCCAGACCAGAGGGGATTGCTGTGATCATCTTGTTTGCTTCCTCCAGCAGACAAGCAATAGGTTTTTTCCCAAAAGCTGGGTTAAAGCATGTCTTTCTGAAAGTTGCCCAAGCTTAAAATTCCCAAGTGCCAGGAAGCTACAGGACAGAGCCTAGGATAGGTAGAGGTGCCTTCGGTGACCACAAAATGATACCTTACTCCAAGGATGAACTTGCTTGACTCCAGAATCCAGCCACTGCATCATAAAAAGCGTTTTTTGTTTGCAGGGTGGAAAAGCCCCATGTATGTGGGTATTTCTGTTTGCAAGTGCACACAGTCAGCGATCTCCCAACGTTTTCTCTCCAGTAAAATGACTGGATTATGCTCTACACAGCCTCTTTCTATGAAATTTATTAGATTGCGTTGCCAAAAATCTTTTCAACTTCCTCCAGCACTTGTCCAGCCAGAGAAGAGCAGAACTGGGTGCAACATTTGAGTAGCAGCCTTACCAAGGGTCGTACAAGCTCTGCTCCTGGAAATATGCGTTTCTACTGGTGTCACGCTGTCAGAATTTTCATTAAAATACACGAGCAAATTTGCTTTCAGTTTATAAAGTTCCATCTTAATTCCACATACTAGAAGTTATTAATCTGGCAGTATTAAGGCAGACATCATCAAGAAATGTGAGTAGATGGATTTAATGTAAGTTGACTTTACCAAGCAGGCTGTATTCCTGTTTGAAAAGGACAAGCAGCTCCTCTCACAAGATCCCTTCCTGTGAAGCAGAGTATTGGCAAAAGACTTTTGTCCTTACTGTTTTCCAAAACCATTGCACTTTTAATCTATGACCAGTATCAGGGTGCTCAGTCTACAGATCCCTGAATCATCTTTCAGTCCCAGACTTAGCTCTGTTTATTCTCAAAGTCTTGTGGATTTGCCCTAGATTTACCTCTGTGTAACTGAGAGCCCAGTCTGGGCACTCGGGAGCGGTTCTGTCTAACCACCCATGCTGGAGAAGGGACATAGTGAGGATACTTTTGCAGTAATATTTTGCAGCAACGATCCAAACCCACAAGAAATTCCTGTGCCTGTAGGTCTATTACTTTGTTAGAGAAAAATTGCATTTGTCCTTTGATTTTTTTTTTTTTCATATAAGAGCCTCTGTCTGTCAAAGCTTTGGGGAGCTGGGCTGTGTGAAGGCTCCAGGCTAAAACTGGCCATGAGGTCTTCCTGCTCAGGAGGGAGGAAGGACTGGGAGCCAGAGGCAACCCTCAGGCACTCGGTCTTCCTTTCTTTGCTGTGCAGGGCAGGGTGTAACTCAGCTCCCCCAGCCAGGACAGTGTCCTCTCAGTCCCTGCTAGAGCCTTTGGCCATCCTGGTCTTCCCCCATGAGGTGCAGAAACCCCACTCCCACAACTGCCCTTCCCAAGCTGCCTCCCAGCATGGCACACAAAGGATGTTCACGTACTAGCTGGGCAGCAGCATAGAGGGGACAGTGTCCCTGTCTGTTTGCAAATGCTCCCTGCACCAAGGATACGCTCCTGGCCAAAAATAGCCTTTGGGTTTACATGTGTTGGCTAAACAAATCATAAAGCTTTTAACCCCACTTGAAACCCAAATCTCCTGAGGATTTCTAATCGGAGAGAGAGAAATGTACCCTTATGTGTTCAGGAAAGAGGTTATTTTTTTCTTAGCTGTGTAACTAAGCTTTTTGTTTTCACTTCATTTTCTTTTTGGTCAATTATGGTTGAATAAGCTCAAATTTTAATATCTGCATGTTTGTGCTACTAGCCACTGTTCCTGCTGCTTCTGGAGAATAGAGGATATTGGTTTATGGCCCATATGAGGCAGAGAGAGACAGAGACAGTAAGAAACAGAGAGAGAGGAAAGCAGTTAACTTTAAGACCCTTCTTTACCCAATTTTTGAAGAACAACTCATGGGCATATTCCTGCTCCTGGCTCTTATGTGATTTGAATAATACTCTAAGTGCGTAAGATGTACAAGTATCTTTAAGAGCTATTATACAAAGGTGAAGTACAGAGTAACTTTGCCAAGTTATTGTAATCTGAGAAGGTAGGTATTTGCATGAAGAACTGTAAGTTTTGTACACAACTACTAAGATGCTTAAATGCTCAGTGTATAGTATTTAAAGTAAAAAATATTGTTTCTCCCTCTTCTCTCACTTTCCCTGTCATCAATTGACATCAATGGTTAAAGGCCTTGGCAGAAAACCTGAATCACAGATAAAGAAGTAATACAAACAGAAAGCCTAATCCTGCTGCCAAGAAGTTGAACAGGAAAAATTTTATTGACGTTAGCACAGTCCAGATTGGGCCCAGGCACACAGAAATTAGGACAAGTTGCTATCTAGATCGTATGAGCCAACATAATGCAGTCTCAGGAGGTTAGGGAGATTTTCCTTTGGAAACACATCCACCCAAATGCTTGAAATGCTGGAGTTTCATATGACTAAGAGAAGGAGATAGTTCCCAAAACTCAACTTCCCTCAAAGACCTGGACACATGCTTCTCGGACAGCTCCAAAATATATCTATATCTGTATCTGTGTCTATATCTATATCTATATCTATATCTACATCTATATCTATATCTATATCTATCTATATATCTATATATCTATATATCTATATATCTATATATATCTTTTTAGCAGAAAAGAAAGCAAACTTTAAATTCCACATGCCTGTACTAGTAGAACATATGTGTACGTGTACTTTCTGTGCAAAGATGGGCTGAAGGAATGAATATTCTTAACACCTCTCCAAACCGTTGCATGTTCTTGCACTCTTCAAGATCAGACATCTTTTTAAAGTTTAATACTGTGAGCAGCCACAGCTGTAGGGAGTCCATGCTGCTGTATGTATGTGGTCCTTCATATTCAGAGGAATCTCTCAGAAGATTGAAATACCAGTATTTCAATAAAATCAATAATACTTGAATTGGCCTCTGCTTCTGTAAGGAGTCTATGCAAGAGGTGTATCCTCAGCAGACCTGAACAGCAACATCACTGCAGTGAACTTCACTGGAGGGCTTTTCCTCCAGGGCATTAATTTGATCTCCAGGTAAATTCAGCTCCCCGTGACCATACCAGCCACTCGAAGAAGGACATAACCCTGCAGACCCAGTCATAACCACACCATTTTTCTTTTCCTGCTATAGTTATTTGGGGATTTCAGAGGGCAGTCCAGAAGGATCAGCTTGGCAAACCCCATCTAGCTTCTGATAGCAGTCCAAGACAGTGCTTGGCAGCTTGTGATGTGCAGGTATGAAACAGGTCAGGGTCAAGCATCCAAGAGGACACCACCAAATCGTCCCCACTGCTTCTTGCACCAGGTTTCCTGCGCAGTTGCCAAAGCCAGGGCACCGACTCCACCTGCCCAGCTTGCATCCAGGGTAACGCAGAAATTATGGCCCTGGTGAGGAGGAACTGGACACAAGGCAATGGATGGAGCTCCATTTCATCCTCAGCCATGGAAGTAACCGGACTCATGTTTCTTTGGTATCTGTGAGGTCTCTGTTCATCTGTGCAGTTCAGTGATCTCATCCTTGCTGCTTGTCCCAAGGTAAAATAAATTTATGGATTTAAGGTGATAGAAGGTTTTTAAAACAAATCTCTTCTTGTCCCTCAAGGAACCTAAAAAAATCATATTTCAGCTTTCTGTTTTGTTTAAATGGCATCACACAACTCCATTGCCCTCCCGGAAATATCACCAAAGAACTGCCTCCAATATGACCTGGGAAAGTGCTGATGCAGTTGAAGTAAATCATGCCGGTCATCCAGAGTGAACTGCTATTCCCATTCTCCTTATAAAAATAATATTAACCTAGAAAAAAAAAAATGCTGAGTTTCTTGGAACTGGGTATCAGTTGAATGGGTCAATTTAAGGTTTTTAGTGAATATATTTCCTTCATGCTGCTTGAGGCCTTGAAGAAGAACTACTATACCTCTTCCAATATTTTTCAGTGCCGTGTGTTTCATAAAAAAAGAAATCAGATAGACACACCACTGAACTCTCTCCTTTTGTCCAGGTTGGCCAGAAGTTTTGCTGATTCTGCCTGTTAAAAGCAATCAACCCAAACCCAAGCTTCCCTCCTTCTGAAGAGCATTATTTTTTTAGAACATCAATAAACCTCTTTTTTTTTAATTGAGACAAATACTGAAGGGTCAAATGCCTTGTGTCAATTGCCGTGATGCCACCAAACCCATGCCAACTTCTGTGAGGCAAAGAAACCATCCTGGGTATTCAGTGCACTAAGTCCACTGTAGACAGTTCTGCTGGGAAGGAAGATGGGAAAATATAAGAGGTAAAAAGTGTGTCTTAACCCCTCTAGAAACAGCAGGTTCGTATTTCAGACTCATGGGGTGGCAGACTGATGTGTTTCTTAAAAGGAGTCAAAAAGTCACAAATACTGTTCACTGAGCAGATGTTCTCCAGGTAATAGCAAAGGCGCATTTGATAAATACTGTTTTGCCAGCATATTTAAATATTGCCCTACAGAGCTGTAGGCTGCTTAATTAAATTTTTGTTCAAAAGGAGAATGAAAAGAAAGCAAAGGACCAGCTTCTAGGTGTAAAACTACTGTTATCCTCATTGAAACTGCTCTGAAGCCAATAGAGCAAACAACCTGAAGTAAAGAAAATTCTGACATTTTCTAGCCATGTTCTGGCAGCAAATGTGTTTTTGACAATCGTTGGCAAGGAGCTGAGAGCTGTTCCCATTCCCGTGTGAGCAGAGTGCTTGCTGGTGGGCAGCTCACCATTGCCACGAGCCTTTTGTTTCCAGTAAAGTAGACATGAGTTCACAATCATGTGCATGCCTCATGCACTCATGACGTGTGTGACTAGGAATAATTCAAATAGAAATAATCACATTAGCTCAAAAATGGAGATCAAAAACCTTACTGACCTTTACAGGCAGTGACACCTTCACTCTGACCGGTGTGCTCTGGACCAAGTCTTGATGCTTGTTTCATATGACTGAAAAAACAGAGGCACACTGTAAGGTGCCATGGGCAGGAGTAATATATTTTGTCTCTCCATGATTTGGGGGTTTTTTTGCCTTTGATGACAGGATTCAATGCAGAGGTTCACTCAGATGGCATGGAAATTTCAGAGAGTCACAGACAGCATGAAGTCCCTTTTAGGAGAATCTGGGCACTGTGAACACTTACAAATTGAAAATTATTTATGTCAAAATATAAGAATTAGTGTGAGATAACAGATTCCTCCATACATGGAAGCCATGACCATACTATCTATTTCATTATATACCACTTGCCCAATGAATCTAATATCATCAGCCAAACAATAGAGAGTCATTTCGTTCATAGAAACCTCAAGTGCTGGATGTGAACTCAAGAGTGAGGTTGGCCTGATGGCAAAAAGGGGTTGAAGTCGCTCCTGTGCCACCACAGCAGAACTGTTTGGTGGATTCGGTACCCTTGACCCAGGGCAGAAAATTGTTTTGATTTCACTACTGAAAAGTGGGGAGAAGTGAATGCCATATAAAAGTATTCAGTGATCAGAGATACTCCATGGAAAAGGGAGAACTGGTTGAGCTGATTCCTTCATGAACCAATGGAATTTGTTCCAAGGAAGTGTGTACAGGCACTGATGGCTCAGTGAAACATCACAATATGGTCAGTATCTGAATCTACTTGGAGTCTAGAGTGATCTGAGGAGAGGAGAAAATCTGAAAAATTCAGGTCTAGCCACAGATGGATTAATACACACAGAAGGCAGAAACACAGCCAGACCAGCAAGTATCTGAGTTACTGGGCAGGGAATGCAAGGTGAAGTGTGCCTTGGAGAATGGGCAACCCAAAAGCTTTTATGACGTTTAAATCTGGTAATTCCTTAAACCCATTGGCTTTTCCTGGTCTGATGCACAAAGATGTGTTTCACATGCTCTGGATGTGCAGTTCTCCATGGTTAGCCCATGCATGCTTCACACACACGGCTCACTGTGGGCCTGGGATACATCTCTCATTAGTGAGCAACCCGGTTATGTAGTGCTGCTGCTCCCAGCACACTTTTGTTAATCACATCTGATTGAGGGTTCCTACTTCTGGGTAAGCAATCAGAAGTTTAAACTGCATCTGGGTAAATATTCACCATTGCATGAGGGTTTAAGCTGCTCCCAGCAGAGTCAGGAGTCATCAAGCAAATGCCCATGGCTTGTCTGGGTGTATCACCATCTGTCTGCATGGTTTTGTCCTTTTTCAGTGGCAAATGTGGGCTTAGTGCTGGTGCACGTGAAGGACTGGTGGCTTCACAGAAAAGCAGGTGCTCTGAAAGCTTTAAATAGCTCTGCCACATACTTCAAACATGACTGGCAGCACTCCTAGTATTCTGCCCGGCATTATTTGGCCAAGAAGCCTTAGCCTTTAACTTCCAGACTCAACCTTAAGCCTCCATATGTCTCAGTCCTTCAGAGCATCCCACCACTGAAGGTTGCTTAATACAGGTATGGCTCCCTGGGGTGCTGTTCAAACATGCCAAGGGAGGGGAACATAATGAGAACCCATGGCAGGGCATCTGTAATTTAAGCCAGGATTTGAACCCAGGCCTTGGCAGATGTCTAGGAGAATTTTGCCCAAGTGTGCTTGTTTTCCTCCTTTCTTTTTCCAAGTGTTTGTTTCCCAGTTTGCACTAAATTTTATTGAAAACATCAGGCTAATAGCAATGGGGAGAGTGGTTGAGTAGATTTTGCCTCTTTTTCCCTTTTCTTTCTGGAATGCAGCCATCAAAATAAACATTAAATGCAAAATGCTGGTGCTTGAGTTATTACTTGTGAGGGTGCTGGGAGGGAAATTTATAGCAACATTACTGTGTTTTGCTAGAAATCTCTTAATGCACCAAAGTGGAGAGGTGTGTGTGTTTTTTATTAAAATGTTACACTCTATAAATCTGAGCAGCAGGGAGGACACAGGTGGCCCTGGGGCTCAGCTGACTGGACTGTCATTTCAAACTTGGGGAAGGTCTGTCTGACTGTCCTCCCACCTCATCCCAGCATCAGCACAGCCACAGGCTGTCTCCGTCACAGACTGCAGTGGCTCTGGAGGCTCTGCCTTTGCTTCATTAATGCAGCCTTCCAGTACCTAAAGGGGGCCTGCAAGAAAGAGGGAGAGGGTCTTTTTGCAAGAGCATGTAGTGATAGGACAAGGGGGAATGGCTTTAAACTGAAGGATGGTATGTTTAGATTAGATATTAGGGAGAAATTCTTCATTGTGAGGATGGTGAGGCACTGGAACAGGTTGCCCAGAGAAGTTGTTCATGCCCCATCCCTGGAAGTGCTCCAGGCCAGGATGGGCAGGGCTTTGAGCAACTTACTCTAGTGGAAGGTGTCCCTGCCCATGGCAGGGGGATTGGAACTGGGTGATCTTTAAGGTCTCTTCCAACACAAATCATTCTATGATTCTTTGTTGTTATTGTTGTTGCCATGGGGTTTACTCCCTGTTTTTGTCGTTCTGATTTTAAGCCACCAAAAACGACCAGTCAGACTGAGTCATTGCTCCTGCTTTGATAGCAGATTTCCTAATTATTTCATTTAAACACTGTTCTTTTTAGGACTTTCTCAGTGACCTTCTCTTGTGTCTGTCAACAGTGTGTCCTGATAAGAAGTTTTCAGGAGTGGATGACCCCTAAAAGCTGAGGATGGCAGCTGGGCAGAGGTCTGTTGCTGTGGCTGGGCAGGGTGGTCACTATGCAATTTGGAGACTTGGGTGCACTTCACCAAGACTGCTAACTCAGTACAGATTTCTGTGCGAGCTGCTGCAGCCTCCTCAGCCTCCAGGGAACACTGGAGGAGCTCAGGACCTAGAGAAATACCAGTCACTCATGTCCCTGTGTCTGTCAGTAGATAAGGTACTTTTGCCTGAATTTCGGAGGCTGGCCGAGCCACTCACCTGGGCGGGTGGCTGGTACTACTGAGCTGCTCACTGGAGGAAGGGGCAGAGATCCACAGG
Source organism: Machaerirhynchus nigripectus (assembly GCA_013397975.1). Classification (NCBI taxonomy): domain Eukaryota; kingdom Metazoa; phylum Chordata; class Aves; order Passeriformes; family Dicruridae; genus Machaerirhynchus; species Machaerirhynchus nigripectus. Next base: position 49,600 of record VZRQ01005462.1, on the reverse strand, counting down.
ACTCCTGGGTTCTTTCCCAGCTTCCAGTGAACAGCAGGTATTGTGGCTAAGTGTGAGTTCAGGAAATGACTTTTTTCGAGACTCATTTTCTCTGCCTTAAATCAAGGGTGCTCCCCTCAGTGTGAGACTTTACAGTAAGAACATGACATCCTCATGGGATGTACATGCAGGCATCTCCTCAGCCTGCTCCATTGCCTGCAAAATATCTTGGATTCTTTCTGTAAGTACAATCCTGGACCATCCTGTGGAGGGAATTTGTGAGCCCTGTGAACCGACTCGCCCTTAATTAGACATGGCTCCGACACAGTAAGTCTTGATAGGCTTTTTTGCGAGTAAATAAAGTAAGGAATAGCAGTGTTCCTGGACGGCTTAAAAAAATAAACAAGCAAACGAGTAACAGCAAAGAAGGGGTCATATCTATGGTCCAGGAGACTGGAAAAGCAGCATGAAGCCCCTGCTAGGAATCACATCTGCTCGGAGATCCCGCCGCTGCGGCTGCGAGACCCGGCCGTGGTGGAAAGTTGAGCCCCCGGGGAGCCGCGGCGGGGGCGGGCAGCCGTCGGGCCGGGCGCTGGGCGCCCGCGGCCGCCAAGGGCGGCAGGGCAGCAGGCGGGTGCGGAGCGTCCCGAGAGAAGACACCGTGTAAAGGAGCCGATCACTTTATTTGCAAATCCCCTTTGTCCTACGCCTCTCCCTCTTCGGGACAGTTCTGGAAGGGACTTTTCCAGGGCTTGCCTAAGCTCCCCAAAAAGCACACGTTCCCCTTCTTGTACTCCTCCTCGAATGAACTTGCTGATAAAAGTGGGGCTTCCTGCGGCGCCAGTGCCTTGGAAACAGGCTCTCCGAGCAGCGGGATGGGAGAAAGCCGCTGCCGTTGCGCCGGAGCAAGTGCAGGAGCCGAGCGCGGGCACTCAGGAGCTCCGCGGCGCACTGAGCCGTCGCCCTGAGCACTTAAACCGTGCTGGGGCAGCAGATTTTGGCGCAAATCACAAGGAAAATAAGTTTGTGCGTGGTGCACTGTCCGCCTAACATTTTGCTGTGATATCTGTAATGGCTACGGGATTGTTACCAGAAAAAAAATCGTCGCTATTATAATTGCCAGCAGTGGGTCAGGAGTTGCTTTACTTGGAAAGATCTGTTCTTCTTTGGTTTAGAGATGGTTTAAGGGAGCTGCTTGGAGATTGCAACGAGAAAGGTGCATTTTTTACAAACAACCCGGGAAATATCTATCGGAGACTAAGGCAAGGAGAGGAACAAACGAAATTCAAGGGCCAGGCAGGACCGGGGACGGGGCTAAGCCGGCCGCCCCACCGCGGCAGCCCGAAAGTTCGAGGCTGCCGAGCAGAGCGCTACAGAGTGCGGGAATAGGCGCGGATCTGTCGCCCCTCTCCCAGACCTGGAGTCGCCTTGCCCTGAGCGCCTCATATTTGTAATTAAAAGTATCCACGCTTCTCTGGGAGAGCTTTTCATCCTCCCTCGGCAGCAGGCACCAGCTGCTCTTCGCCGAGGGATGCTGGAGGTGGGTCTCCAGGACGGGGCAGCGTTGTCCCCGCGGCCTGGGCTGCGGGGCCGGGTCTCAGCACCAGGCGTGACGAGCCGGGGGCGCGCTCCCTTTCACTCAACCTCCCCCCCGCCCCAGCGTGTCCCCGTCTCTTCTCCCTCGCCCCCGCCGCCGCGGGCTGTCCCAGCTCTGCCCTGCTCATAAAGGTCAGGGGGAGCCGCTCTCGCCGCGCTGACAGGTGCACCAACTGCCACTGGATGCCTTCGGCTCGGAGCTTCCTCCTCCCCGACCTCTTTGTTTCAAGCGCAGGGCAAGGAGGACATTCCCAGGCCGACGCACCCCAAGGGGAAATGCCTATCCCGCGGCGCATGGCGGCCCCGGCCCCAAAAGGTCACCAGTGTCGGGGGCAGTCCTTCTCCTGTTCCTGGGACCAGAGCCGGGAAGCTAGGAGCAGCGGGTCCGCCCGATCCCGCAGCACATCCCCAGGACAGGCGGGTGGTACCCAGAGCGCCGTGCCGCATCCCCAGGGCTCCGCTGCCCCGCCGAGCCGCCCGGCCCGCCGCCTCCCTCAGCTCCCGTGGGTGCTGCCTCGCACCCTCCCGCGGAGCCCTCGGCAGCAGCCGCGGGGCAAGCTCGGCCGCTGTCTCGGCGTTACTGCCCGGAGGACCCCCGGCTTCCCTGAAGGCAGAGGTGCCCTGCCTTCGCTGCGCCCGAACCTCTGACTCAAGCAAAAAATAGCCCCTGATTTCAGAGCCAATGCTGGCAAGGTCACACGCAAAAGGAAAGTATCGAGCAAATTAATAGCAAGTGCGTATTTCCCCGCCTGAAGGAATTTACAGACAGCCACCAGGGATGGCATATTAAATATAGACACCCTCCTCCCCATCCCAGATCTGTCCGGGGTGCTTTGGAAGCGGGACGAAGTGAGCAGCATGGCTTTAATTCAGCCCGGCTCTACCGTCTAAGGCTGTCTGCGGTCCTCCCCGGCCTGGCTTAGCCCGGACCGGGGCACGGTGCCGGCTGGGTGCGCTCCGCCACGCCCGGCGGGACGCGAGGGGTGCGGGGGTGCGGATCGGGGTGCGGATCGGGGTGCGGCGGCCGCGGAGGTCGCCCGTGCTCCGTCTTCCCATTGGTTCTCACATATTGGCGTCACCCGGGGCCCCGCGAGTGCCATGCCAAAAGAGGTGATTTTCCATGTTTTTCTGGGAACACTGGGGAAAGGACGGGATCGAGGGGTTTGTGCTGCTCCAGGGACCCCGGGCTCCGCTGCCCACCCGGGGGCCATGGCAGGGCACAGCCCGCCCGGGAGCGGGCCCAGCCGCCCTTCTCCGGCCGCTGCAGCCTCGGAGTCTGCGTGCAGGACAGGGTACATAAATGCCCTTCGCTGCCCGCAGCTTGGCCCGAGCTCCACGCTGTCTGGAAAAGAAAACAAAATTTAAAAATTAAAAAAAAAACTAAGGGAAGACAATACTCGTCTGGGAAGCCCCTGCGGCCCGGAGCAGTCCCCTGAGGCACCTTAGGGACCCCGGGACTGTGCGATCGGAGCAGGCCATGGTGGCTATGGCCCACTCCCGCCGCCTCTCTTTGTGCCCCGCACGGAGAGGGCTGGGGACCCCCGCCTCGCCCCCTCCTCCCCGAGCGGGCACCGGGGCCCCACCATGAGCCGCTAAGTCCGCGGACCGGCAGCAGAAGCGGCCTGGGTCCGGCGGGTCCCGCACCCAGCGTCCCAGCGATCAAGCAGGTGCCCGCTTTGGTGACAACATGCAGATACACAGGCACAGGTGGCCATGCGCACCTGTGGATATTCACGGAGCACTCCGTCCCCGGAGCAGCAGGGCTGGCCGGCTGCGGAGTGCGGCCGAGGAGAGCCGCGGGCAGCGCGGCTGAGGGGCCACGGCCGAAAGGCAGCAGGGTTGAGGGGTGAGAGCCTGCGGGAAGCGGAGCTCTCTTGCTGAGGTGGCGATGAGAGGCAGCGGGGCGGGATCGGAGGAGGTGGATGGAAAAGCTTTGCCCGCACAAGCCCAGAGAGGCAGGGGTTAGCCTGGCCAGCCTCGGAGCCTGGTCCTTCCTTTTCCCCGGGAAGGAGGAAAGCGGGTCAGCTTCAGTTCTCTGCAAGCGCTTTCGCTACACGAGAAACGTGTTTTGATAACATTCGATATTTATCCCCGAGGAAAGGCGCAGAAGGCAGGACAGCAAAGCCCCCGCACCGCGCAGCTCAGGCCCCAGCCGGTGCCCGGCAGGAGGCAGGAGGCAGAGCGCAAGGCGGCAGGTACCAGCGGGACGGTCACCAAGCAAGCTCCACTCCCGAAATAAAGATGCAACCTTCGTTCCTCTGGAAAAAAAATGTTGGGGGAGATTAGCACGAGTACTTTTTCCCCTCACTCCCCCCTTGCAGTGGTGTTATAAATAGGTCGCCTTCAGATCTCTGTCCAGTACAAAAGGAGCCCGCAGCTCTGAAGTGACCACACAAACCAATCCGTTGGGGAAACAAACTCGAAACAGTTTCCAAGAGCAGGGCTCTGCCAAAGTGCCAGGAGGGAACGGTGTGAAAGATCCCCTCTCTCTCCATCCCCCTCTCCAGTGAAATGACCCCCCTCCCTGAACCGAGGTATTTACTCTCCCACGGCTCAGAAGGAGGGGGCAGGACCCGGGGTGCTGGATCCGGCACCCCGGAGTCCTGCCGTGACTTTCCTCAGCCATCCTGTCGCCGCTCCGGCTGCAGCCATTGGGAATACCAGGAGGACGCTGGAGGCTTGAGGGGACACCGCGGGTTTCCCTCGGCGGTGGCTGGGAAAGTGGGGAAGAGCATTCTTGCCTCCTCCCCCCGGCCTCCTGCGAGAGCCCGGGCTCGTCCCAGCAGCCGTCCCGCCTGCCCGCTCCCCGCAGCCCTGCGCTGCCGCGGCCGGTGTGCAGGGACCAGCAGAAACCTCTGCCTTTTCCCTGGACCTGACACAAGCCTGAGTGTTTAAATCACACGGGAATAAAGATTTATTTTTCTTCCAGAATTCGAAATTCAGGATATGCCCGCCATCGCCTGCGCCTCGCTCCGGGTCCTCACCCGGGAGTGACGCCCGCCCTTGCCTCAGCGGAAAGGAAACGGGTCCTCGGAAACAAGCCAGTCAGGGCTGCCCTGGGCTCTCCCTTCTCCCTGGGGTGTCGCCGGCAGGCGATACCTGGAACGCTCGGAAATGCAAATTCCTGACGATTCCCCCATCTATTACTCGGTCGGCGTGAGCTGCCGTCCGTAAAGGCGGGACCGGTTGGCTCTCACATGGGCTCCCGCAGCTCTGGGGGAGAAGGAACCCTCGGGAGTGACCCCTTCCAAAACCAACAGGGACCGTACCTGAAAATGATCTCGATATAAAGCCCACGTACGCATGGAATTGGCAATCGGTTGCTGCGGAGCGCAGACCATTCGGCAGATCTTTCGCCCTTCCCTTTTAGATGGATTTGATGCAGGGACAGGGCAGGTTTGGGGTGACTTGGAGAAAAAATTATGAGATCGTGTTTCAAATGGTGCACCTCCCTTTGTGCCCTTGCTCTGCGGATCCTCGGTCCCGCAGTCGGGAATGCGGGGAGACCGGGCGGGCAGCGCGGCGGCCGGAGGGACACGGCCGTCCCGGCTGCGCCGCGACACGCAGCCCCATCAACTCGTTTAACGCGAGGGAGGCTACAGGATCCCCGTTCGCTTTTGTATTCGCAAGGCTCCGCTCCCGGCTCAAGGGGGCTGAGGGGAATCCCCCGTCACACTTGGTGAGGGAACTGCACGCCAAACCTAGCCCAGCTAAACGAAAACAGTCAAGAAAAGTGATTTCCCGGTTATTACCCCCCAAGTCCGCTAGATCGCCAGGTATTTGCGCACATCCTTTCCCCCGGTAACGATTCCCGAATTAACCTTCCGCTTCTAGGGATGCAAATTGGCTCTTAGAGAGAGAGTTTCGTTGCTGTCCTTTCCGAGGGTGGCAGATTAGCCCTGATTTGAAATTAATGGATTTTTCGTTATAGTTTAATGCAAGGAGGGGCTAGCC
>VZRQ01005462.1:0-44062 GCA_013397975.1 Machaerirhynchus nigripectus | reverse complement strand
AAATATATATATATATATAAAAATCTCAGGCCCGATCCCCAAATCTCTCCCTTTAGTTTTCGCTCTTGCTGTTTAACTTTGCCGAAGAGAAATGACGAGGCCGAGTATAACGCTGTAGCATCTAGGACTGTCCTCACATCATTTCTTTCAGGCTTTTTTTCCATTCCCCAAAAAATTCGCGGGGAAAGGAACTGGAAAACACGTATTTAAAGCTCCCCTCTGCCGTGAGCGACTCTGCGAGTCCGCTGCCGAGGAACTGGGGATGTGGGAGCTGAGGTGCTACCGGTACCCAGAGCAGCTACCCTTCGGCGGAGCCGCTCTCAGGCTGCCGGTACCGGCAGTACCCAGGCTCTCTTGGCCGCCCCGAAGCGGATTTTAGAAAGGCTTTCATGCATTCAGTTGGTTTGGTTTTTATTATGTCGTGGCCGAGAGAAAGAAAGGGGCCTGTGGTGGGGTGGGTGAGTTTGGGAGGGGAGAAAGAAAGGACGAGAAAAGAAGTAGAGGTAATAAAGAGAATAAGGAAGGCAAATCCGCTGAAAGCTTTCTTGGACCAGAAAACTCAGCGAGCCCAGCGCTGCTCTGAGGGAGACTCGCAAAACGGTTTAAAATCTCGTAAATGAATCCGTCTCTGCCTGTTTTTAACGACGATGTCGCTAGAAATCCCTTCTGCATCTGGGGGGCGAGGGGTGGGCGCCTGTTCTTGTCAGATCCGAGCTAATGGAAACGGCGGTGCCGCTCTTGCTCGTGGAGCAAAGGCCTGGAGGGTGGCGGTGGCCACGGGCCCCTCCCGAGCCGTCGTCTCGGGGGTCGCATTCGCATGCTGTCGTCCCGCTTCCCCTTGAGCCGCGTCCCGCTCCCCCCCGCACACACAGATATACACACACACACAGGAAAGCCACGAGTCCCCCCCGCTCTGCACGGGGTGGGGGAAGCTACGCGGGAGAAGGGAAGACACATGGTCCGGGCCCCGGGGGGAGCCCGCTGGGAGCCCAGAGCAGCCGCCGATGCCTCCGCTCCCCGCCCGCAGCCGGATCCGCTGCGGCCCGCACTCCCGAAGGGGTTAAGGTTCTTCTTGTCTTCCCTTTCTGTTACTCTTTTTTTCTTTTATTTCGTTAAATTTTCTTTTCTTTTCTTTTCTTTTCTTTTCTTTTCTTTTTTCTTTTCTTTTCTTTTCTTTCTTTTCTTTTCTTTTCTTTTCTTTCTCTTTTTCTGCCGAATAACTGTGGATTTAGTTTGCGTAATATCTTTATTACTGAAAACTTCAAGGTAAGTGAGCAATAGAAACCAGATGTGGGGATGGGAGGAAGGCAGGGTAAGAGTAAGTAAGGGGTAACAGGAGTTAACTGGGGGAGGAGGGGAATCAGGTTGAATGGGGGGGTGGAAGGACGACGAAAGGTGAGTATTGATTTATTTTTAAGCTCTTTCTGGGTTGTAGTTGACTCCTCAAAACAAAAAAGGGCTCCTGCCAGTCTCTGTCCCTTTGCAATTCACCTCTGGCAATCCCAGAAGCTTGGTCCAATTCTGTGTGTTTGGTGACTCTGTTAAAATCCATCCCTGCTGCCCGCCCTTTTGGATCCTGTAGTTTTACACCTGAAGAGAGCACGTTTTTAGAGGTAAATAAATAACGACCATCCTAAACGTGCAGCGAGACCCGACGGGGAGCTCGCCCGGCTCTGTGCGGGGTGACTGCGGCACCGCCGTGCCACGGTAGGCAAACGGCTCACGGCAGCTCTGGGAGAGCTGTCGGCCCTGAAGGGGTTAACGGGAGGGGGGAGGCTTAAAGGCAGATAGCTGCGGGGAAAATCCGTATTGCCTTTAATAGAGAGGAGAGGGTCGCAGAGGCGAGGGTCCCCACAGCTGGGGCAGTGAGCAGAGGAGAGAGCCGGAGTGAACAGAGCGTGTCACGACCATTAAATCGTCCCCGGCGCTTCCGCCGGCGCGGATCCCGCACTCATCTCTTCGTGGTGCTTATGTCATCTGCTTGATTTTCTGGTTTTTAATCATAAAAATTTTGGGGCTGGTTTGTTTTTCTGGTTTGGTTTTTTTTTTTTTTGGTNTTTAACGCAAAAGATATGACCTCCACCCTCCCTCTGCTTCCACACACCCCCATACATACACACACTCACACACACCCCTTCCTGGGCCCCCTCCCCTCCACTGTCATCATCTACATATTAATTGGGGGAGAGGTCTCCCTCTCTCTCTTTTTTTTTTTTTTCCCTATGTGGTGGGGGGGAAAGTGCAGAGAAGAGCCTCTTTAGAGTGTAGTTTGGAGGGAGACACGGAGGACAAGCGTATGTGAGAGAGGGAGGGAGGGAAAGAAAAAGACCCCTTTTACTGTGCGAGAACTTAAGGGGGTTTGGAGATCTGGTCAGCTTTCACGAACATCTGAATCCTCTTAGAGCTCCCCGGCCCAGCTGTGAGTGTGTGTCTATGCGAGAGGGAGAGAGAAAGAGTGGTTCCTGGTGCCCCTCCAAGCGCATTAAGGACACTCGGGCCTTTTAATTTTAGGAATGAATGCTGATACTTGTGTTTCTTATTGTGATCCGGCTGCCATGGATTCCTACTACAACGCAGCCTCCCAGGACACAGAAGGCTCCTCGCCTTTTAGGGCATTTCAAGCAAGTGACAAGTTCAGCCCTACTTTCCTGGCCAGCAAAGGACAAGGCTTTGGTGACAGCAGCACTAAGTGCCGGAGCCGCTACAGCCAGCAGGAATGTCAGTCCCTGGATGGCAGCGTGCAGGCTCCCAGCTCTGCCGGGGCTCCGGCCTCCTTTAACAAATACCCGCCGCAGCAGCAGCCGCCGCACCTCTACATGCAGCGAGGCCCCTGCAAAACCCCCCCGGACAGCAACATCAAGCTGCAAGAGGGTAGCGGCCACAACGGAGCCCTGCAGGTCTCCTGTTACGGTGAGTCCTTGGCGTGCGGCGGGGAAGCACTGGAGGCGAATGCGGAGAGAGACTCCCGGGCCTGGAAAGGGCCTCCCGGGGACGTGGGGGGTGGCTGCCTGGCAGGACAAACTTTACCGGGGTCAAGGAGACCTTGCCCGGCTCCGGCGCGCAGCCCCCTCTCGTCGCAGTGGGGGCCTCCGTGCCCCACGAATTTCTTCATTCCCAGCCGGGTCTGGAGCCCGCGATGCCCGCGGGAAGCCGCCCTTCCCCCGTGTCCCGTTTAGCGGTGATCTTAATCGTAATTTCGGAATGCGGGCGATGCGCCCCCGCAAAGCGTTAGCTCTTGAGCAGTGCGGGGAACTCCGCGGAAACAGAAAGACAGAAACAGAAAGAGCGGAGCGCCGGGCTGTGCAGTGTACTCTCTGCGGGGACGGTTTTCCACAGAAAGAGTGTCTGGAAAGTTTCACCGAAACCATCACTTTTCGCGGTAACGGCCTCTCCTGTCTCTCACTTTCTCCCCTAATTGCCACTCCCCTAATTGATTTCTGCCCGGCTGCAGATAACCCCCTCGCGTACCCTCCGCGGGTCATTAGCGGCAATTAAGACACTCCCTCGCGCTGGCGCTCGACAGTACAGCCGGGAACGGGGGCGCTTCTCATGTCGTTTCCAAGCGTGGCTTTAAAAGGCTTCTTAGGGAGGTTTCCGCTGTACCGGGGCGGTTAGGGAAAAGCAAGACAAACAAGCAAACAAACATCCCCCCTTAAAACAAACAAAAATTCAACGACGAAACAAATAAACCCCCTAATCACTTTTCCCAAGAAGAGAAAGTGGAAATGTAAGCTCTTCCTTTCCCTACCGGTGATCTCTGTGTGGCGCTACCCCGGCCTAGGTGGAGCGCGTCGCCGCTGACGGGGTTTCATCCTCGATGTGTCAGTCCCAAAAGCAGGGAAAGCTATAGGACCGTATCTCCAGGGAGAGCCTAAGATGGGCAATGACTACGGACTGGGGGCACGGGGGAGGTGGAAGAGGTCCGGGTCAGGCCAGCAATCCCACTTCTAGGGTCTCGCCGTCATTTGTGCACTCTGCCCTCTTTACCCTTTCTCCCCATTTCTAGACTTAAAAGGGGGTAGAGGTGCCTTACTTCTGCCCGTCTCCCAACCTCCGGTGTGCCAGGTCGCCTTCAGGCGCCATCCCTCGCCCCCTGCTTGCAGCTGAGGTGTCCCCGGATCGCGGTCCACAGCCCCAGTTCCCCCATGCACAGGTGACTCCCCTTCACAGGGAAAGGGCATTAAGTCCTCTCCATACAGACGTGCCCGGGAACCGCAGGCATAGCCCAGGCATGCTGCGCCCGGACGGGCTCCTGCCCCGACCCGCACGGGTCCTTCCCTTACCCGGTGGCACAACCATCCTCCCGCGGGTATCTCCTCACCGGGCCGCGGAGCGGCATGAGGGTTTTCTTTGAGGGCTGCTTGAGCACTTTTTCTGGCCAGAACTAGGGCTTTGATCCTCTCCTACTCTCCCTCTCTTCCCCTGCCCTTTCTCCGTGGGCGGACAACCCCCATCAGCCTCAGGCCCGCTCCGCATCCGCGGAGGCCTCTGGGGCCAGCCCGGGCTCCACGTGAAAGGACACAGTGGGACCGGGGAGCCCCGCGGGGCTGTGGTCCGCGCGGGAGGTAACCGGTCCCCGCTTCCTCCGGCAATGGGATCGCAGGGCAGCCCCCCGTGCCTTCCCGGCCGCCCTGACATCCTCTCTCTGTTAACCCGCTCTCTTGTTTTTGTAGGTTGCAAAGCCCAGGGCGCCGGCATAGCCTGTGATGACACATTACAACCCCCCGGTAGAATCACATGAGTTTATTGCCCTCGTAACACCGCCGGGGTTCCCCTGATGTATTTTCAAGGGGGGCTCGGGGTACTCCTTCAGTGGGAGCCCCGCGGCGGCGGGTGGCCCGGCCCGGCCCAGACCACGCTCGTTGTGAGCCCCATGTGATGTGGCTGGGGACGGTGGGCTGTAATGAGAGACACATGGTTCGGCAAGGATAATTAATAGCAATAGTGATAATAATAGTGCTTAATGGTTGAAGAGAGAGACTTGCTAATAACAGACAGATCGGGGTTTCACGGGGCGACTGCAACATCCGTAGGCGCCTCTTCGCCTTTTCCAAAACCGCGAGACCACCGCGCCGGGCGCAGGAGCTGTGCCCCGGGAACCCCGCGACGGGCTAAAGGGACCGGGAAACCTCCGAGCCGGGGTAGATCCCCTCGGCGCGGGTGAGCGCGGGGGAAGAGAAAGCCGTCCTCGTTCTCCGCAGCGGGCACAAGCGCGGTCAGCCAGAGCGCACACGGCACTCAAGGCGGGCGAGAAGAGCTACCCGGAGAGGTCTGCTCGGGAAGCCGGGGACAGGCGGCAGTCCCACCGCCTCCCGCCGAGACCCTGCCGCAGCTTCGGTGCTGGTCCTGCCGTGCGCGTTGTGCAGAGGTGAAGGAGCGCGGCGGGGACCGCTGGCTCCCCGCGTCCCCTGTTGTCCGGGCCTGAGCAGGATGCTGGAGTGGTTGGAACGCCGGGACCGTAAACCCCTCAATTTAGATAACAACAAAACCCCAAAAGAAGAGGAAAAAAACCTCAACCAAGCAAAACATAAACCGAGGCCAACCAGCAGGCAGGCTCTCCTGCCGGGCGATACTCAGGCGGTCGGCTTCCCCCGCGCCGGTCGAGGCGCCGGGCCCATCGCCCGGCCCGGCCCGGTCCCCCCCGGGGGGTGCTGCTCCCCGCACTGTGGCCCCGTAGCCCTCGCCTCCGCCTTTCCCCTGGTCGCTGTGGAGGCCTCGGACGAGCCCGGAGCGGAGCGGCCGGGCGCTGCGGCGAGGGCCGTGCCGGCGGGGCACGGAGGGCATGGCACACAGTCCGCGAGTCGGAGGGATAGGGTGTCCCCTCCTTTTTTTAGTTGTTTAATTTAATTTTATTTCTATAATAAACAAGTCTTTTTGAGTTATAAAAAGCCCGAGCCTGCCGTCTATTGCTCTCGGCTTCTATTTCTAGATCTAAGACCTTCCACTGCATTGTACGGATAAATATAGGCCAGGGAGAGCTGCGGCCCTAAATACACGGAGGACACGGACGGCAATCGTCGGAGCGCTTCCAGCCCGGCTTCTGGCAGGGACAGCGGCCCCGGGCGGCCCTGGCTCTCGGCCGGGCTCCCCGCGCCCCCTCGCAGTGCGGCTGCCAGCCTGGCCCTATGGGATTCCCGGCAGGGCTCCTCCTGCGCCTACCCGGAGCCCGCTGGCCCTGCGCTGAGACGGGCCGGCAGCCTCGCACTGCTTCCGCCGCGAACAGGGGTACGGGTTATTTCGCAAACTGGCACGGGCAGTGAAAGTCTAATTCTTAAATAAAAGTCATAGAATCATAGAATCATCGCGGTTGGAAGAGACCTTCAAGATCATCTAGTCCTCAGAACAGGTTATATATCTTGGCTTAGGAGGGGAAAAAGCTTTCGAATGATTTATGTGCTGTGGTAATCTGACTTGCTATTTCTACTGCGTGGAGCTGAAGTAAGTTATATTTCTTGAAACATATATATTCACATACCCCTATACACACAGAAATGTATACTCATACTGCTGTCTAGAAATACCGGCTGGAACAAAATCCTTATGGGAGTGAAGGCGAATGTGATGGGGATATTTGCTCAAAGGGAACAGGAGAAAGGAAACGGCTTTCTCTAACAGAGGAAATTCTTTAAGTACCGCGTTATGCAAATAACGACCATTTCTTTTATTTAGCTAGCAAATAAAACGTGCGGCCGTAAGTGCGGTATTACTAGAAGTACAGAAAGTCACTGCTGTAGGAATCGGAGGCTCGCTGCGTGCTTTTTAAATTGACACTTTTAATGGATTTCTCCTCCTCCTCCTTCCCTGATGTAATGTAAGCTGCAGGCACGGCAGGAACGAGCTCGCTGGCGGTCCCTCTCCGCCTCCCGCGAGAGACCGCTCGCTGCCAGGCGCTCGGGGCTCCCCGCGGCGCCGCGCAGAGCCCCCGCCGACGTTCAAGGGCTCTGCGGAGTTCGCCGTGCGCTGGGGAGGGCCGGCGGCATCTGCCCCCTTCCCGCGGCTTCCGCCGCAGTCCCATGCCCGGAGCGGAACGGGATAACGGGGGCCGTGTGCTCCCCTTGGGACTCCCGCCGGGCTCCCCCGCCTCGGGGGTCCGGGCCGCCAGGCTAAGGATCTCCGCCGTAATGGCTCTGCCAGGAGGGGGATGGCAGCCCCCGCCGCTCTCCCGCCGCTCGCCCGGGGTTCAGAAGACTTTGAGAGGGGTGTCCCGAGCTGCAGCGGCCCTTCGGTCCTGCCTCCCCTTTCCTCTCCCCGCTGCTTTGATCTCGGCCCCGGCTCCTGCCCGGGCTCCTTCGCCGCCGCTGGGAGCGCAGGCGGAGAGGCAGGCGGGGTGTGCGGGCTCCTCCCGCACCTCTCTCCGCCGGGGTGGGGAGATGCTGCTGCCCTGATCCCTGCGGGGGCAACAAGGGCGTATATAGGGGAGAAGTGCGCGGGACGCAGGCGCGAGTGGGGAAGGGGACAAGGCGGGACGTGATCCAAGCTGGCATCAGGGACAAAGAGCCGGCAAGAGAAGCCAGGAGGGCGGGGAGGCGAGGCGAGCTTCGGGGAGCGGGGCGGCAGAGCCGGCCCTTCCCTCTCGCTGATGTGGGACCGGCTGCCCGGCGAGCCTCGGCCGCCGGCTCCCGGCGTGCTGCTGACGCCGCCCTGGCAATAGCCCTCTCTTTTCCACAATAGGGCCACCAGATCTGCCATTCAAGGGTTCCGGCACCCTCCCAGGGAGGGGAGGGAGCTCTCGCCAGGAGTTTGGCTAAGCCTCTGTTTGAACAGACACTCGGAGGTGTGGGATCTCCTCCGCGGAAACCTGCGGGATTTCCTCAGGGAGCCAGACGCGAAGGTAGGGCTCACGTTCCTTATCCCTAGGGCCGCGCAGGAAGGTTTATTCGCGGCTCTTTCCAAAAGGTGTTTTGCGCTCTCTTGAATTGGACGGTAGATCTGGCTGGAGGCTTTTATAGGGTTCCTGACCCGAGCTGTTTATAACACTCATGTGTCAAAGGACCGGGAGACTCCCTCCCCCTGTGTCCCTGCCGCTCCCTCCTTGCAGTAAGATTTCTTTTCGCACTAGAGCTGTTTATTTTCAACTTGTCCGCTGCTGATTGGGATTAACTCCGCTTTAGCCCTACACTTCAGCAGCGCACGCCTGTAAACCCAGCAGGATGTTACCAGCAACAAGAAGGTGCGGAAAGAGAGAGAAAGAGTCTTAAAACTTTTACTAGTCTGAATTGTTTTGAAAGCAACACAGAGCGAAGCAGACGAGAAAAATACTGATGGAGAGAGAGATTTGGAGATGCTTATTTGAGTGCGTTTTTTTCCTAAGGGTTTGGTGTAGGAGTCCCATTAACAATATATGCTGATGCCAGATAGCGCAAATGAGCTGTGTGTGTGTTATCTGGAGCTGCAGGCTGTTTATTTAGTGCAGCCTTTTGAGTGTACATTCAGTGTGGTTGCATGACTAACTGGCTGGAGTGATTCACTGGCTGCTTTATGGGTGACTGCTCAAAACAAGTTGTGAATCAAAAGAGATTTCTTTGGCTGTGGTTTCTAACCTCCCAAGTTAAACGCACCGACGGTTTAAGGGGAGCTAATGTGCAGACTTCAATCCCTCAGATCGTGAAGATTTATTCATTTTCCAAATCCTTCGTTCAAAGCCATGATGAGTTTCCCTTGTACGAGGGACGTGGTGTCTGAGAGGCTCGGAGCCAAGGTCTGTTGCTAAAGGACATCTCCAGATCTGTCCATTCGGTCACCCTGGTTCCCGGCCCTTTAGCCAGTTTTGCTCCCTGGAGTCCTTAAGATGCTTTATTATTTGTTCAGGACATTTTTGTAGCTGTAGCAATTCTCAGGTAAAGAGTGTGAATGTGTCTCAGGGCAACCAAGAGGCTTTTATTCTCGTTTTACAGTTGGAAAAACTGACACTTGGAACACCCGAGTGGCTTGTGCAAGGTGAAGCTGTGGCCACTCAGTGGCATCATTGTGACCTTCGCAGGGCCGTGGCTCTGGCAGAAGGAGGCACTCAGCCGGCTAGAGAAGGAGCCACAGCTGGAGTCAGAAACTCACAGAGTAGAGGTCCCATGTGGGATTTTGTAGGGGCTTTTACTCAGGTTTCTTGACAGTCACGTCCTTATTCTGTGCAAGAAGCTGTAAGCAATCGGTGTGTTATCATATACTCAGGTCTCTCAGTATGTAAAATAGGCTCAACCTGCCAATTCACATTAATGGTTTAATCTTTAAAAAGCAACTCATCAGTGTAGGCAACCTATACTGGCCAACACAAGATATGAGTTGTGCTTTTCAGAACATGCTGAGCAATCCTTGCCCCAAAGTCATGTGTTTCTGAGGTAGTCCTCCTACATATCTGGAAAAAAATTCCCATCTCAATTGTTAATCATGTTGGAAAGCAGAGGTAGATACATTTTCAAAAGGAAAAGAGAGAGAGTTCTGGATTAGGAGAAGCCTAAGTGGTAATGCAACTGATATAGGACCCCTGTGACTTGAGAAACATTTACTAAGAGATGGATGGGAATATTTCTTATTAATAAAATATCAGAGCAGTTTATCATAGTTACACGTGTCTCAGCAGCCTCAACTTGTAAAGGAAAGTTCATAAGGAAAGGAGGAGAGCTACTTACATATATTAAATAAATGACCTCCACTTTATTTTCTGTGTAAATTCAGATGATTCAGTGTTATACATACTGGTGAATCTGCTTGGCCACATTTTTCACCCGTGCTTGCAAATCATCTTCATATTTTGACTGTGACATAAGTAGACACACTGTGAAAAAGCAACTGTGATCACCATGATAATTCTAAGGTCATTTTTTGGTCAAAGAGAGGGAATCAGTGAGAAACAGGGGAAATGGATGGAGAGAGGAAGGAGCAGACATGAATGAGGAGAGGCAGGGGAAGAAGAAGAAGAAGAAGAAAAAGAAGAAGAAGAAGAAGAAGAAGAAGAAGAAGAAGAAGAAGAAGAGGAAGAAGAAGAAGAAGACAAAGAAGAGAGAAAAAGAAGAAGAGGAAGAGGAGATATCTTGGATGGGTAATAAGCAGTGACAGACTCAGCATTATTATGGAAGGTGGTGTGCAACAGATTTTATGTACTAAGTATGAACCCATCAGTATCAAATTCTTTATATCTCCCTTGAGAATAGCTGTGATTCAACATTTAGTAGCTGCTGTCTTCAGGTCCCAGCAGGATTTAGTCATGACAAGCTGATATGTCATGAGCTGTGGTCTCTCATCTGCACTGATTGAAGACCGTTTCATTACCCAGCTCAACATTAAATGTCTATTTAAGTCTGGTTTTATCTGATTTTTTTTTTTAAATGAAGATGCAGTCTAGGTGTTTATCGTTTTACATTTAATCTGCTTACTGGAAACAGATGGTTGAATCAGTATTATTTCTAAATATATTCTTTATTACCAAGAGCTGTGTTCATTAGCTGGAGGGCAGTGGGTAAGCTGGTGATGGAGCCTGAAAGGTTGTTGGTTTACTCACCAACAGACATGCTGGATGCTATGCCTGGGTGCAAACTCTGCAGGGTTTATGAAGATAACAGCCACCTTTGTTCAGTGGAAGTCTGAAAGCCCTACAAAACCAAAGGGCAGGGAGTCAACAGCATCAAGGCCCATCAGAGAAGTGCTATCAATGTGGAATGAGAAAACTGAGGAAGAGAAAAAGTGTTTTGGGCAGACTGGTGTCTGGGGGAATAAAATAGAGTTGTAAGGTCTCAACATAACTCCTATCTGATTGTTGTTGTTCCCCATCTGGGCTCTCTGCTTAAGCACTGCTGCCTAAAAGAAATATCTCGTGTCACATCAGTTCCTCCCTGTAGTGGAAGCAGTCCCCTCGGGACTTTGGATATTGACTGACTGCTTCACTTGGGAGCTGTAACATCACTTTTGGGGTAGGATGCTGTTTCCAAAACGGGAAATGGGGAACTGTATTCATTCTTCTGATGCAAGAGAGATCAGATAACAAAAGTGCTTGCAGATATCTAATCTATTCAGGAGCAGTGGGAAGTGAAAGAAATTCACACCAGAATTAAATCAAAACAAACCAAAGTTGTACAGTGTGCACAGGGAACGAGTGCAATATTGAGAATTTTCACTGTAAGGGTCAAAGCCAGAGAATGACTCTGTTCTGGGTGAGTGCTCAGAGAGATCTGAAGGCCCATCTGCAAGACTGTGACTCTGCAAGGTGTTGAGGAATGTGTGTGACACAGGCTAGAAGTTGTTACACAAAACAGGGGAAACAGGAAAATATTGTTCAGCCCAAAGCTAAATATGAGACCTGTGCTACAGCAAGGTTTCTGAGAGAAAAGAGAAGCAAATAAAAAATTACACCAAAGGCTCACCGGGGTACCAGCCTGCTGGGCATGGAGCTGGTCTCAGGCTGTTGGGTCTGCCAGGTGGGGATGGGTCACCTGTGAGACTGGCCCTTTCCAGTCTGTGTGCACAAGACCACAGCATCAGGTTTTTCCTGCCCCAGAGATGTCACTCAAGAAGTACTGCATGGGAGGCTGATGCATGTCCGTTCCCACTGTGCAACCGGATGGAAAGAGGAACTGGGCAGAGCCTCGTTCTGCAGAGCTTGTTCCCAGAGGAGAGCCCGAGGCCAAACAGTGGGGCAGGGTATGCACTAGAGCCTGGACCACGGTGCTGGTCTACAGTTCAAGAGGCTGCGAGACCTTCTGGAGCACCAGGCGGTTCTTTTCCAACCTTCCCTGGGATGGTGCATGCCCAGACCTCTTCCTGGAGTAGAGTCAGGAGCACAGCTGTGGCAAGGACCCATAGCTGAGAGCTGAAAAGCACTGCGCTATAGACATATCCTGGCTTATCAAGATTTGGTCTGAACCTTCGTAAGCAGATTGGAGCCAGATATCACTCTGAGCTAGACAGGACATAGCCAAACGCTAGAAGGCAAGAGGAAGAAGAACCTACCTTAATTGGCAGAGGACCTGCAGACATTTTGCGTTCCTCACATCTCCAGTGAGGACTTCCAAGATAAATAGCCGATGGACCAATTGCTAGACAGTTAGGCAGGTTGTGCAGAAGGCCAGAAACATTCCATGGAGCTGTGGGACTTATGGCACAGCTTAAATATTGCATTTCAGCTCTTGAACAGAAGTTGGAAAGCTGCTACTGGAAGAGAGGGAAGCTGGTTGCTTTATGTGGGTATGAGGTCCTGTGCTAGAGAAATGAGTATTTCCATCCAGTTCATACCACTCCAAGCTATTGGAAAAAGGGACTTCTGAAGGGTAGAAAGCAATGGGGTATTGGCTACAACATCAAACATGAGTGCAGCCACTAAGTTAACTGCTCTGCTGGGGAGGGGAAATATCCACAGAGAGAGTTGTTATAATATATGGCTGGTCAGGACAGAGCCTCATAAAAATCTACTGAAAGGCCCAAAATCAGCTCAGGAAACAGGGGGACCTTTAGCTGCACATGCAAAGTTGGGTGATGCTGGTTTTAAGTTAGAGTTGAAGCTATAATAAGGCTTATTTGTGCCCAGGCTTGGATATTAACCTGCTGTCTAGAGAATCCTGCTGTTCCCTTACAGCCTTTAATTAGTTTTGTTTTATGGCTGGTTGTCCTGGAAATCTTCTTTTCCTTGGCCTTGGTGGTAAAAACTGGAGTTCTTTGTTGAACAGCCTATTTTTCTCCATTTGTCAGCAGTGCCCCTTTAGAGGGTGGGCAATGGGAATGGCCAAGTAGCAGAAAAGGGGTTTATCACCTGTGTAATTTACAGGCATCACAGATGCTCAGTCAGGTACTGCAGCTGGTCATTGAAACCAGAGAGGGAGATGATGGGACAGTCCAAAAAATAGCCCTTGCCCTCGCATGGAAGGGAAGGCAGGGTCTGAGGAAAATGTTCTTGCTGGCCAAAAATGCATGCAGGAGAACGGACTGCTGGGATGCAGGAAACTGCTCAGCATAGCCAAGGTAGGAGATGAACTAACACTCAGCACATACATCACTGTGGCTGGCACCTGGTCAGTCAGCACCAGGGCTTTCAGCCTGCAGTGTTTTCCTTCAAAAACATGGCTCATATGAAAGAAAGAGGTTTGGGCAATCTGTTTGTGGCGCCTGCCTCTGTGGGCAGGCCCTGAGCTGTCTCTGAGCTTCTTCACAGTTTTTGGACCTCATCGGTTGTCCTGGTTAGAAAAGAAGGCCAGCAAGAGCTTTGCTATGTAGTACATTAACCAGAGGGTGCTTGTGTCTTACCATTACTAGATAATATCTGGGATGTGCCTTACTAGGTTCATTTTGGTTTCCACAGTGAGTATCTGGAGGTGAAAATGGCTTTCGTGTTAGCACAAGTCTAAAATACTGTAGCGTGGGTCTCCCATCGCCTATGTACAGCAGCCCTCCCACGAGAGACCAAGATAGCAGGTCTGCATAGGCAGCCACCCAGTCCCTGTGGTACAGCTGGGGATGTCCTGGCGTGTGCTGAGCCCTTCAGTAGGAACCAATGATGTTTTATAAGCAGGCTGTCATGAGCTCCAGGCTGCCAATCTAAATTGAACCCAGAGCAAGGTGAACTGCTGAGGAGAGGCATAACATGCACCCTGGGCAAACTCAGCCAGGAGCAAAGGGGAAGTGCTTCCCCAGTGTCAGGGAAGGGAGCATGTAGCTGTCAGCCTGTCTGGCCTTGCAGGGCACTGATCCTGCTCCTGGAGGCTCAGCTGCAGACTTCCAGGATTACAAAACTCCACACGCCCCTTGTGAGAAGAGAAAGCTACCCTGACAGTGAAAGGAGAGCAGCCAGGCATTTTCAGGGCTGAAGCAGTTTCCACTGAACACAGCTGGGGGTGCCCGTGGGGTTGGAACAGCACTGACACAAGAGCACAGTCACCAAAGACTTGTTCTGCCAGTGCCCTGTTCAAAGGCCTTTTTTTCTGGGCAGATACCTCCCTCAGCAGGGCAGCAAGAAAAAACTGAGACTGCATCCTTTTTTACCTCCTTCTCCCACAGTGTGCAGTAACGAAAACTCTCCTATTTCATCCAAAGATGTAAGTTTGCAAGAGCAGAGTTCATGGAACTAAGAGGGAGTGTTCCTCAAAAAGACTCCTGGTGTCAAAAAAGGTGTGATGAAAAAAAAAGACCCCTTATTTGGCAACCTTGTCTGCTTTTTGACTCTTTTCAGACTAGCAAGGCAAAAGCCCTCCAGTCATGGTGGGAAAGTTTGGAATTTAAGGATGAAATGTTGTATAGGAGATGGGAAAACAAAACAACATGTGACACGCACTCGTGAGAGCTCATTGTCAGCAAAACACTCAAAGAAGAGTTTCTGATGCTTTGCTATGATGTCCTGAAGTTGTAAAGTCTTTAGTCAAGCCATGAGAGAACCAGTTTGGATGAAAATGCAGACAGATGACGGAAAATTACTACAACGAAGTGTGATGCTTTTCTTGCATGTGTTGTATTTCTAAAGTGGGTCCCCAAAGATGGGGAGAAACCCTACTGAGCAGTGTCTCCTGGGGACCTTGCTGCTGTTGCATTGCTGTTGATGTTGTTGGGCCTTTGCCTGAGAAAGAATCTGCCAGACAATATTTGTTGGTAGCTATGGATTTCTTTAGAAAATGACCTGAAGTTTACCCAAAAAGGAACCAAGACGCTGTGATAGCAACCAAGCTTCTAAGGGATGAATTTTTCACCATATTTGGGGACCAAGACACAAAGAACGCGCAACAAGGCAGAGGCTTTGATGCCGAAGTATTTCAACAGGTTTGTCAGATGCTGGTAAAGGCAATAGGAGGTATCCAGAATGGTAGGGAGGAGAAGCTTGGCTGGTGCTGAGAGGAGGCATCGAGCCAACTGCATGCCACCCAGCCGGAGATGCTTCCATTTACACTCCCTGGTGTCCCTGTGCTGCTCCTCAAGGCCTGGGTACCTGCCCCATATCAGCGTCTGAGGGACCTCTGTGTGTCTTGCACAGCACCAAAACCCTGTGAGTGGGCAACTGAATCAGCCCCCAGACACTTCACAAGAGAGTGACAAAAGGACCAGGACTGATCCAGCCCTTTGTCTATTCTGTTGGGTTAATGACTTTCAGTGTAAAGGGAAAGGGCTCTCTGACCCCAGTTCACCTTGTCAGGAAACATAGCACAGTCCTTGCCAGAAATTCATAAATCTGGACTATGTAAGTCTGGCCTACCTACGCTGCAAAAATCAAGAGGATCAGCCTAGGCTTTTCTAGAGAAAATCTGATGCGAATATTGCCTGAGGCAACGTGAATGTTCTCTGATGTAGGCTTTTGTGTGGAAACCGGGCTGATCACACATCCCACAGAGATGGAGATATTAGGAGCCTGCAGCAGATAAACCATGGTCTGTAGCAGTGACCACATACATGCATTAACACGTAAAAGGACAGTGGGTGCTGGCCAAGGAGAAGTTATGAGGGTAACTGAGTGGGTCCTGAAAGCCAAGAACACAGCTAAAGATTTTGAGTCTGGTAGAAATTAGTTCCCCACTGGGGAAAAATGGGGAATGGCCTCATTTAGCCCACAGATTTCATTAAAACCAAAAACTTTGCTGAGAACTCCTCCTCAGGAGTTCAAAAGAAAAGGGAGCAGCAGCTGAAAGCCTGTGGTGGCATCCCAGTGGGAGCAAAGTCAATCCAAGCCCTATGAAAAAGTCCCAATAGGAGAATGCATTATGAGTATTGAAATAGCTACACTGGTTGCTCTGGCACTTCCTCCCTGTATGCCTGGCATGAGGTAGGTCCACGGGTCTGGGTTCTTCTGGAAGCAGGCTGAGCAGGGCATATTTTCACAGGGATGCCTGACAGTGGTGTGCAAAGCAGTTCCCTTTTGTTCAGTCCTGTGCCAGAAGTATCAACACAATGGTGTGAGCACGGGCACTGAAGACTGCCCAAAGCACATCTCAGAGCATGCCACTGCTACTGTGATGGCAGTGTAGCACCATGGTTGAGGTGACCTGCTCCTTGCCCTGTTGTGTCCTGCCCAAAGGGATGTTAAGCCAGACCACCCCTTTTGCAGGCAGGCAGCTCTGCTCCACAGCCTTCAGCTCTCCTGGCTCAGCTTTCTCCTGGGGCGAGAACCATCAAACAAAAAGATGGTACACTGGCTTCCAGACTGTCCCTGGCTGGTGATAGTCTATGGAGCTCCTTACTGTCAGTCAAGCCCAGATCACAGTCCATCACCTGACAGAAGACGAAGTAACCTTTTATTTTCTGTTTATGTCAGATCATGATTTGCCAAAGTTACAAACACATGTTATGTAGTCCAATGTGCACCCCAGTTTGAAGCAAACTGGACCGTGTAGCAGTTGTGCTATCCCTGTTTATAAGCCTCGGCTTCATCAGCTGTAGGAGGTGTCACTGGGAAGAACAATGTGGTTTAAGCTAATTCAGGAAGCCACATCTTTACTTTGGAAAAA
This sequence comes from Machaerirhynchus nigripectus, assembly GCA_013397975.1. Taxonomy (NCBI): domain Eukaryota; kingdom Metazoa; phylum Chordata; class Aves; order Passeriformes; family Dicruridae; genus Machaerirhynchus; species Machaerirhynchus nigripectus. Next base: position 27,659 of record VZRQ01005462.1, on the reverse strand, counting down.
AGAGAATATAAGCAGCAAATACTCAGATGGTCCCTGATTCCAGGAAATTCTCTCGTTACCAGCAGGGACAGACCAAGGCTGCGCTCCCTTCTTTGGGATGCAGAGTTTCCTCTAGCACTAAAACCTTGGCTCTAAAACCCTGGCTCTTGGAAGCTACATACACATAACTGTGTTCACTGAAGGAGGTTTGGAGTCCCATTATTTACATCCGACTGTATATTTTCTCCTGAGAGCCCTATAAACAAAATGAATTGCAGAAGAATCGCACATTCCCACACAGGCATGTTTGCCTCTCATGAAGTCTGAAAAACCATGACCCAAATATACTATGAGATAGTAAATCTGAGAAGGCAGTGTGTGGGAAACCTAGCCTGAGATGAGAAGAACAGAGAAAGCAACCCACTGCAGCCCCCAGCATCTTTCCCTGCAAGCACTCTGAGCCCGGGAGCTGGAAATGCTTTGGGGAAACAGAGGCCAGCCAGTGCCTAGTGGCCCCAGTGATTCCAGGAGCCCTCAGATATTGGAAACCAAAGTGTTTATCTGTTCTTCCTAAATTTCAACCTTTCTAGACTGTTGCAGACAGGCTTGTTTCTGAAGAGAACAGGATGACAGCTGGTGAAAAGGGGTCTTGCTTGCTCTCATCTAGGAAAGTCTGAAACAGCACATACCTTTCCATCTGGTGCTTTCCATGTGTATTGATTCCAGCTCATATTTTCTGATTGTGTATTTTACTCTCCTCTCTAGGCTGTCCTGCCTGCAGTCACTATTTCCACCTGCTTTTAAGGCCTCCTGTTGCTTCACACCCTGCTAGAAAAGGCAGCTTTTAAGCACCAAAGCTCTGCTTGTGGCTCTGGCATCATGATGTCTCTAGGCAGAGACTTTCTGAGTTGTGATCCATGTCAGCACACAGCCACCCTTATGGAGATCAGGTATCTCCCAAAATAAGGGCTCCCCTAAGGAAGTATTTTGGGAGACAGGGAGTAGCAGGGATGAACGTCCCGTGTGTTTTATTCGCAAATTGTTAGCAAGGTATGACTTTTTGAGGTCTGTCTGGGACACGGGATTGTTGTTGGGATGATGTTTGTGAGTGATCTTTGGTCAGCAGATTGTGTGTGTGTGAACTGGTGCAAGGAGCAGGCAGCTGGAAGGGCATCTGTGGTGGTAAGTGGAAGGTAGGTACATGGTGGACACAAATGATGGGTCTTTGTTCCCCGACTGGATGAGCACCTCTGGCAGAAGCACGTTTCTGGGACAAATATTCCTTTTCACAAATTCCTAAAGATGATTTCTGTAAATGTTTGCTAATGTTTACTTGACATTTGTAGTCACTCATGTCAATGTGATCCCATCCTGGAATGCTAACTGGAAGCGAACACAAAAGTGGGCATGAACACAGCTGATGTGGATACAGTTTTTAATTTAGGCTGATTTTCATGGTCATTATCTTTCATGTAATCATCCAGTTCGGTTGAGAACTAGTGGTGCTCCAGGAGTTCCTCTCCTTCCAAAAGTCCTGATTTTTTTGTTTTCTGTTAGGAAAATGTGTTACCAGAGTCACTGCTGTTTGTGTCTACTGCCTGACACTTCATACCCCAATCCTGCATCCAGTTTCTTCTAACTTAATCAAAACTTAACAATCTCGCCTAAAAGCTCCCACAGCAGTTGTTTGCCTCCGGCTGTTTTTGTAATACTTTTTTTTTTTAAAGCTCTTCTGAATCAATTAAGCTGTTTCCAAGAATGTAACTAAAACTAAGCACATTTTTATTTTCTCCATGTCAGGAAAAAAATCTGATGGTGACTTTTCTCATAAGTTCTGCTGCACTGTGCTGTGGAGCAAGATTATCAGATTTACAGTAGAGCTGGGCTTTGGGTAGGAAATGTGCCTTTCCTCTGAAAGACTATACAACAACCAGCCATAAGGAATTGTGGTTTGAACTGTCTCAGTAGTGACACCTTGGATTTTCACACCTAAAGACACTGCAGATTTCTCACGTTCTGGGAGTGTTTCCAGCCAGGTCTGAACTTACTCTTATTGCAGGGGCCATTTACCCCAGTAGCTGGTCCAGCCTCACTTGGATTCAGGCAAAGAAGGGGAGCAAAGGCTGGGATAAGAATAAGGAATTTTGATGAGGCAGAAACTTGTTCTGAAGACTGAAAGGTGTTTTGGATTGAATGGGGGCTTAGATCTACTTGGCCAAGATACAAAAGTATTCCATGATTCAGGCACCTGAGAGGCTTAGCTGAGGCCAGCAGGACCTTCACCTCCAGGCTGCAAGAATATTAGACAGTGCTAAGTACTTTTTAAAACTCAGGCTTGGATAGAGTGTCTGCGTGTGCCTGGTGGCTCTGTCTCACTTCGCCATCCATACAACACGAGAAATAGCAGTGCCTCACCTCACCGGGCTCGTTGTGACTTGGGCATCTCTGCACGACCCTCTGGCACAGCTCGGTGGATGCTGTAGGAAGCCCAGAGGACACTGCTGAACAGGGTGTGGATGCCATGCAGTAAACAATGATCACCTTCAAACACTGGATGACGATGAGAAAATGGAGAACTGTTCACCCGGAGAGGGGTCCAGTGTGTGTGATCCAAAGACCCAGACAGCAAGAAGTATTTAGGAAAAAAAAGTAAGAGGAATGGCACAAAAGCCCTTGAGACAGTGCTCTCGCTGCTCATCCTCTTGGGTCCAGTAGACGTTTGGTCCTGACATTGTGTTTAACTGTGGTGCCATACAGCCAGGGACCATTCCAGCTGGCAGAGGCACCCCACGGTGTAACCATCTGCAGCCACAACAGCACCAGGGGCAACAACTTCTCCCTACTCCCGGGGTGGCTCTATAAAGGAATCCACAGAGATCCTCACCTTGGCCTGGTTTGGTCACCAGCAAGTACAGCGAGTGGCCGGACTCCAGTAACTTTGGCCATCAGGGTCAAGTGGCTGGAGAGCATGCTCAGGATGGGCAGACACTGCGGGAATGTGGCTCACCAGGCACAAAGTCTGGGAAAGGAAGCGAAACATAGAGGTGGAGTAGAAAGTAAAAGTCAAATACTCTTGGCTCATGCAAACTTCTGGGTTTTTTCGTTGTTTTTGTTTTTTATTTCATTTTTTCCTCCCTGGTGACAATTATATGTGTTGCAAGGTGAAGTAGTTCTCAAGAGAAATGAAATCCCTTTCTCTGACCTCGGAGTGCATAGCACTCTGAATTACTTGACAAGCACAGTTTACCCTTTGAGCAATTCACGACTCCCCTTTCACAAGTAAGAGCACACTTTTGTGGATGTTTTCCTTGCTCAGTACTACCTAATGGATTTTTCTTTTTCTTAATAACTGTCATTTGACCTGCATCTTGGGTTCAATCCCCATATGGGCTATTCACTTCAGACTTGGACTCAGTGATCCTTGTGGGTCCCTTCCAACTCAGAATAATCTGTGAATCTTGCTGTTGTCAGCTCAAAATTAAAAATGTGAGTTGCTGGTTGCGAATACTATTTGTTTTTCATTTACGAGAGGAATATTAGGCACATTCATCCCATTTCCTCTTAGTACCTGATTATCAATAAACCTTTGCCTCACTGCTTCTGTAAATAATTTCCATCCCTTTCCTTTGGGAACCATATGTTTGGGCTCTTGCACAAGTGTCTCATGAGAGTAATTGATCAAGTAATGCAGTATCATTTTAACTCCTTGATGAGTTGGCAAAACTTCATTAAAGGGCGATTACTGAACTACACATACGTATTTTTTTGGATGAGGAAAGCATTGCACTTAAACCGTGATGCAAGCAGGGTTTCCCAGTATTTTACCAACCACAGTGGCTTGCATCAGCTATCGGTATCATTCAAAACACTTGGATTATCCTGGCTCCCATAGTCAACATATACCTTCTCTCTTCCGGGATGCAAAGGATGTGGAGCTAAAGCTCCAGATGTGTCCTAAGTTGGTATATATGTTTCAGAGCTGATGACAAATGAGGGAGAGTTTCAAACACTCTTTCCCTACTCCTCACAGCCCCAGCAGAAAAAAATGTGAGGCGCAAGAGTGTAGCACTCATGACTCACGGTGGTCTCCCATGGGAGGCTGCAGCGGAACTGGCTGCTCATGGCAAACACCAGTGGTGGACATAGACCCAGAGCCAGGCTGAGGCAGGGGAGAATTATTTGCCACAGAGGCTGGAGAGAACCTACAGAGGCCAAGGGTTTATTAAACTTCAGTTTGACTGCAGCTGAAATATGTGCCTCTAGAGCGGGGCAGCAGAGGTTCACGGAGTCCTTTCTATAGACATTTTATGACAGTCTTTGGGGATACATATAAGAAGACTGGGGCATTCTGAGTAATTTAAAAAAATATTTGTTTTAAATAACTGTGTCATTACTTATTTGTAATTAACAAATTAACATTTGTTACAATAACTGTGACCCAGACTGTGTCAGGGTCAACTGGAGTTTCCAAGCAAGCCAGTCTTAGTTGGATTTTTCTGTCTTTGCCCTTTCTCCACAGCTATAGTGTAGACACACCATGGTTCATGGCCAGGCCATGCAGTGCGGCCATGTCCCCTCAATACCTCAGAACAGCTCTTGAGATCGAAAGACCTTGAGGTCACTGTGTACCTCCTGCACTGCATGTGGGCTCATGGAGAACAGGGATTAGAGTCCCTGGCTACCAGGGGTTGCTGCTGCCACCCTCAGACCCTCAGACCCTGTCAGGAGTCTGGGCTTTCCCATCCCCACTGGCATCAGCCCCTGTGAGGCTGCAGCATAGCCCCCACCTCATGACGAGGGTGTAGAGGTCAGGGGAAACAACTTGCTGCTCTCAGGTTTGCTGTTGGTTATTGTGTCTTCCTTCTTGGCTGGCAAGGACTCCGTTTGGTTGTGCTGCTTCTTGCTTAACTTTGGGATTTTGCTGCCCTATTACTCTGCCAGTAAAAGCTGATGCCAGTCTGCTGCCCAGCCCTGGTGACTGTGAATTAGTGGGTTTGGTAGCCAGAAACCTAATTTCTTTCTGGAATGCTTCTGAAAGCCTAGTGCTTGTAGGAATTTTCCCAGACCTGGCCAGGCTTGAGTTTTGCAATGTGCAGTTAGAATGGAAACAAATTATAGATGTTCTTCCAAGAACAGGCAGGTTTGGGGAAGGCTGAAGGTTTTTCTTCCCTCGTCTGGGCCTTTCTTTACTAATCAGCTGTATAAAACTGAAGAACAGCAGAACTACTTTGCTGAGAAATCTTGCCCAAACTTTGAATGTTTAAACTCAACCCTTTCTGTGGTTCAGTGAGGTTCAGCCAATTTTGGTTGTTTTCTGATTTTACTCCAGCTTTCCATCACTCCTGCTTTCCAATTTCCAAGTGTAAGTGGTAGCACCCAAATCCCCCTGCGATGTGCTGTCCTTGGGTTCCAGTGGTGTTGCCACAGCATCTCATCCAGACTCAAAGAGTCCCCAGGTCTTCTCCATGGGGGCACCTGGGGGCCCAAACTGGAAAGCACAAGGAGCAGCACGGGACCAGTGCTGGGAGGATGTGTTGGGGCTTGCCTGACTGCCGATCTGAAGCACATAACGCTGCACTTTAGCAGAAGGGTAGTCCAGGGACAGTGCCTTCCTGGACTAGGGCCGCAGGCTGGCTGCTCCAGCTGGGCAGAGCCTGCTCGGACACCACCCTGGCTGGGGCCTGCAAGCCATTGAAGTTTGTCTGTCATTAATTTGAACCAGGACTCCATAATGCAGAAGCAGCTGAGCTCTTGCCCAGCTCATTACAAAATGGTCCTAATCTCCCTCCTCCTTCCCCTCTTCTCTGCTGGCAATTTCAGGTTGCAGGTACAGCCCTGCTACCAGCAGCACAGAACAGGCAACTAGAAGTCACCTCTGGGAGGCAGCTGAACTTCAGCAATGTATTGCTGTCTCTGCTGCAGAGATGGCTTTTGCAAAGCAGACAGACAGAAGAATGCAGAGAGAGGCAGACAGACCAACCAGCCAAATCACGTGAACAGTGTCCAGGCAGGCACCAACCCACAGGGTGGGGTGAATCACTCTGCAAGCTGGCAGCAGGGAATTAAACTGTGCCATGGCCAGACATCAGAGCAAGGATCAACTCCCTTCAAGCAGCTTTGCCTCACCAGCCTTCCTCACCAGCAGGAAGAGTCCCCCACTCCCTTCTTAACTAGATGGCTGATTTATACCTTCTGTCACAGGTGATGGCTGGTGGTGCCTTGCTCGGCGTGTGCTTAGCATGGAATGCAACACACACATTGAGACCTGGAAGGCTGCACCACTGCCTCGTGCCTCCCTCTTGCCCTGACAGAGCAGAGGTTCTGCTCAGCCTGCACCCAGCCTGGGGTGGAAATTGTAGGGGAGATGTCCAGGGCATGTTGTGGGGAAGAGAGAGGCACTGACTGGTTGCAGGGGAAACCTCTGGAGGAGATAGCAGCTCGCAGAAAAGAGCCCCCTTTTCTCTTACAGTGCTCAGGTGAGGGATCTCTTCAGATCTTTGCAGTGGCCAAATGGCACAGGTGAGGTTAAGATGAATACATAAATCTGCATCTGATGGGAACTCTTACGCTCTTCCTTTCAGAGTGAGAGCTTAGGCCTAAGCCCTTCATCAACCTCATCTGTCACTCACATCTGAAGAGCCTTCAGTGCTCCCGCAGGCACTGAGCAGCACTGCCCGCTGTCAGCCCCAGAGCTCCCCAGCACTTACCTTTCCCCGCTCCGGGTGCAGGCCTGACTTCACAAGGCCCCAGCACAGGGAAGGGCATTGAATCCTGGTTACCTTAAATGCTTCTGTCGCTAACTCAGCTGGAGGTAGCATCCAAGCAGGGGAGGAGCAACCTTGCTGGATCTAGATTTTCCTGAAAGAAACACACCGGTGGGATAACTGAATGATCTCAAAGTAAGGCAGACCAGGTGGATTGGGCAGATGTTGCTCCAGTTGCTGACAGCCAGTAGGGATTTCCCAGTAGGAAAATTCATCTCAGACAGGAGCAGAACAGAGTTCCCACATTGGGACAGAGCATCAAGGTGTGCAAAACCCTATAATGCCTGTCTGTGGAGAACAAAAGTCTTCAGCAAACAGCACTGGGGACATGTCTGTTCTGCCTTTCACTTGCCCAAGGATCTGTGGACTCTTTTGGACTGAAATCCCAATAAACAGTTACTAGCTTGTGTGTAGGTATGAGTCTATGACTGAGATGACCCCATTCAATACTTTGTCCAATATTAGTGATGCTGATTTTTTTTCTTAATGATATAACATATTTTGTCTATTCAGCATTGAGCCAAGTCTTCAGAGCAGTTAGGTGCTTACATCTGGTCCTGAGGAGCTTGGGAAAAACCAAGACCCTCAGGTGATCACTGCCACGGCAAGGCAATGCAGGACTGCTTGGGAAGGAGGAGACTACTTATCCAAAAGGTATCAACACTGGAGCCAAGAGGAAACTGAAAGCCCTTTCAAGTCCCTTTCCCATCCTTGCCTGCCTTGTCCATCTTCCTTAGCTGGTACACATCAGGGATATACCAGTTCAGAGGTTCTCAATGGCTTTTGGTTCCATACGCACTGTTTTAGCAGACACACAAGTAGGATAGAGCCGAAATTCACAATTTTTTCCTAGCTCTTTATGACATGCCTACAGTGGGAAACGAGACATTTCAAAATGCAGTAGCTGACCCATCTTGTCTGCCATACTTTCAAACTTTGCACATAGCCTGGCATGCTGCAAACCTGTAGCTGATCACCCCCAGCCCTGTGCCTGGGGACACCTGTGTGGGATCTAATGAGGCTCTGATGCCACTGAGGTGGCTGTCACTTCCCTCTGCTGTCACTAAAAAAGTCATCTCGTGGCTGGTCCTGGCATATCCCCAAGGCACTGTGTCACCCCTTGAAATACTGAAGACCTTCAAAACCATGTCACTGGGAAATTAATGGGCTCGTCAGAGAGAACTGAGATGCCCAACTCCAGCATACTGGCATAAGCAATAATACCCCTTCACATTCAGTAGTGAGGAAGCCATGGTATGCAATGGAACAGTTTCATTTTCTCTCCATGGATGCAATGGCAGTACATTTCTTGCTCTTTCTCTTTCCTTGTGTCATGTTCTGGGAGCCAGAAAGTCAACTGCAATTGCAGCAGGTTGCTAGGAGCATTTTTGTGCCTTCAAAATTTACTAGTCAGCACTTTCCTGCTTTTCAGATGAATGTGCCACATGAAAAAGGACTTGGGGAATGAGCTGTGCCTTTTTCTCTAGCCACAGCTTCTATGCAGAGTTTTCAGAATTGATTTGCTTATGTAAAAACCAGTTTTGTTTGCGTCCTTTAAAAAACATGAAAGAGGAGCAAGTAGCACATGTTGCGTTTGTACAGACAATGCTGAGCTCTCCCCAAGTAGCCACAGGGTGTGTGAATCCAGCTAATCAGGCAATAAAGCAACACATGCCCTCAAAAACAGATGTTTGCACGGGGGGGGAAAATAGCTAGTTCAGAATAAAAGTGAGAGGAACAGCAATTTTCCCAGATAAATAGTGCATATTCCCCAGGGTTGCTGTGATGTGAACTTCTCAGCAGCGTTAGAGTTAATGTTATTCAAGCTGTCTGTCCCCAAACTCAGACAGTGATTTACTCCAGGAGAACTAGCCATCCAGGAACAAGAGGGCTTAAGTGCAGCCAGGGCTGAGGTGAATTTGACTCCCACTGAAACATCTCCAAGGCACACAGTGGAGATAGAGCCAGTGACTCAAGTTATACACTGGCTTCAGGACCACCAAAAAAAATGCCCACGCACCCTCTGTGTGACACCTTTGGCATTGTCTCCAGACTGCTTTTCAGGAACAGAAGGAGGTTTTTAGACCTTTCTGCTCCAGGCCTTAGTATTGTTCCTGCTGTATGCTCTGATCAGAAAAATAAGTCTCTTCTCAAAGACGGGACCCTAGGTGAGGTCAGGAGGAACACAGTAGAAAAAAACACTCCTTTTCTCCTTTCATTCTAAAAGTAGACTTTTCTGTAGGACTTGGCTGTCTGTATTTAGCTCCCCAAGGTGATCAGGTATTTCACAGCTATTTTTAGTCTGTGAGTTCTTCCGTGAGTAGCCACTGAGTGTGTGCCCCCTTTGCTGTAGAGCCTCAGGAGGCTGCAGGCAGCAGAACAGCAGTGCCAGCAGCTTTGGCAAGCTCTGCAGAGATGGATGGTGTCCATGCACATGAGAACATTCATGCAGTGGTCTCGCTCCAGAGCACAATGAGAAGTCAGTGAATGCTGTACCATGAGCAGAGGAACAGCACAGACCATATTCAGCCTTCCTTCAGGTTCTGCACAATCAACCAAATGAGGTCCCTGTCTGGGAGGGATAGGCAGGCCACGTACTCATCCTTACCCAGAGTTGAAATGGAGATGGTCCAACCAGTTTCTGCTTAGCAGCAAAGGGTAACTGCAGCTTCCAGAATGAAGCCAATGGTTTGTGTCCCGTGTAGAATTCTACCACCTGCATTTAAGAGATGAATGCTGCCCAGTTTTACACTTCAGTTGAGCACAAGAGTGAAAGTATGATTAAGCATCTGAGCATTGCTAATAAAATCACTCATGCCACATACAGCTAAAAAAGTGTTAAAATCTTCTCTATGTGTGCAGACTGCTAGAGCACAGACCCCCTGAACAGAAATAAACCTAAATATTTGGGTCTTTATATGTCTAAAATCCAGTCACTTTGTTTTTTCCTATACACCCCAAAATGTGGATATTTTTAAAATAATAGTCTTGTGCTGACTTCTAGACTTTAATGACAGATAGGAGGCAGAAGACTGCAACAGACAGCTTAGAAACAAGCATAATGGTTTCAGCATATGTTAAGGCAAGATCACAAGAGTCAGATAAGATTCCTATGGTTGGCCAAGTCCTTGAGGTGTGCTGTGGTGCAAATCTGCCTTGGTAAGAAGTGTAAAACACACTGCCCGAACCCTGTCCGGGCAAAATTTTAGCACTGGTATTTAAGCAAGAGTTGAGAGAATGACGTTAAGAGCTTTTTTTTTTTAAAGCATCATTGCTGTGAAGAGCCAGACCATGCCTGTGCAGGCAGGGAGAGGCACCATGAAGTAGCCAGCATAGTAGGCCATAGAATTTGGGGGTGGGCAGGGGGGAACACTCCTGTGCCCACACTTGGACAGGAAGACCCCTATGCCATTTTGTGTGGGAGCAGAGGGGCAGCCGCGTGCAGCCCCATGCCACCTGCGCCACACTCTTTGAACATGGGCTGTCCACAGACAGACAGCCTCCGTGAGCTGCCACATGCCAGTAGGTGTTCCAGGCTATTCCTGAAGCCTCCCAGGACTGGGATGGCATCAGCTCTTCACTGAGACTGTAATAGCTTGGACAAGATGTTGCCAGAGCGGTACATTAGCAGTGCCAAGATCCAGCAGACTTTTTTGCCTGGAGCCCAGGGGGAAATGCCTTGTGCTGGCTGTGTCCCTGGGTTGTGCTGGCCATGTAGCTGTCATGCAGTCTTCTGGGCTGTGGGGCTGCCATCACAGGATCTGTGTGTGAAGGAGCCTATTGTGCAGGAGCTGTGGCTTGTCATGTATGTGCTGTGCAAAGCAGACCCACCATTTCAAGCTGGGCCCAAAACTGTGTTGGAAATGTCCCACTCTCCATTGCCCTGTGGATGCACCAAGCTGACTTCGCTCTAAATTAAATTCCATGGATAAGATTGTACATAGTGAAGATTTTACTTCATCAGCCTCCCAAAACAGCACAGCTGAGCAACAAAACAGATAAAAGTTGTGAATCCAAACATTCTGACAGCATGATAAAGACGACTGTTCCCTCCAGGAGCGTGTCAGCAGAGCAGCCCAGTGCCTGGCTGTCTCAGGGCCTTACCTCATGGTCCCATGGGAACGTGGTCTTGTGTCTCCTGCACCCCTTTTCTCCTCCGTAGGGTTCCCAGGACAGATGTGGTGAGATTTGAAAGGCATATCCCCTGCAGAAGAAGTGGAAATACAGGCATCCCTCTTGCCCAAAAGGAGCTGCAAGATGCTTGGGGCTCACATGCCCAGTTATCCTGGACTGTCCCTGCCCCTTGGCAGCTGACACAGGGTGACTCAGGGATGTTCTTGGGAGTGCTGATGGTCTAGCAGGCAGCCAAGGCACTGAGAGAGCAGGGTATAATTGTGGGAAGTCAGAAAATATCCTCCTTCTACTGCTATGAGGGCGAGGATGGATTGGCAAGCAGTGAAGGAGGCACCAAGCAGTCCTGTCAGGCTTGTAAGGGTGCAGTGGTGCTCACATTAACTCCTTGTCATGGAGATCTTCACAATATGTAACTCAAGGTCTCTCTAGGTTTGATTAGAAACAGACACCCCAAACTGAAACTTTGAGGCCATCTCCAGTTACAGGAAGTCTGGGCATATCCATATGCAGATGTATGCAATTTGTTTCACTTCAGCACTTAGCGTGACTGTTTTGAGGTCAGGGAGCCTGTTTCTAGGGAATGAGAGTTACTTCTCGGGATGCTCAGCTGAGGGTAGATCTACACCATGCCCTCCCTACGCTGCCATCCTGCCCTCTATCCCACAGTTTCTGTCCCTCTCACAGAAACAGCTCATCCCCACCAGGACCCGCAGGGGCTAGAGGGGGAGAAGCCCATGCCTGCTGCAGTGCAGGAGCATGAGAGCAGCATGGCTGAGCTGCAAGGAGGGCTCTGGCACGGCAGAGCAGGCATGGGAACGAACACCCACTCTTTGTGCAGCAGGGACAGTCCTTGCTCCTTGGGGCTGACGGTTTGTGATGGAGATAACTCATCACTGCTGAAAGTCTGGGGCCCAGCTCTCAGCTGCAGTTTGAGCTATGCTGTCAATGAAATTAGAACAGACAGAGAGCTCTTCTCTCTCTCTCTCTGTCTGTGTGTGTGTTTGTGTGTGTTTGTGCAGACCCTTCCCCAGCTAGCTGAGCTCCACAAACAGATAAAACACAGCAGAAGAGCTCCCAAGGAAAGGCTTCAGGTCTTGTGTTTGCTGCTGCTGGAGCTGCAGGGGGCTTGGGAGTTAGGGAGGCAGCCAGCACAAAGCCATGGGGGAAAATGTACTGAGCTTCCTGACATCATAAATAATAAAAGAAAGAGAGAAAGGGAAAGAAACCCCAACCTCTTGGAATACTTTATTTATTACTCTGTCTCTACTGACTCTCATAGGTGGTAGTCCATTGATGCAGACTTTTCTGGAACTGTTTTATTTTCAGTTGTGAAAACTATAAATATCATGTCCATAGCATATGATTTGCCAAGGCTGTGGGACAGGGCACTGTCTCAGCCCATTTTGGACAGCTCTGTCCAAACCTGCATCCCCAAGGAGCAGTGGGAGAGGTCAGCCAGTTGGAGAAGGCAGGTTCAAAGAGGAGGCAGTGTGTCAGTCACTGGCCTAGACACTGGTCCTGGAACCCACGGAATATAAATTTTGGCAAAGTGCTCCCATGGATCAAAGCAAAGAGAGCTGAGATAGGCAACATCAAGCTTTGGTAAGCTTTACAGGGAGCTTCTCAAAAGTCTGAGGGAACAACATTCGAGAAAGCAATAAATCTGAAATCACAGTAGGGTAAAAGTGGCAGGTAACTCCATTGCCTTCATCCAAGGTCTGCCTACGAGCCCTCTGTACCACCTGGGCAATTTTCTTCTCAAATCCCTTTCATAGCTCATCCTCCCAAGCTTAAACCTGGGCCAGCCTTGCCCTCATGCCTGAGGGTGACAGCTACATTTCATCCTCAGCCTTTCATCTGCGAGAGTGAGAGGAGGGCAAGGACTTCTACACTGTACACCTCCTCAGAAGCCATTTCATGGGCTTTTGGCTGTGAAGATGTGACAGAGCTGTTCACAGAAGGGCTAAACTGTAAATAGACAGTGAATTAGTGGAAGGATTTTGTAACAAGAGATGAGTGCTGGAAAAAATGGCTATTGCCAAAGACAGGGGCTAAGATGCCTAAGCTGGCAATAATGACCCTGGCTATGACATTGCCAGGGAAAAGCTCCCAGTGGGGACATCACTAAAGGGTGGAGCTGTTTCCCAGAAAGACTGATCCTGGCCTGGTAACATTTGAAAATAGACTAATGTGAAATTTCAAAAAAAGATGAGACACTTGATGTGCCCTTGGCTTGGTAAGGAGAGCATGCATAGAAAATACCACAGTACCACTTCCCACACATCAAGGAACTGAGCATAGTGGCTCAAGGTTAAAACCTGCAGTGGGGCTACCATGTTTTTTGCCAGAAATGTGGCCAGGTGTGATGCTTGGCTGTGCACTATATGCCAGGTGGCCAGATGCTCACACAGATCCCTCTTTTGCTCTCCTGAGGACAGAAATGCAGAGCAGTGGCACCAGATAAGGGAGAGCCATGGGTCCCCACCAGGGTCCTGCTGGCATAGCATCACTCTTGCTAATAAAGGGGACACCGCTGTCTCTGGAGACAGGAGGTGTGCAGGAGAGGACACACAGTACCTGTGCCTGAGGATGCATAGGCCTGGTTACAAAGCTCAAAGGTGGTTTTACTGTAGCTGCTAAGCCTTAGAAAGGAACCAGTTCACTGGTTCAGTGGTTGAAACCTCTTCCTCCTGCATTGCCATACTGCTCTCATATATCACGTCTCATTAATTATTAATTATTGAGGGTAGTCAGGCAGAACAGCCCCCCAGACTGCTGTCACACTCCTCTCATTTCCCTCTGCCCTGCACGCAGGGGGTGCTGTTTCCACAGGTGTCTCTTACTGTCCTTTTCCATGGCAGTAAGCCTTGTTCACGGCCTCCTTGCCAAGAGCGGGGCAAGTCCTGGCAGAAGGCTGTGGGGGCGACTGGGGCTGTCAGTCAGGAGCACCTCTGCTGACATACCACCACTGCCTGATGATGCAGGAGCAGAAAACAGACCCCACCGAGCACCACGTGTGGCTGCTGTGCACTCCTGGGTTTCTACTCTGTGTAATTCAGCAGGGGAGCACAGATGGGCTGGTGACAGGGGACCTGCATGGTGCAGGGAGCAGATGGGTACCTCTCAGAGACCTTTCCTGTGGCCAGGACCAAGGAATGTAGTGCTCCATAATGTTCACTCCTGACGTGGATGTTGGAAGGTTAAAGGAGGGCCTTGCTGGGGTGTGTGCACGTGAGTGTGCAGGGCTCATCCTCCCACCTGGGTCTCTGAGAGAGAGCAGGAGCTGAGAGAGCTTGCCCCAACCTCCTCTTGCCCATCTGTGCTGGGCAAAATTGGCCAAAAGATTTACATCTGTTTCCTTCTCTCTCTTCCTGCCCCCTACCCCTGGTCAAACCTGCCCTCCTCTTCCCTCCCTTACCTCCCACCCAAATAGGTAAGGAAAGCGGTTTGGGAGAGCCTGACTTGCAGCCAAGCTCTGACCCTTCAGCAATGGACAGCAGCTACCTCAGCGTGAAGGAGGCCGGGGTGAAAGTGCCCCAGGACAGGGCCAGCACAGACCTGCCCAGCCCCATGGAAAAGGCCGACTCGGAGAGCAACAAGGGCAAAAAGCGGAGGAACCGCACCACCTTCACAAGTTACCAGCTGGAGGAGCTGGAGAAGGTCTTCCAGAAGACCCACTATCCTGATGTCTATGCCAGGGAGCAGCTAGCCATGAGGACAGACCTCACCGAGGCTCGTGTACAGGTACGGGGGAAGGCCTGGGGCTGGGTGAGGGGTGGATGAGTGACAAAAAACCTCTGAGGTTCCCTCGCAGCCCCACCGTAAGCTGCAGGCAGCTGAGCCCTAATCAGAGCCTAATCAGTGGCACAGGGAAAGGACAAGGAAGTACATCCATGTCTAACACTAGTGTCAGCTCCTTTATTTGGTCTGGTGTCCTGCAATTCAGTGTTCACAGAGACACCTCTTGCCCTTGAGCTAACGGGGCAGCAGGTGGGTAAGCCTCACCGCCACCCTGAACAAAGCTTGCACAAAACCTGCTCTCTTTGGGAGACTTGCAGGGGACACAGGTTCACGAGTCTGAGTGGGAGCAAGCCTTTCCACAGGATGGGCTCCTTCTGGCAGATGAGGATGCAGAGGTGACCGGGAGTTCAGTACCAGAGAGCGTGAGGTCATACAACACAGGCAGCTCTTGTTGCCTGCTTGGCAGGCGCTGAGACTGCATGAAAGCTGGAGATCTGGAGGCAAAAGGTGCACCCACCACCTTGGGAGGAGCAGGAGAGCCAAACAGCCACGCTCTGTTGAGAGCCTCAATCACCTCCACCCACACAGGTACCAGCTCTCATGAACCTAGCTCCCTTGAACTAACCTGGGGGCCAGCAGAGCCGAAATCCACTTCAGAGGAGGGAATGATTCTCTGACTACTGCTCTTTCCTCTGAGTCAAGGTTAAACAGGAGGCCTGTCGGTGCTCAGAAGCACATGCAAAAAGGAGCACCACTGCATGGAGCGGACATCCACAGCTCACGCCTTGGTGGCCAGCTCCTTCTCCGCTACAGCTAATCCTGTGACTTCCGTCTGCAGGCATTTGTCAGCTCACCACCCCTAGAACCTGCATTAGCATCAAGAATAATTGGCCCATGAAGACACCTGATTCTCTCTCTTATACCAGGAATATTCCCAGCTCCCAGCCACCCCAGCTTACCCTCTGCTTTAACCTTTACAAGCAGTTGTCACAAATAAGGCCCACATCCATGCTTAAGTCCATTTTAGTTCGTACATTCACTTCTGGACTCAACCAGAAGCAGGACTCTTTTGTCTGCTTGCCTAAATGGGTTTGCAGGGCAGGTGTGCTCTTCTTCCCCACAGCTGTTTCTCTTCAGGCTGGACATGGCTACGTTTCAGCGGGCAGCAGTGCAATTCCCAGTGGTCCTGAATGTAGCATGCTGAACTCTCCAGGATAGGCCTAGCGAGGCAGTGCTACAAACATCAGCTCTTTACTTGTGCCACTGGATGCAGCTCTTGATTTCCCAAGAACACACAAGTGCTAATGGGGTCTCCTGGGAGGCCAGGCATAGCATCGGGTTACTGGCTGCACAGTGCATGAAATTCTTTTTGCTCAGGAATGAGAATGAGGTGCTGGAGGGTGGCGAGCTCCTCCTGCTCGCTTCTGAGCCAGGGTTTGCAGCTACTGTGTCATCCCAAGCAGTGTGCAGGGCTGGACACAGAGCCAGGGCAGCCGAGGCAGATGCAGTAAGATGCAATATACAAATTCCTTACATATGACCCTTCATTTCGGAGTTTTTCCCCACTTTACCACTGGATAACACTTCAGCTGAGGGCAGAAGCAACTCCCTAGGTAGCCAGGAGTGTATTTGGCAAAGAGGGACTTCAGCTTGCTCTGAGATAAGCGTGCCAGTAGCCTGTTGCCACAGGCAGCCAAGAACAGCCTCCTTGCTCTTGCAGCTGCCAGTGCACACCTCTCACTTGGGATGGCGATGACAGGGCTCATGTAACAGAGCTGCTGAAGGGCTTGTCTAAGTGGCCTGGCTGCTCGAGCACTTACCCCATGGTGAAAGGGGTGAGCACTTGCATTTCAGTCATTCCCCGCCTCTGCTGGGAAGGACCTGGTGACTTGGGCCATGGGCTGGCAGCAGGCCACCACCTCGTGATGAAGGACTGCCGTGCTGGAGGTAGCAATGCAGACTCCTGTCACTGGAGAGCGAGAACCAGCAGCCTTGTGCCCAGCACAGGGTGCTGGCTGGGCAGGCTCAGGGGCAGCCCAGGTCCTGGGTATCTCACACGTGTTCTCAGGGGGCTGGGGCTGCTGGCTAGTGAGCTGCTGTGCCCTGGCATGGCAGTGGAAGCCCCCAGGAGGCATGGAGGTGCAGTCTGAGGTGGCACAGGGCTCTTCTGCTGATGGCACAGGGCTGTGCTTCCAGTGAGGGAGGCTTTTGGAGTCAAAGCCCTAGTGAATCACCCTAGTGCCTGTCTCCAGCTCTGGATTGTGCTATAGCTTGTTTAGGCTTGACTTTGGTCTCCCACTCCCTGGGCAGTTCTGCTCTTTGGGGGTCTTCCAACACCAGCAGTGTGGCATCAAGGGCCATTAGCTCGCAGCCCAGGAGTGGGTACGGGCATGGGGCTGCAGCTCAGGAGACTGATGGCGAAGCAAATGCCTACTGCAAGGACCAAGAACCAAGGGCTAGAGGGTGGAAATCACAAATTATGCACGAGCCCCTAACTACTTTTCTCCTACAAGCCAAATAGCTGCTAGGTATTCAGACACCCTCCGCCACGCTGGGAGAGGCTCTGGTTGCTGTGGGGTGTTTGGGCACACACCTACTGCAGCCCCATGGGCTTTGAGGGAAGCACAGCAGTCCCTCTCCCAAGGAAGATGCGGTAATCTAAGGGATAATCCTGCCCTGGCATGATTTCTTGGAGGTCAGCTTCAGCTGCCTGCAAGGCTGAACTAAGCAAAGCAAGGTGGCAGAAAGCTGAGGCACACAGCAGGTTTAAGGTGTGATGCTCCCTCCCACAGCTTTTGGCTGGAGGTCATTCCCCCTGGCCAGGCTTGGCTTCCTGGAGAGCACAACCAGCTGCACTGCAGGCAGGAGCAGATGTGGAGCCCAGACAGACAAGTGGCAGCTCTGATTTTTCCATCCCTTTCCCAAGCTCACGCTTCATTAGTGAAGTAGCTGCCGGAGTTCTCGGTGCCTGGAGAAGAGCCCATGCCAGCAGCATGCATGGGGTGGACCATGCCGTCTGTGAAGCAGTGGCATTCCATGGCCTGACCCTCTCCTGCTCCATTTCCCTGCCTGCCTCAGATTCCAGCCATCTGTACTGGTGTCTGACAATGTCAAAGCTGATTCCCCCTGTGATGCAATGCAACATTCTCCCGTCTACCCCCCACAACATTGCCCCTTGTTTCCATGTACTATTAAGAACCTGCACATCCCTGTGGGAGCCATCCGTTATCCCTGTGAAGAAGCAGAGCCACACAGCCAGGAAGAAGCTGCTATGGCTCAGCCACAAACCTGCAAGGGTGCGCAGGGGCTGCTGCGTTCATGTAGGTCCTACACAACACGTATATCCCCTTTCTTTCTTCTCCTCTTCCACGCCTGGGGCTGCAGAGCCCCAGAAAGAGCTTCTGCTTGGTATCAGCAACTGCTTGAGCTTCTTCCAGCTCATCCAGGTCGGCAGCAGATGTCTGGGGCAGTGGCACTAGAAAAACAAGGTAGACGTGTATTCACACATGATTCCATTCTCTTGCATAGAAACACACACACAGACACATCCCAAGCCCGTGCCAGCCTGGCCCTGGCTGTTTATCTCTCTTGGGTTATCAGTATCTGCCTGTTGGACTGCTGTCTGGGAGAGAAGAAAGGGATGGGGCTGGAAGGAGGCTTCACAGCCAGGGAATAAAACCCCTCAGCCAGTCCCATCAGAGCCAGCCTTAGGATTGCTGGGACCATTAATGAAATGTTTTTGGCGGTGACCCTGTGATGTGGCAGGGGCTTGAAAGTGAGAGGGAAATGTCAAACTCTGCTGTAGCAAAATCACCGCCTTGGAAAAAAAAGAAAAGAAAAAAAGCAAAGCAAAGCAAGAAGTAATATATCTTGATCCCTTTTCCCCCATAAAACCCTGGGAGGCTGGTGGAAGGAGCGGAAAGACTGAGCTAAGCCTGCAGGAAATTAAACATGAAATGAAAACAAGCTCGAGTTATTCAATTCTCTCATCCCAGGCTCCAATTTCCCATTCCAGGCCACTGATAAAATGGTGTCCAGTTTCAGCACTCAAGGATGAATTCTGGCTCTGTTCTTGAAGTCTGAAAAGCAAAGGTCTGGTGGCCATCTCTGGCATGAGAGGAGGTGGCCTGGCCTTTTGCAGAGGGATGGGGTCCTGAACACAGACAGATGGAGGCTGAGCAGAGGGAGGAGGGTAGCAGGACAAGAGGACAGGAATGGGGAGAATGGATGCTGTGAGGCTGCCACAAGACTTGAACATGGTGGGCAGCTCTTACCTGCATCAGAGCAGGGGTGTTGAGCACAGGGCTCGAGCACAACCCCACAGCTGCCACCAGCCCACCACCACACATGTGCAGAGGTCAGCCTCACCCACCACTGCCATGGTGGGAGTAGGAGAGAGGGGAAAACACCTTCGTCTTTAACTTAAAGGAAGGACAAATCAGTGATGCAGCCCTCGACTCTCCAGACATGGTCAGTGGCCTGGGTGAGGTGCCAACTGAGCCCATCCACCTGTGCCCTGTGCAGGGCACATGGGGCTTGGTGGCAGGGGCAGGCTGGCAGTGCCCACTGGGTGTGAGGGGAGAGGCAGAGAGTGAGCAGGAGCCTCCTTGCTTTGTCTCAGGCCACTTCTGGCCTCTCCACCCACAACAGCACATCGACTCTGTATGCATATGGGTTTAGATACCAGCATATGGCTGAATGTTTATGGAGAGACGAAACATTCTCTGTTCTGTAGCTTTTTACAGGGCTGATTTGGTACATCAGGGCTTATCAAAGCATTGTCTGCAGGAGACAGATACATGACATTACCATACACTCCCACTCTAATTGTTAACACTGAGATTCAGCCCACAGTGACTGCTGGCCCCTGCACAAAGTAGCCTATCCTGACCCCAGAGGACGTGCTGCACCAGCCACTCGCAACCTCCGCTGTCACATCCCCATCCCACAACAGCCGCTCTTGACAAGGAGTGACAGGCAATGAAAGGAAAATGGACTTCTGTTTGGGTTTAGATTTGCTTTTTAAAAGCAAGTGTCTTCTAAGACTGTGGAAATACTGAGGATTAGTTGGGGTTTTTTGCTGACATTTTCACATTATACATTGCCATGCCTGTCTTGTTTTCCTCGGAGCGCTGTGGAGGCCTGGAGAGACCCAACTGAAGGATATCAATAAGGATTTGGACCACAGGAGAAGGGAGAACTTTAAAAAGTGGTCCAAACCTTGCCGCAAGTACTTCAGAGCTCACTGTCAGCTCTCAGAGTGTCTCTGGTGCCTGTGACACCAACACTTGGACTGAAGACACTCTTCTTCTTTAGCCTAATGCGATGACTTGCCACACCACCAGCCCACCAGCCACATGGCAGTTTGGGAACTGCCAGTTTAAACCACTTTGCTCTGTTCAATACAATGCATAAACGTGTCAGAGCAGAGGCCGAGACCTCACTCTGCTCTGTCAAGGCAGCTGTTGTGCTGTCCTGGGAAGCTGAGGGCACAGACCCTGCACTGATGGTTGTGAAGGTCACGCTGAAGAGCCACACACCGCTGTGGGGGCCTGAGCTCGGCCGCCCTGCTCCAGGTGGGATGCTCAGGCGGGCAAGGCAGCCGGTGCCTTCACCACACAGGGAATGGCCGCGTATGCCTGGCATATGTTCATTCTGGCCTCATGCACAGCCAGCACGCTGCTCCCTACCTGTTCTCCACCCCTCTGTGCACAGCGGGGCCTCCTCCGCCTGAGGAGGAACCGGGTCACCACCGCTAACTTTGAATCTGCAGATCAAAGCGGCGTGATCCAGGCCAGCCCTGGGACTGGCCTGCAGCTGGGCTGGAGTGGCTGTGCCAAGAAGAGGTAGAAGAAAAACAGACAGATGCCTGAGGCATCAAACCTGCTCCAGTAGGACGCTCTGCATGTGCAGCGTGTGCTCAGCCGGGATAACGTTAGCACATTTCTGCTGATGCTTTTTGCACCTACTGAAAACACTCACAGGGTTTTTGATTTGGGGTAGGGGGTTGATAGCAGGTTGCTGCTGTGGGTGTGGCTACTCAGGCCAGCTTGTGGATGACCCATGCCAGTGGCATTGCCATGACCGTGGGGCAGGGCACTAAATCCCACGCTATCCAGAGCCCACACGGGGAGCACATGCCTGGCAGCTGCATTATCGGCTCCCTGCCCCAAGCAGACCACAGTGCATGGCCAGACCCTCAGCTGCCTACTCACACCACAGGCCTGGCTGTGGGAGACCAGCACCAGGCTGCCCACGGGGTGGAAGGCGGAAACTGAAGCAGGAGAGCCTGAAACAACTCTTCCAGCACAAGCAGGAAGGTCAGCTCAGACCAGAAACCCAAGCCCCTAATCCCTCCCAGTAGCAGCTTCTAGCTGCACTGATTCAGGCTGCAGGGCTCTCCTGCCCCTGCAAAAGTTGTCCTGTGCCAAGCACCTGGCTTGTCCTGCTATCCTCCAAAGACATGAGCTTCCTACCCGGCGTCTGCTTTCCCCGGGTGCCTGGCAAGCAGTGAAGCTGCCCCACGGCCAGGCGTGGGAAGGGCCAAGCTGCTTGTCAGCAATACCCCCTCTGCCCCCCCCCAGCGAGTCACCGTGTAAAACTCGAAGCAGAGCCGAGAGGCTCTAGGACTGCTCCTTTCATGCACTGGCTGACCTGCACAACCCAGCCCCTGGTGATCGCCCTCATCTCTCAGTGCCTTCAAAGCAGCTCTTGATTGATGTGTTTCCCTGACTCACGAGCTTCAAGAGGCTTTGAAGACACTGGGCCAGGCTCTGATCTCTCTTAGGCTGATGCAAATCAGGAGCAATGGTGCTGACAACAGTGCAATAATCCACACTGATGTCAAGCCAGTAAAAATAAGAGCAGAAACAGAGTTTTGGTCTTTGCCTTGAAGGGATCTGAGCAGCCCGGTGAAGCAAAGAGTTGCAACCCTGCAAAGAAAACTCAGTGTAAAGCAAAGGATGCTGTAGAAGGGCACCTGTCCTTTCCTGCAGCTAAGGAGGGGAAGGGTGTCCAGCTTTTTATTTCTTGTTGCGGTTAAGAAAAATGAGACAGTTTGATGAGAAATGCAAGCTGCAGTCAATGGCATCATCACAGCCAGGACTGGGCCTGGGGAAAGCCCCGTCACTGCTGTTTCCAGCCTGGCAGCAGCACACACGGATGTATTCACGTCTCGTCTGAGACTGGCTGACAGCAGGAGAGCTGCAGGCAGAGCCTGGGCAACACAGGTTTAGGGGTGAGAGGAAGATGGGCTATCCCAGGGAAAATCAGGCTGTGGGAGGCAGGAGCTGGGAATGTCCCCAGAGAGGCAGCACACCAGAAGATGGGCACCCCTTTTGCTTGGAGTGCACCCTTTCTAGGAGCACAGGCTGGCCCCAGACCCTCAAGAGAAGCAGGGAAGGACTGTCTCTCCCCTGCAGAACTTTCGTGTGGAGCAGTGCCCACCTCCCTGCCATACAAAACCACCCACCTGGTGAGGTCCTGCCCTCTGGTGAGCTCCTCAGGGCTGCTGGGCTACCAGCCACTGCTCACAGCCCTGTCGCCTCTTCCCAGGTGTGGTTTCAGAACCGGAGAGCGAAATGGCGCAAGCGGGAGCGGTTCGGTCAGATGCAGCAGGTCCGGACACACTTCTCCACTGCCTATGAGCTGCCCCTGCTCACCCGTGCTGAGAACTACGCCCAGGTGAGTGCATTCCCCTGCCTGGGCACAGGGCTTGCTGGACATGATGCCTCTGGTCCCCAGTCCTCCCCAAGTCATGCTTCACTTCACAGGTACACCCTGCTGCCCTTAGGCAAGGCTGCAAGGACACCAGGGCTATACTGTCAGGCACTGAAGGGCTGGCAGTTTTTTAGTCAGGTGTCCTGCTTGGCTCACGCATGCCCTGGACCGGAGCAGCCAGCTTTAAAGCAGGTACCAAGCCCAGTGCTGTGTGACACAGAGCAGCACCCTTGGGCACAGGTCGCCCTGCCCAGCACATCCTATCACAGGTGTTGCTGCCCACTAACTTTCCACTGCTTTGAAAAAGATCCAAAAGGCTAATTCATGCCTAAAGAATAGCAGTTCCCAGGGAGGCTTCCTGTTACCATGTCTGGTTTCCATGCCCCTTGGACATGGTGGTTGGATAAAAGCATTTTTCCCCTGGCAAATTCCCACAGCCGTCTCCCAGTGATGGGCTGTGGTAGCCACAGAACACTTGGTGACATCTGGGGATGCTTCCCAAGGGAGTTGTAGATTCATGCTCCAACGGAAGGGAGGGAGCAGCCCGGTTGGGGTACCTGGGGCTGCTTCTGAGTCCTGTTGAAACTGTTCTTGTCCTGACCCTGGAAGCAAGCCACAGGGCTTCCTCCCCTCCTTAGCTTCCTGTCTTGGAAAACCTGTCAGCACAATAGCCTCCTAAACACTGGGCCAGCCCCAGTTTCACAACACTTCAGTTGATGCCAGGCAGACTGGGGTTTGCTAGCTCCAGGGCTAGGCTGTGCCCCAGAAAGCACTCCCTCCATCCTGCACTCCTCTTCCCACCACCCAGAATTAGCCCAAGGGCACACTTCTGCAGGCATTATGCTCTGAACCTGACTATCCTCACAGATTTGCTGGAAGTCCTCCCACCCTGACACCCTGTCCGTCAGCTGCCTCCCCAGCCTGCACTGTACCAGTGCTAGCCTACAGCCAAGCCAGGAGTGTTTGACCTCTCTCCTGCTTGGCGTCTCCCTTAAACTGAACAAGAAGTCCTTTTGAAACAGCTGAGGTGCCAAAGCAGCTTTTCAAGCAGAGAACACTCTCAGCAGCCTTTTCAGCATGTCCTTCTCTTGCCTTTGTAACTTACACTGCTCTCTCCCTCCATACTGCCCTCCTCTCCCTGCACAAGAGATCAAACATTTGAAAAGCAGTTTGCAGGAGGTAAGAGATCAGAGAGGGCCCAAGGGCAAGCAGTGGAAAGGGGCAGTGGGATGAAGGGCCCTTTGCTCTCTTGCTCCAGCCAGCTGCTCACCTCCTCCCTGCTTTCATCCTGGATGCCCATGTGCCCCCTGATGCAGCATACCTATTCCCACTGCAGAATACTGAGCCCTCCTCTCCTCTCTTATTCTGCAATGTCATTTTATGAGTGACACTGCAGGATCCCGGATGGTCTCTCGAGGTGGCCCTGCAGGGCTCTGCTCTGCAGCAGGGTGGGTCTGCTGCCTCGGTGGGCACTGCTGGGGGAGGGGGCCAGTGAATCTGCCTGTGCTGGGGGCTGTGGGCAGCTCAGCTTCGACAGGCATGTCTGTGTGGTACACAATAGCCCTTGCCTAGGAAAAGCTGCCCTGAGCTGGAGACGAAGGTGGATCAGCAGCCTCACAGCAACCCTTTCTGCCTGATCCCTCTGCCATGAGTAGGACCACAGAAACACCATGGATGACACAAAGTTTCCTGTGCTGAGAAAAGTGCTCATAGTATAAAAAAAAATAAGAGAAGTGTCTGGGAGAGGAACAGATAAACAGATGACGTGGCAGAGGAGGAGCATGATCCTGCTCCCCGTGGGTTACCCTGCTGCACTCCCTGCCCCTGTCCAGGCTGGCATACAGGTTTTGGAGTGGATGTGCTGGCTGCAGCAGGGCTGAGGGTGCCGCAGCTGGCGGGGGCCAGCAAACTGCGTGCCCGTCTCACTGGCTGCCCCTCCACTAGGCTACCCTGCCAGGCTGGGGCTGGACACTCTCCATTCCCCCAGGCCAGCTGCCCAACGTATCCTGCACGGGGCAGCCCTAACGCTTCTTTTCCCACCCCCCAGATCCAGAACCCCTCCTGGATTGGCAACAACGGAGCCGCCTCCCCTGTGTCTGCCTGTGTCGTCCCCTGCGAGACGGTGCCCTCCTGCATGTCCCCCCATGCTCACCCCCATGCGGCCGGCGGCGTCTCCGAGTTCCTCGGCGTCTCCGGGCCCGGCAGCCACGTGGGACAGACTCACATGGGCGGCCTCTTCGGCACAGCCGGGATGAGCCCCAGCCTCAATGGCTACGAGCTGAACAGCGAGCCGGACCGCAAGACCTCCAGCATCGCTGCCCTGAGGATGAAAGCGAAGGAGCACAGCGCCGCGATCTCCTGGGCGACATGACAGGGCTGCAGCCCAGTGCCCGCGAGACACGGAGAGAGCACATGGGACAGCCCAGTAAACCCATCCACTTGGACTCCAGACAGCAGTTGCCTCCTCGGGGATCTGAATGCAGCACTTTTAGCTACCCTAGGCATATAAAGTACATATGTTAATGTAAGTGGAGTGTTTCCAGCATGAACGTGGCAGCTCCCGGCTTCCTGGGATCAGGCAGGGAGAGGGAGGCTGTGGAGCAGCACCTCTTCCATCAAGATCTGGGATGGGATGCATCCCTTCTCACTGCCACCTCTCCAATAACCTGGGCATTTTTTCTTCCTGCTATTTTTTCTGACACCAGATCTGCCTTTCCAAACAGCAAGAGCCCACTGGCCTTTCAGCAGCTTCTCCCATCCCACACCTACCCCCCACACACTCACACACACACATATTCTGCCCTGGGCAGGGGACTGGATGGGGACTCTGGCACCAGCAAAGAGACATCTCTCACACTGCTAACATCATTTTAGCGGGAGCTACAACTTCCCACAGCTGAGCGGGGACCAGGGCTGGGAAGATAACCGAAGCTAGAAAAAAGGCAACATTAGCCCACCTCCTTCTACCCTGCTCCCTCTCCATCTTGTACTCTGAGATGAAGCACAGAGTTGTAGAGGCCTTTGGAGGGGATGCCCCTCTGCCCACCATGGCACAGTGTTATCACACTGAGAGTCTTTGCCAGCCCTCTGGAGATCAACCCAGATGGAGATACACCCCAACAGACAAAAGCTCCCCAGCATGGCTCACTGCCCCAGAGAGTGTCTGGGCTTTGCTTTGCTTTCCCTGGTCATGGTCTATGTTGAGGCTCACAAGCATGGTGGTACAGGAAAAGGTTTCCTCCAGCTTACACTGGGTTGGGAATTACTAACCTCAATTCAGAGACAGCAGCTCTGGCAGGGAAGCACAATTGCTGTGTAAATCCACAAGTCCCCAGAAAGACTGCTCTAAGAAAGAGCTCAAGCACTAGCACACAGCCACAGTGCCACAAGGCCACCAAATTCCTCATACACCTCATCCTGGGGTCAGACATTGTGCAATGACAGGCCCTCTCTCAGCCCTCCACCCCAGTGCCCTGTCGCACACTACGGCTGTGAGCATCTCTGCACAGGGGACAGCAAAGGGAACAGGCTGGGAAGGAGCCCAAGGGAGGACGAGGTGATGCTGCCCATCTCCAGCCACCTCAGATCCTCTTCACTTTGCAGAGGAAATAGGAGAGACCTGAACTTCCCTGGTTTGTCTGAACCAATGTGCCTCTCTGCTTTTCCCTCACAGTGCTCTTACCTGCACAGACCTGTTAAGTAAGATCTCCTTTGCAAGGCCAAACATTTTACAAGTTTTTCAATGATCATAGTGCTTGGAATAATTCTGGAACATCCTTTTACCCCACTGAAATACGCCAAGGAGAAGCTGAAAGTCAGCTGAGCACTACCATCCACACAGTGTGGCTATGCAAGCTGGGCTTGAGCTGGGGTAGCCATCTCTGAGATTTGCAAGGGAGCTATAGGATACTACTCCCATAAAAACTGGCTTGTAACCCTGCCCTCTTTCCTCACGCTCAGTGTCAGGGGATCTTGTAGTTTAAGGTCCAGGAATATCTAGTGGTCTTGGAAAAGGTTCCAAAGAAGCTACAACCAAATGTCAGGCTTCAGGTTAATGAGCCATACAAGTATTTCCATAGTGCCTAGACTGTCATACACTACCTTAATTATACACCATTGCTAGGTCAAAAGTACTATATTTACTGGAAGAAGAAAACACCAGTAGTACTCTTTCTTTCTTCAGAAATGCTAAGAGATGCCTTCCCTGCTACGCACAGGGAGCCAGCATGCATTTCACTACACCATCTGCATAACCAGGGCCTCTCCCATCACGAGCAGCCAGGATTTACATCCCAACCTAAACATTCAGCTGAGGCCTTGGGCATGGTGGCTTAGATGCTGAAAGTGATGCTGATCACTGAACCAGGCAGGATCATGTTGACCAGTTGGAGGTGTATACCCCACTGGGTACCCCAGAAGCCACTGAGCTTCCCAGCCACCCAGGGACTGGTAGCAGGAGGCAATTTGTCCATCAGATTTTGTGCAGGCAGTTGAGCACAGCGTTTTTTCCCAGGTACACTGGGGATCTTGATGCTTCCCACTGTCAACAGGCAATCCGTGAAGGGCTGCTGCCTGAACAGCCCAGTGCCATTGCTGCAAGGCAAATTAGCAACAAGCAGAGCTAAGGAGAGGGTGGTGGGGCGGGCAGGCGTATGGGGACAGGTCTCACTTAGCCTGCAGGTTCTGAAGGCAGCTCCAGTGGAGGGCTGTATCTATTCAACAGCTTAGGTGCATTCCCTACTGAAGTTAAAGGGTAGCTTTTCCTCACAGACTTCCACAGGGCCAGTATTTCATCTGAGCTGTATAACAGCCCAGAGGATTAAGTGCTGTATCCCTGTCTTGTTAGAGAGAGAGGAGAGTCTCCTGGCAGCAGTCTTGGCATTTAGAGAAGCTTGGCCCCCACTTTCTCTCACCTTAAAATTCATGTGGAAAGCACATGCTGGACTCGGTCTAATTTAAACACCACTACGCGTGCCCAGCCCTCAGCCTGCCTGAAAACACCATGAGGCAAGGGAGTGTTGTTCCCTGGACCTCCTTCTGCAGGGCTCCCTTCCCACCTCCAGCTGCAGGCAGCCCCACTGCTCATCAGGCTCTGCCTCTCCTCTCCGGGTGCTGCTGCCATTCCAGCACAGTCCCTTGCACCCACACTCGTGGGTAATGCTGGAAGGGGTGTCCCTCCCAAATCTTCAAAAGCAGTTGTTCTGGCAGCTTTTAAGCTACATGCATCTGTATTTACATACATTTTTACTATTAATTTAAAAGGGTTTTTAAAACTAGCTGTTAAATTAACATGAAAAACTGTATAAATATATATATATACTT
>VZRQ01005461.1:295162-307193 GCA_013397975.1 Machaerirhynchus nigripectus | reverse complement strand
AATAATAATAGTAACAATAATAACAATAACATCCTTTTAAAGGGTTAATAACCCTTTGATGGGTTGATTTGAAGCAAGAGCGAGAGGGATGTCTGATACTTCATTATTTCCACTTAACAATAGCAAAAAATGGTATCACACATATTAAGCTTTTCTGTATTAAAGTAATGTGCATCTAGACGGTACATTTAATCTGTGTTTCAAACTAGAGTTTATGGCTGCTCCTTAACTCAAAATGGGGGAATCCAATAGCCCACTTGTGTTAAGCAAATTTTGCAGGACATAGAGGACCTGGAGAAAAGCATTGGTGCCTGTATGGTTTTTTTCTCTCAGTGTTACTGGTAATTTCTTTTTCCTCCATTAGAAAGAATTTTTAGACTTCCTCTTTCCTGAACGTCATTTGTGTGCTGTATGGTTCTCCATGTTCAGCCATTTGCACAGTTTCTATATGCCTGTTTCTGGACTCTGACTGAAAGACTGTGCTAACAACCTTTTGAATTTGGGTTTGGGAGAATGGAGATAAACAGGTTTTTTCAGATCCTACCTGACAGTATTTTCATGTTAGTAGGCATATATCTTTAGGATTATTAAATGTAATTCAAATAAAACCAGTGCCCTTTGTAGTTACTATTTTATCAATGGTATTTATATTCCCTGCAACAGATTTCACTGCTGTTGTTTTTATAGTCCTCTTTCTGGCATTTTTTGTTTCTCAGTTCATCCTTTACATTAATATTTTACCTTACCCACCCAAGGAACAAAGTCATTAGAGTCCCAAACTCTATTTAAATACAATTACAAATAACCTAATGTTCCTGAAAGGGACAGAATTTCAAACATGGTGCTGCCTTCAGATATTACTTTTTATTTCACCTGAGTGTAACATGAATAATCTTAGTTTTTGTAAATGCAGAGAGCCTAGAGCCTCCCTTTACTTTTTTGGCATTTCGAATCCTCAAGGATTTATATTAATCAAACATTGGTGAACACTCAAGCAGATTGGCTACTTTCTGTATTTAACAAAAAAGTAATCTTCTGTCCTTCTGCCAATACAAATAAACAGACTTCTATGTCATTATTACTTATGATTTGCCAAGAGGGTGAAATAAATAGATACCTATAAATGATATGTTGATAGTCAGTTAATTTGGATAATGCTTTTTTACTGTGCATAAGAAACAAAGCTGACAAACTGAAGCCATTGCATGAAAAGTTTAGAGCCAGAAAGGAGAACTTACCTTCTCTTGGTCTCCTGATGCATATGTACAAAGAAGATGCAGCAAACTAAACCACTGGAAAGAATGACTCTGCAGCTGATTAATGCATCACTACCTTACCTGTATTACTCTTCATCTCCCAAAGCCACAAACATGTGGCTTTGCAGTGATTTGTATACTCCATGTTTTTTCACCATGGTCTGGTGAAAGCAAAGGATTCAATTCTAGCTAGAAAAAGTTTTGCTCCTGAAGTTATTAGTCATACTATTATATTTGTATAAATAGTAATAATCAGATTTGTTATTTTTTCTAATATTGAGGTAGAATACTTGTATATGTATGTCTGGCAGAAGTATTCACATACTTGTACCATTATGCAAATAATAAGGAAAATAAGTTACTGTGTTTTCTCATGTATCTTCTCTTTTTTTTATTTCTTCCTTTTCCTCCTTTCTCCCCTTCCCCAGCCCCTTTCCCATGCCTTTTTCATGTTTCTTTTAAGCCTCAGATGAAACTTATATTACACTGGTCATTTTTTTTTCCCATTAGTCTTATGGTCCTTCATGGCTTCCTGAATTATCTGTCTTTCTGTTTGTTTTCTGTGTTCTTCTTAGAGTTGTTGTTAGCTCCGTTCTGATGTTTGTAGTTTTTGGAAATCTGAATCTTTGATATTTACGTTATCAGTGATCTGACCTGGCTTGCCCACAGCAATGTTCCAACTGTTCTCAGGTCCTCAATAACTAATTATGCAGATGAACAGATTGTGCAAACTCTTTCCTTATGGCCACATTCTGGAGGAGTTGTTTTTTAATAAATTGGTGCTGGTTTTGAATTTTAAGGAGGTGCCGACTGTTTCTTAGTAGGTTTTTTCATGTGTCCTGTACATGTTTGTTGTATTAATTTATTAACGAGTGATATTTACACACACATATAAAGAAATTCAAACAGATAACATTCAAAAGTGATGAGGTTGTAAGTGGAAGTACAGGACACTGATTAAAGGCAGGTATCCAGAGGAACAACTTCTTCCTGAAGATCACCAGGACAATGGACAGCCTACCAGTAGAGTACTTGGAGCTGTTAACATTAATGAAACAAATTAATCACTACTGAGAATTGATTAATATCATTACACTAGGGATGTCCAGAAAGAATTAACTTTTGAGGGGAAAGAATTCTTCTATGTTAATAATGCTTTACCAGCTTTTGCCCTAGTTTGAGAAACAAGTAACAGTGTGACATTCTATTGAAGGAAATTGTATCTTCATGGAAATCTCCTTCACTGTCTAATAGAAGAAAACAGAACTGATCCTAGTTTGTGTGACAATGCTGGGCATAGGATTATGGTTGTATGTCATCTTTCTTTTTTAGTGTGCTACAGCAGTGCCCAGAAGACATACTCTTTCTGTTTGAACAAAATACATGTTCATGATAATATTGTTCACCCTGCTTGGCCATTTGAAGTAATTTAGGGACTTTGGTGAGTGCAGAAACCTCGATTATCTCTTGCCAGTGTGACCATGGATTTGTTAGTCCCCCAAGGATCCATCCTTATCTCAAAAGACAGACAAGACTGTTCAGTTACCATACCAGAATATCAGTCCTTTTCATCACAGAAAAGCCTTTTGGATATTAGAAAACAAAGAGTTTGTTCTTTTCCTTGCTTCCCTCCTCAGAGTACTGTAGGGTAGAAAAAGGTAGGCTGCAGCAGCTACAAAAATGGAAAAAGTAAAAACCAAAAATCAGAAGGAGATTTTATGTCTGTGAAATCTGAATACACAAGATTTTTAGAAAAAATATCACTGTGAGATTCATACTGCCAATGGAATCATCAGAAATCTCCTACTGACTTCAGTATGCACTGATTCCAGTCTCAAATGTTGCCAACCTAAATGGCCACTTAAGTTTTACATATAATTAGACAGCTTACCTGGGGAAAAAAATAAAAAGGAAGAAAATTTTAGTTTAACTAACTTGCTTCCAAGTCTTATGTCAGTCAATGAAGAATTTCAGTCAATTTAAAAAAAAAACCCAAAAGTCCCCACTAACTTTTCTTTTCCATGTGTCTTATATGAAAAGAAAGTTTCATATAAGGAATGGGTCAAGTTGACTAAAAGTAGTAATGTCTGATGCTTACTAGAAGCAGCAAAAGTATAAAGGTGCTGCCTATAGCAACAGGAGGTAAAAAGGTTTTTTACCTTTTTAGGAAGGAAAAGGGAAATCTGTAAAAATAAAATACTTTTAAACAGCAAATATTAGGACATATTACTGAAAATAACTTCTACTGTAAGCAAAACTGTAAGCAATTTTTATCAGTAACTCTCACAGTATTTTATAAAGTATAATCAGCCTCAAGTTGCAGAGAAACAGACATTAGTAGGCAAACTGATTAGAGTTAACCCATCAGACCTCTGATAAAGGTGGGAAGAGAATCCTAAATTTCAGATTCTCTAGTATTTACTAGAGCACAGAGACTCAGTGTTCCTGAGTCTAAAATGTAAAGTATCTGTACAGCAAGTCTCTGACATAACCATCAGTAAACACTAATGAGAAGGCAATGGGACACTGAGTCAGATCATTTAGTATTAGGGGAAACACATTAATTTTGAGGCTGACTATTAATACAAATGTCTTTCAAAGAGCTTTCTCAGTAAAATTCTATCAAGAATGTTTTTCCATTGAAAATGTATATATTCTCATGTATACTCAGGGACCTTAAAAGTCTATACTTCAGGGTTCCATTAACAAAATACCTTTAAATGCAGGCTTGTAGGCTTCACTGCTGAACAGAAAAAAAAAAGGCAGAAATGAAAGGTATTTTGCATTTTATCTTCGTAAGGCCACACCTGACCAATAAGCATCTGTTTGGCTTGGGATCTGTCTGCATAGGTTATTTTGGCAAAACTGAAGGATGGGGGCTACAAAAGATATTTGCAGACTGAAAAGAGTATAGGAAATAAAGACTTCTTGGAGAGAAGCAGCTGCAAATTGTTCTGCCCTTTCCCTCTGAAAGCAAGTTTTTTCTGAATTGTGACATCCTGTTCTGTAATTATGAACTGGAATTACTGGTGGGATTCATGTGAGGAAGATAGAATTACCTTTTATTCTACCCTATATTCTTTTTGATTCAATGAAGCAAATCCAGAGCCATATCGTGCTTTTATGTAGCAAAAAGAACATATATATGACTGCCTGCAGAACAGTTGCATATCAGCAAAAAATCTATTGTAAAAAACCCAGAATTTTTTAAATTCCAGTTTTCATAGGTGGTAATCCGAGGTGGTAGAATAATTAATTAATTAATTAATTTTTAGTGAAGAGAGTGAGAGCTACAGATAAGTTACTCATGCTGTTAGAGAAGATAATGTGATGTTCCAGTGCCACCCCTTTCTGGGTTCTAGGAATAGTCAGAGAGGGAAAGCAGCTCTGGCTTATTCTCCCTTCTTTCAACACTCTTCTTCCACTCAGCAGACACTCATAAAATCTCCTGGTGTAGTGTTATGGTGGAATACCATAACACAGACATCAGATTGATAGGACAGGATAATCTGCTTTCAGTTTTAGTTGGCATAAAATCAAACCCACTCTTATTTCCTTCTCTTGTTTTTCTTCTAAAATATTCAACACTCCTACTGTCTAACACGAAAACAAAGAAAAAGATAAGAAGTATCCTGCTGATGACTGGGAAGGAAGAAGGGTGGGGAAGTATATCTGTCAAGGCATAGGGTTGATATGCATAAAAAAGTGATCTTGATGAAAGGTAAGTTCAAAACTCCTTCAAACGTTGCCCAGGTCATACAGATTATCATAGTTCATTTATAGACATCCTTACATTCTCACAAACTGTTGGGATTGTATGGCATCAAGCTGAATGGGAAGTAGTACTTTCCTTTAGTATTTCTTTCCTTCTGTAGATATCTGGACCTTTCAAAAACTAGTAGGGTTTATGTTTTAAAAAAAAGGGCAAAGGAACAACTCTTTTATTATCACTCAGAAACAAAGAAAAACAGACCTCATGGCTAAATCTAGGAAGATTTAAATTAAGACTTCAGAAAAACCCACATTGTAATGATTAGAAGAGGCAGTGGCATGGTTCTGTGCTCTACTGCCTGGAGTCTCTAAGACCTGGTTTCCCTTTCTTAGAAATGACACTCTGACAAATGTTATTTATTTATGTGTTTGTTTGTTTGTTCATTTGTTTGTTTTGGTTGGAAATAGAGCTAAAAAAATGAATTATGGTGGTACAGTGGTATTTGTTTGAGGAATACAAGTTCTGGGTTCTCCTTATAAAGTCAAACATGAAAATACACTGTTCAGATTTTCGTATTTAGAGAATGATGTTCTAGGAAGTTCACTGATGCTGAAAGTTTGATATTTTATTGTCTGGAGACATTATAAGAAGTCCTAGTCATAAAATAACTTTATTACATTCTTACTGTGGACTACCAGTTTTGAACTGGTAAAAGGTGGTTTTCAGGTTTAGCATCCAAGCCCTGGTGCCTTCCAGTTGTTATTTGTCCCTGGACATGGACAGTGTTTCTGATAAGCTCAAAGGGAGCTTAACTGCCCAGGAGCCATTAACCAAGTGTGAGACCTAACAAGAATTCCTCAGGAGATTTTAGAGCTGCCCAAGGAGGAGAGGGGTAGGTGGGATGCACCAACACAGATCTCTCTTAAAAGCTCTGACTTTAGTGCAGGCCTGCAGAGTTTTTTTTTTCCGTTGTGTCACAGAATCACAAAATCAACTAGATGGAAAAGGCCTGTGAGCTCATCGAGCCCAGCCTATGACCAAATACCACTGTGTCAGTTAAACCATGGCACTGAGTGACACATTCAATTTTAACACCTGCAGGGACGGTGACTCCCTCACCTCCCTTAGCAGCCCATTCCAATGCCCTGTCACTCTTTCTGTGAAGAATTTCTTCCCAGTCTCCAGCCTAAACCTCTCTTGGTGCAGCCAAAGGCTGTGTCCTCTTGTCCTATTGCTGTTTGCCTGGGAGAAGAGACCAACCCCCACCTGGCTGCAGCCTCCTTTCAGGCAGTTGTAGAGAGTGATACACCCTNATCCAGGCCAGGTTGCCATTGGCCTTCTTGGCTACCTGGGCAGAGCTGGCTCATGTTCAGCTGCTGTCAACCACTACACCCAGGTCCATTTCTGCCTGGCTGCTGTCCAGCCACTCTGCCCCAGCCTGCTGCACTGCCTGGGGCTGTTGTGGCCAAAGTGCAGGACCTAGCACATGGTCTTGTTAAACCTCACATAGCTGGATTCAAATCATCTATGTAACCTTTCCCTCTGCAGAGCCCCCCTACCCTCCAGCAGATTGACACTTCCCCCTGGTTTGGTGTCATATGCAAATTTACTAATGGTAGACTCAATCCCCTCATCCAGATCATCAATAAAGATATCTGTCAGGTTGAAAGATCCTGGGTTTTGAATTAGAATTTTGGGGTAACTTGAAAATAGAGTAAAATTTTGCTGTTGTCCTTGTCTTGACGTAGCACCAAGCAAATTTACCTTGCCAATTCCTTCCAGACATAAGTGATAATATTATCACTATTGAAGTGAAAGCTGTAACATAATTTTATGATAAAGCAGAAGGTTCTATAAGATAAAGAGGAGGATAAAAAGGAATTAGCTAGGGGCTAAAATCTGTCTTGATGGTAAAGAGAAAGTTTCATAGAAAGTTGTTGTGTACTGCCTAAATATACTTTACAGAGCTGGAAAACTACAAAGTTTACTTAAACAGAGACCAAGGTCATGAAGCATTAGACAGATTTATCTTTAATATTCTGCACTTTTTATTCTGTCATTTGCTTTGGATATGAACTAAAAGTTCCAAAATACTTGAAGGAAAGCTTGATTCTCTTTGTATTGTGAGATGGTTCAGATGTAGAAGGTAGCAAAAATCTAAAACAACTTTCTGTTTTTAAACTTTTCAGCTCATTTTTTCCTGTCCTAGAAGCCTAGCTTGTACGGATGCATTGAGATAAACATCAAAACTATGTAATTTGACTTTAAAAGAGATTACATTTATTCTATATGTAGATGTAGAAAAATGAAATCACAGTGTTCCCAACTATTATTTAATAAAGAAAAAATTCAGTCATGTTTCTTATTCACTGTTTTCCAGTACCTTGGACTTTGACATGTTGTTTCATAGTTTCAGACATACTCCCATAAATTTCCAAATAGCGTTATGACTGCCAATAAAGATGCTTGTTAAAATATAACTTCACATTTTTGTATCAAAACCAACAGACACAATTGTCTTCAATCTAGAAATCTTACATAATGACTTTTAACTAAAACTCCCACTGAAAACCCTTAATGAAAAGTTGGATTTCATGGTACTTGTGGCATTCCTTTTATAATACACCACATTCTTGACCAGCTTCTTTAGGGAGAAAGTCTTGTGGTACATACAGTCATGTCAGAAGTTTCCTCTCTCATCACAGTCTTGCATTCCTGAAGCGTCCTGGAATAGAATGCTTCAAGCAACTCTAGGGACCACAGCAAGCTTCCAAGATGTTTTTATCAGAACTTGATAAACAACTTAATAACAATATATTAATCTTGATGAGAAAATATGTTTTTTCATTGAAAACAGCAGTTTGGTTTGGAATGAAATTTTGTCTCTGAGTGGTGACATGGAGAAAGATTCCCAGTTCTTATTCCTGTGAATTCTGCTGCCTGACCAATTGAAGCTGTAATGGCATCCATATTGGTTGCCTTTTTCTCTCATAACATTTTTCCCTCTATCCATCTAATTTAGTTCTTTGACTCCAATTGTCTTATATGACCCTAAAACCCTTTAGCAGATGCTGAATTCTGTATCCCATTTTTACCCTGACTTTACCAGGTAGAACTTACTTTGAGAGGAGCACAGGAATATATGGGTGTCGTCATTTTAAGCACAGCTGGAGACGAATTACTATGCAGCCACTTGCTCAACCTCTCCTCTCTTCCCCTACTCCAACCTGGTGGAATGGGGAGAAGAATCAAAGTAAAACTTGTAGGTTGAGATAAGAACAGTTTAATAATTGAAAATAAAGTAAAATGTAATAATAATGGTAAAAAATATTAATAATGATAATAACAAGGGGAAAAAACAAGTGATCCACAATACAATTACTCACCACCCACTGACTGATGCCACACCCCCCTTCCAGATCTGAACCCAGATCTGCCCCTTCTGGGTAACTTCCCAAAGTTTTTACACTGGCCATGATGTTCTATGATGTGGAATATCCTTTTGGACAGTCTGGGTGACCTGTCCCAGCTGTGCTCCTTCACAGTTTCTTTTGCTCACCTCCTCACTGGCAGAGCATGAGACAAGGAAAAGTCCTTGACTTAAGATAAACATGATTTACCAAAAACCTAAAACATCGGTGTGTTTCCCATTCTCATTCCAAATCCAAAACATAGTACTGTAATAGTAACTGAGAAGAAATTAATCCTATCCTAGCTGAGAACAGGACAATTGGTTAATGGAGAGGAGGTGATACGTGAAAAAGAAAAAAGGGGAGTGGGGGGTGTGTTTTGAGTAAAACATATTGTACCATATATAGAGGGATACATATTTATATATACACCACACATTTCTGACATTTTCGGGTGTGTATCTTTACTCCTCAAAGGACATGATTTGAGGCCTTACTCCTCGAAGGCTAGCAAAACAAGCAAACTAAATCAGAAAAAACTTGTGGGTAACTTTCTCAAACCTTTCAAATCCAAATCAAAATGCAGACTATAACTAACACTTCAATAAGAAGCAGTTCAATTTTACAGCATAATATCTCCTTTTTAAGGGAGAACACTTTAACAGAAACCAGAATTCCATGAGTATTATATGAAAACCAGAAAGATTCTCGCATTTCAATTCATGGGAAGACTTCCTGTGGGCTGTGTAGCTCCCAGTGGCTAAGAAAAGTGTAATACACTCACATGTGTTATTTCTAATGCACTTTCAATTAAAAGTTCTCCCAACCAGTCTGGATATGCATTTTTCTCAATTCCCTTTTGTCTTTTAATGTGATTCAGTGGACCTTTCTGGAGAGAACACATTGGAGAGCCTGAGATGTGGAAACTGGCAGTCCTCTGAGCTTCAGAGGTTTCTGGAGGTCCAACTGGCTGAGTAATGTTACTTTAGTGGAGAGGAACTTTTAAAGTTATTGCTAATAGTAGTAATAGTAGTATTTAATTTTTTATTTCTATTTTAGTCTTTTGTCTCTGCTAGAGCAAAGACCTTCTGCAGTTAACAACTGCAAAAGAAAAGCAAGGCCTTTTTGAGGGTAAGCTGGGCAGAAAAGAGGGCAGTGCTAATTTGGAGCATATAATGTCATGCACCTTGCAAGCTCTCTTATAGTAAGATATAGAGGATATACTTTCTCCCCAGAAATAACAGGGACATTTGCTTTATTCCTCCTTCTCTTTAGTTTCTCACCTTGTAGTTTTCTTAAATGTGTCACTATCAGTAACTTTAAGGGTTTTTTGGCCTACAGTCATATATCTTTGAGTGGTGCCACAATCCAACTTTCACGAGAGAATGAATCCCTAGTACTTGTAACACAAAAATTCAGATAGTACTACCACGAGTAATATAAGGTTAGGATCCAGGAAAGAGATATCCTTGTAAATGTATTGTTCCTAAAATTCTCATGTCTTCTCTGCAATAGGTCTATAAAGTTTGGAAGTATCAGCACTGCAAAAGATTAAGAAAAGTTCCTTTTATTCTAGTGGCAACAATGCAAGAAGTTATTTTCACAGACATTCACAGACAGGCACTTTGACCACCATCGTTTTATAAATATCTTAGAGCAATGGTACTGTTTTCGAAGTAATTCAGATATTAATATGTTTCAGGCATTAGTAATTTATTTTTACTAATAGCCCAGAATTTAGGTGTTTTAATGGGCAAGAGAGAGATTACTGTCTAAAGAACTTCCTGTAATTTCAAAGTGTCTTTTGCTAATCTTCCTTTTCAAAATTATCTTTTCAACATCATGATAACTCCTAGCCCTTCGGATACTTTTCTTGTAAGGATGAATAAAAAATGACTTTTCAAGAAATAAAAATGAATAAAACATTTAAAATTTAATAAAACTCTTTAATTGTATCAGGTTGCCTGTTTGTCCATTTTCACTTGACTCAAGCAATGAAAACACTTTAAGCTGATTCTGATACTATCACTGCTACTAGTGCTACCACTTCAGTAAAAAGTTTTATCCTTAGTATTCCCACCCCAAGAATGACTTGTCATAACATTGACATCCCCATATGCTGCCACTCGAATTGTAGTTCTCAAGTTATCAATGACATGGGTATTCCACAAAGTATGTGCTTCTTTTAGCACATACTCTCCCAATCACACAGATTTCACAGTGATCACTGTAAGACAAAGGTAGAAAGGGTTGGGAACCCTAGGTCTTACACAAGATTCAGCTATTCAACTATCCATCCTCCTTCCACCTCCAAAAGCTGTGTTAGAGATGATTTTTATTTGCTAAATGATAGCCTAGAGCAGGACTTAAAAAACATGAAGAAGATAGATTCCTCGCAGCTACAACCCTTAGTTTATCCATTAACGCCCCTGGCAAAAAACTGCTGGAGCTGACATTGGTCAGCTGGAGCATGACTGATGGGTTCCCTCATCTAGTAGCTCATCTTTCAAAAAGTAGCTGTGTATCTCTAGCTCTGTTTTCACTGTGTCTGAGTCCCTGCAGATGGTAGTATAAGTGGTTTTGCACCAACATGATTCTGGATTTTGTATTGTGTCTAATGTGCAACCCACATGAGCCTTAGGGCTAGCCAAGATATGGGTGATCACTGCCTGACTACTCCTCTTTCTGCTTTTGTTATGGGATTAGAACAGCCAGCCTGATTCCTGCCTGTGTTGCAATTTTGCTACATCCCTGTCCTCTTTGCACCCCTAGAGCAATATCAAGGACTCAGCTGCAAGGGTTTGGATGTGTAAATGTTGGAGGGATCCAGCAAAAATGTTCTTGTCTCTTCGGCCTCTTATAGCTGAACAAAGTCCTTTGACAAGATTGGCATTTTCAACATAGTGTTGTCTTCTATTTGTCAATATAGTCCCATGAATTTTGTTGCATAAATGAATAAGAATTGTAACCACAGGTGGTCTAAAATGGTAATTTGACCTCAAACATGTTTCATGTATAGAATTTTAAAAAAACTATGACTAATTTTTAAAAAACTATGCCTCCTATTGCTTTTGACATTTTTACTGTGACTAATCCATTAATTTCCCTGTAATTTACCATATCAGAGTCCAACCCTAATAACATTATATATTGTAAAAACACTATGCCTGTAACTATGTAGGGTGAGACAAAATTATTGTGTGGAAGCCTTCTCCCTCATCCCTTAGACAAGGGGAGTCCACCCAGGAAACAGTATTTTTCAAAGTTTCATAGTATATCATTTCTGTTTCTACTCCATTTCTTAGTGGACTGACACCTCCTTTATAAAACTGCCTTAATATCCCACAACAAAGCTGACCCAGTTAGTGTCTCCTAGTCCTCTGGAGAGCTGTCTGGCCATGTGGTGATGATCTACTGTCAGCTTAGAGTCACTGACAAGGCCAAGTGACAAATAGTGCATTATGGCTGTTGGCACCTGTTGGAGTCCAAGGCATGCCTCTGGCAGCTCAGGCAGGTCAGGGAACCCCAGAGCCCCTGCGAGGGGGTCCCAGACCCTGGCCAGAAGCCAAGAATGAAGGAGTTTTCAATCTTAGTCCATGGGAAAAATTACCAACACTGCGAAAAACATTGCAGAGCACGAGAGTTTAAAAATA
>VZRQ01005461.1:280532-294926 GCA_013397975.1 Machaerirhynchus nigripectus | reverse complement strand
TTTTTTCATCTGTTCGGGCTCGAAGGTAAAGCTACACAGAGGCTAAAATAGAGATAACGGACTTGTGTGGGGTCACAACTCCCGCAGGCACCATACCTGAAGCTGTGGATACAAAGCAGGAGACACAATTTTCTGATGCTGCAAAAACTTTTTTTACATACTTGGAAACCCAAGCTCAAGCAACTTTTCCTGTGTGTTTTATGCTTAAAGTTGAGGAGAAATGCAAAAAAAATGTTCAAACATAAATACATACATATGTTGTGCATATTGTATCTAAAACTGAATTAAAACTTTGTTTCATAATACTTCTACAGTGAAAGCAAAAAATACTTACTTTACTATACTTTACATAAAGCTAAGCACTTACATTTTAAAAGTTGCATGCATGTGAAATGAAGTATTTTACTACTTGTATGACAGCACTGAAAATACTTAGCTGGTTTTAATTTATAAATCACGCTCTATGCAATTATTTTCATTTTCAGCATCTTGTACTCCATTTCTTGTAGAAAGTTGCTTAGGTAATAAACCTGTGTGAAATAGGATGCAGAAGCTCATTTTTGAGTGTATAAATTAATTGAACCTATATGGCATTTTCTAGCATAGAAAGAGGGTGTGAAAGAGGGTTTGGATTCTCCTGTGAGTGCTCCAGAACTTCCTTGTCCAATCAGGTCACGAAAGAATGAGTGTTCTTGCAGAGTTCTGACCCCAGCTCAGAAGAGCAGGGACACCTAAACTCTTGAAACATATGAAAGTCTGTCCCAATTGGCCCTGGATGGCGTGGCAGAGACAGCCAATGTAAATTATTCTGTGCATGGGTTAAGGGATTAAAAGGGAAAAAACACTATCACAGCCTGCTCTTTGAGCTGAGTGCTTCTTGCCACATCGACTGTATACAATATCAGGCATACTGATTGCACCCTTGGCTCTAAGGCAGAAACTTCTGGTTATGTTTCCACAAAGTACAAGTCCTAAAATGCTTTCGGATTAGATTTCCATTCCTTGTTTCTAAAACCTGACTGAACTCTTGAACCCTCAAGCTGAGCGATATGTATGCTTGGGATGGTTTCAGTTTTATTTTATATTTATCCAGTTTCATCGTTTCAAGCTTAGAGCTCACACACCTGAATTCAAATGAGTCAGAAATCTGTGGATTTGCCCATCAGTTTTTAGCAGTGGGCTATGTGCTGGTGTATCAGGAGGGACAGACTTTAAATAGAATCACACACAAAGCCTGTGAAAAAAGGCCACAGCAACCCACAGAAACCAAGGGCAATGTAGTAAATTATCAAGCCTCTCCTTGTATGACAGGTGCTCCACTTCATTTATCATCTTTCTGGCCCTGTGCTGGACTTTCTCCATAGTATTCATGTCTCTTATAGTGGGAAGCCCAGCACTGAAAAGACCACTCTAAGTACAGCCGCACTAGTTGTGAGTAGAAAAGAAGGATTAAGATAAAAAAGGCTATTAGGAGAATTAGGGGTGGGGGGAAATTCACAGACAGGTTAAGCTGAGAGCAAAAACATGCCAGAAAATAGAAAAAGGTGTAATAGATCAGTTCTAAGACAAGAAGTACAAAACCTCACAAAGTAAAGGTATGACATGGCAAGGAAAGGAAAGAAGTAGAGAAACAGAGAAATTTCAGCTGGAAATGTTTTGTGGTTTCTTCTGTAAAAATTGATTGAAAACTTTACAATGGAAGCATGCCTCCTGATATGTACAAGAATGTACATAGGTTACAAAAACTTCCATAACCCCAGCTAATGAGTTGAGTCACATGGTCAAAAGTGTTGAAGTTATGGTTCCCAGAGTAACATTAATTACATTTTCTCACTTTAATTTATGACAGTCTAGAGTTCACAGCAAATTAACCATACCAAGAAAAAAACATGCATGCTTGCAAATGTCTTTGGGGAAGAGGTGCAGTTTAGGGAGTCTTAGATGTTAAGTTTAAACTCCACCTGTCTTTTGAAGACAGATCTAAGACAGTTGTTGTGTATAAGCACTGGCTTATCTCTGAAATGAAAAAGTAGTATTCTAAGCAATTATGAGACTAGGATAAATTTAGGAAACCATATTGCTTTTGAGTACAATCTCAGAAAATAAGAATAAAAGGAAGATTTATGTGGGAATGATGGTTCCTGTTACTTTGCAGGAACAGGTACAATAATAAACCTAATGAGCATTTTAGACAAAAAGATCTTCATAATGTGTTAGCTTTACTGTCACGTTTCTGATGTAAAGCCTGTTCCAAGAAGAGACTGACAAACTGGAAGTTTATATGATACTAGTTTTGGCTCTGTAAAACTGATTTATAATTCCTGTGCCCTAATAAACTGTGTACCCTGTATATACACACACTGTATATTTAAACACACACACCATATATTTAAACAAAAGGGTACGTGATTTTAATCTCTAAACTTCTCCTCCCTCCCCACTTCCTGTTTTCTCCCTCCTTCTTCTTCCCCTCTACCACCCACTCCAAAAAAATAGAATTTGGGGACGAGTTGAATGTTTAGTCCCATTTGAAAATCATGAGAGATTTATATTTCCCAATAAAATTCTGTTCTCCAGATTAGCATAGCTGACAGGATTACCACAACACAATTCTTTTTAGTTCATATCTCCTTAAGGATTCTGTAAACAGATTGAAATTATGGTGCTGAGAGAGGTCAGAATAACAATATTTGCTAGCCTAATAGTCTCGCTTTTTCTTTTCA
Organism: Machaerirhynchus nigripectus; assembly: GCA_013397975.1. Lineage (NCBI taxonomy): Eukaryota > Metazoa > Chordata > Aves > Passeriformes > Dicruridae > Machaerirhynchus > Machaerirhynchus nigripectus. The sequence goes on along the minus strand of VZRQ01005461.1, from coordinate 292,203 downwards.
GTTGGCTGAAATTCACATTGCTGTTAACCACTTTTTAATAAATTCCAAGTTTTGAACACTGTGCATTTCTATACAATTTGCAGCTGAAAATAAACAGACTCACAATGGCTGAAGATTATGCAACAATTTTTACTGGTTTTTATGAGGATAATGAAGTGAGAGTTTCTGGAAAAAATATCTCTGCAGTACTTTTTTTTTCCAGAATTTTTTCTTGTTTGGAAAATAATGCTCTCTCCTTACAAGCTATGATTTTCAGTAGATTTCAGCCTGATTAATTTTTCTGTTAAAAACCCCCACCGTATTTAAAACCACACATTTTTTTCCCTACTCCCATTTCTTCACTGTTGATTATAAAGATGGATCACATGACAGCATAAATTATATTGGAAGTTATTCAGTGAGTGCAGACCCTGGTCTGTGTACAACAGCCTGCTTTTACTTGTCTTCTGCACTCACTCTTTTTCAAAAGGCAGCCACTTCTGTATCCTATTACTCTTTTTAATCTTATGTTTTGTCGAGCCCTGCTTTTCTGATCAGGTAACGGATCCTTTAGCCTACAAATTTCCCTTTAAAATTTCCCTTACAAATTTCCCTTCTAAAGGAAAAAAGATTCCAGACTTCTCTTTCTAAGGCTGCAAAAAATTAGTGAATTACTCTACTTCGTGGGTACTGGGATGCTGGAGGTACAGCTGAGAACCATGAAAAATAACTCTCGTGTGGAATTCTCTGACAATGTCTAACAAAGGAAAACAAGAAATTTAGGTGGATTTATTTGCATATTTCTCTCTTGACTTTTCTGTCTCATTAACTCTATAAGTGTAGAGGAGACAGGTCTTTTATTTCCTAGCAAAATAGGTACAGTGGCATGGAGACATTTAAGGTGTTTAAGATGTTTTCTTCATGGACACCAAACTAGGATAGAAAGTACTCCCAGACTCCACACTTTTACAAATTGGGAAGGAGCTGAGGGAATAACTAAGAGAATTTCCAAAAGAAATGCTGATTCTCACTCTACTTTATAAATTTGGGTTGATCCTTTATGCCCAGCAATTACGAGCTATCTCAGGAACCTAGATGAATTATTTGTAATTTTCTGCTCTGGAAGGAAGATCGCTAAAAGTTTTTTACTCACTCTCCCTGTACCATCTAACAGAAAGGCTAGGGTAAATTGCAGAATGACACTCCTCATAGCATCTGGTTTATTCTATATTCTCATTTTTTTTATGAACCCTAGCAAAAATATTCCTAAGTTTTATGTAAATTATTCCTATTTTACTGATAAAAAGGCTTTAGTAAAAACATACCTTGTTTGAAAGTCAGCAAATAGCTTTGGACAGGGACTAGAATCTAAATACCCAAATCTATTAATCTCAGGGTTTGTGAACACTTGCTTGTGACAATAAGTGTTGCATTAAGAGGAACCAAAGACACTTTAGTAGGTGTGAAATTCCATTTATTTTTCCCTGATTATTCTTGTAGTTCCTCCTGAAAATCTTCCTTCTTCTTTAGACTTTCAATCAGAAAAGGAGATTTACAAAAGTGTTTAGATTTGGGAAATGTTCTGGTGGAGAAGCTTTTGGGATTATCCTTTAGAGGTTATTTTAACTGCATTCTGTCACAAATTCTTCATTGCATTGTTAGGCCCATCCCTGGGAATTGTATGGTGGCACTCATGAATGTGGCTGTTGAACCATCACAGCAAGACCAGCCCCACTTTCGTTGTGACTGTTTGCCAGGACATTTTATCTGTGTCCTGGTAAAGAGAGCAGGGCTCAAGAGGAGCCTAACTCCAGCCAAAGTCCTCCTCGCTGGGCAGCTGCATCAGCCTGCATCGTACTTCAGATAACTAGCATCCCTGACAGTGGGGAGACCATGCTCAGAGCTGACTTGACACCTCTGACGTGTTGCCAAGTTGTGTTGCAAAGAAGTATTTCTAGCTTTAGCCATGAGACAAGGTTGATCCAGAAGGTATGTAGAGGTGTGTTTGACTTGGTGTGGGCTTAGGAGCTTAGAATGCATTGCTTCTTTCACTGACCTTTTCACTTATAACCCTTACTGCAATTGCAGAAGATGATGAGAAACTTGCAGTACTGTCAGCGTAAAATTTTAAACCCCCAAATGGTAGACTCCCCTGATTTCCCCAAAAAACATATGATAAGGGTATCTTGAGGTTTTAAAATTTGTTTTGGTGTCTTTGAGGAGTTGAAGTATACTTGTCATACATTTTCAGCTTCTTTCTTCAGTTATAAAGGTTAGAGACTCACTTTTATATATGCTTAATTCTGGTAGCTGCAGACTTCGAAAAAAAAGGAAAGGTTTGTTATTACAAATTATAGGAACTGGTGATCTGCACTTAGGTTTATTCTCAGTTCAGTATTTTTTCAAAAAATGTTACTGCCGCATGACTAGGATATGAAAAGTTGCAAACAAAACTTCTTGAGCAGCTGAGAATCAAAAATAAACTAGCAGCCAGTGCAAAATGAAGCAATTTTACAATATGTCTGTAGATACACATACCACACTTTCTCCATATATCCTGATTCTTTGAGCTTCATTTAGACAGGCAGCTATGGTTATAGCTGATTCTGTCCTGAAAATTACAAGTTATGTTAGGTTTGACTGGATCTGGAGAAATTAAAGGAATACCATAACAAAACTGCCAGACTGAGAAAATCCAGTACTGAGCAGGAAAACCAAGTCATTATGTCAGCAGAAGTGCATTTTAAAACTCAGTGCTTACCATTAAATGTAGTGCTTAAATTAAGTTCACTTGGTCTTATTTTACACCACTGGACTTCCCATATGGGACCAGGAATTGGGTCTTCCTGTTTGAATGGTTGCAAGTATGTCTGTTTTCCTCCCCTCTCACCACTCTCTGAACTCTTGATACAGCTTAAATGTGCTTTGCTTGAAAAAATCCCCCTCTTATGGACCCCTCTGCTTGTGCGGATTAACTTAGTCTACAAGATGAACAATGGTAGTGATGGTACAAAACTTTATTCTGGATTCATCCAAGAAGTTTATTTACAGAGGAGGAAAAACAAGTGAGAGCCAGTTATTTTAAGAATAACTGCAGAGTGCTAGCTTCACAAGATTCCCTCTCTTACTAATTGTACAATGTCTTTTAGCACAGAACAGGAGGTTTTGAGTTGGGTACCTTAAGTACATTTTTGTTCAAAGAAACACTTGAAAGTTCAGAAGTTCTCCTGAAATTTGTCCAAACCTTTCAATTCCTCAAAACTGTTCTCACAGTATTGGTATTGTAGGCGCTCCTTGCTACATGGTTTTTGCATTTTTTCTTCCATTTAAGGTGGCAGCTCAGTCTTTTACACAGCATTTGCTCACATCTGCTCATGATTCTAGAGTAGAAAAAAAAGTAAACTGTGAAAGCTTGCCAGAATTGTAAGATGTTTTGTTCTCAGTAATTCCGCCTAAATATTTTTTCTAAAGTCTTCTCCCTTTTCTCCATAACATTCTGGCTATGCCTTTATACTCTGGTGTTTTGTAGCTGGAGGTACCACAGTACAGTAAGGTAAAAAAACTATATGATTTGAGCTACTTTGGTGACTGTAAGAGCTCCTTCTTCACCTGTTTCTTCTCCTATATACCATATTCCTCTGAGGAAAACACTGCTCTGAGATATTATTAAGCAGGATGAGATGTCAGAAAGCTGCTGCTGGTCCCCAGGCTGTTGGTCCCACATTGCCATGATGAATATTTTCTGCATATTGAATCATGCTTCATACCTCAATTAAGAAAATTTATATAATAAATAATTGGAAGAAGATACCAAAATTCTGGACAACAACTTTCTTTTTATGTCTTCTTTTCCTGGTTCCTACTCTGTTGTAGGACAATGGATGTTGCATTCATGTCAGCATCTATCAAATCCCTTGTCAGCCAAATGCAATGGAGGAGACTGACATGTGCAGGCTGTATCGGGTGTCAGATGGAGATGACTCATTTTTCTTTAAAGTAGAAGTCTCTTCTCAGTAAAGGTGCAAGAGCTTTTTCTGCAAGGCAAAAAGGATTGGAAGTACCCTCTTTTTTAACCCTTCTCTTCCTTCTAACATTCTTAGCTTTTCAGTATACAAAATAAGAACCAGTTAGTCTGTTGGACTCAGTCTTCATTGACTGGCAATAGATGGGAAAAAGGGAACTGTCAAGATTGCTGTAATTCCCCAGACCCTCAGCTGATGTCAGCTTGGCTGGGGCGTGTTTGTTTTGAAACTATTTTTTTTTGTGAGCGTTGCATAAATGGATCCTCCACAGGTACGGCAGCACTGATGTGATAGAGGAAGGGCACGCTGGATATTGTTATGTTAGAACTTGGACAAAGTTCTTATTTCAGCTTCTTTCGGAAACAGCTGAATATCCTAGATATGACTTTCATGAGAAATTGTCCTGGTTTTGGCCAGGACAGAGTTAATTGTTTGCAGTAGCCGTAAGCGTTGGAGCCTTGACCCATGTAAGCCTGTCTGAGTTGTTATTCTGCACCATCACCATCACCATCACCATCACCACCACCACCCAGGGCAGGAGTGAGTGACTCTTGCTTCTGGGAATGGGGGCATGGTTTTGGGTGGAGCAGTGTGGCAGGGCAGAGAATCCCTCCACCGTTGTTTATTGTTGAGCAGTTGTCAGGCCAGGCGTGGTGGGTATTTGTGCAGGTGAATCACCATCTCTCTGCATACTGCTATTATTGTTTCTGCTACTCTTTGTTTTCTTATATCCCTGCTGTTTCCAGTAAATTGTTCCTTATCTCAACGCTTGATCTTTGCTTTTTGCGCCTCTCACAGGAGTGATGGTTGGGAGGTAGGGGAGCAGGGAGCAGTTTGTGGTTTTCTTTTTAGTGGGAGTACTTAATTGGGGAATACCATTCCTAAACCATGACAAAAATATAGTTGAGTACCATTTCAGAACTGTCATCAGAAGAGGTTTTCTTTATTAATTAACTACACACGTTTCACAGTGCTTCTTGTATGTAACACAGAAGTAGGCGTGGAAGCATATATGTGGCAACAAAAATGAGGAAGTGGAAGGGAAAAACAATTTTAAAAATTCACCTTTGAAAACTGAATTTTCCTTACAGCAGAGTACAATACACATCTTTGCTCTACATTAAATATGTGAAACATATACAAAACCTGTTTGGAATTTTTATAGACCTCTGAAGCCATAATATCTGATCTTTAGAATAAGAATTGCTGTTTCCTTCAAACTTTACCTCCACTGACATAAAAGTTTTCAGTTTTGTGTGTAGAAGACTATTTAGTTCTCAGAGTCAATGCAAAAAGCTTGAAATGGGAATTTTTAAAAATGTAAATAAACCTGCTACCCTGTCTAAAGTTTGATCTGGGTTTTTTTTAGAAATCATACAACTGAAAATCTACAAAGGACATAGAACAAAGCAAGACAATGAAAACCAGGAAAAAGATAAGTAGCTAGGCTGCTGCTGCTGCTGTTCTGCAGATTTACTTCAGTTTATGTTCAATCCTGATTGCATCGATATCTAGGTATGATCCCATCCAGGTTGCACGCTGAAAAAGATGGGTGTATTTATGCATATCTTGTGCCTGACAATGAACTCATGCCTATGATCTTATTTATAATTTCTTGTGATAGGTGAGGTTGTTGTGGCACTAAGGAGCTATCAGACTTTCTAATGAACAGTTTTCTAATAGTCTCTTGATTTAACTCTAAACCAGAAAATCTCCATCTAAAGCCAAAGCTTGTTTGAAATAAAGCAAAGTGTACATGCTCATACCAGTACTGAATTCTTGGTCAGATGGGAAAGACCTGCAGCAATAGAGCACCTTCTTTCCAGTTTTAATTACTGTTTCAGTGATCAGACAGGGAATATGCTACTGGATGGATTATGCATTCCTTAAGGTTAACTATAGACACCATGTTTACCTAATTGCATGATCTACAAGGTCTGTAGTCAAGCAAACAGAGTATATACAGTACTCCAAGAAGATGACATGGAGACCAGAGAAACCCTCTGTGATTTTGTTTTCCAGGCAGAATGTGAGTTCCCATGTCTTTGTTGATTTCAATAATACTTCTGTGCACACAGGAACAATTGTGCCTGCCCTTTAGCTGATGTTTTCCTGCAATGGCTGTGGATATAAAACAATAGATAAAGTTTTTGAATGGTTCTTACCATCATTACATTTAAAAAAGGGTGTCAGTTACAACTTGTATCAATGTAAGTGATGCTCCATCAATACACTTTACCAATCTGAGTGGATAGTTGCTGAAACCCTTGAAGGACACATGCAAATACTCTTGGAAATTACCATCGCTACTGCCTTGTGCTTATATACTTGTACTCCCAAAATGAATGCTGGAGTTTTGATTTCAGGATTGATTCTCTTCAGGAGAGAGTCCAGCCATAGTGCTTGCTAAAATAGATGTACAAATTTGGGGATAAAGATACCTATTTGGCTGTCGGTTCTGGCATATCGCTGAGTGTTAAAACTATTTTTAAAACTCTCTGCTAGCCATGTTAAGCAAATGCCCTCTCCTGAACACCAGTGCAGTACTGATTCTACAGCCTTATTCTACCTGCCAGTAAGCTTCAACCAAATAACAGCTTAAGGGAGTATTGCTTGTAATTCCAGGAAAATTCCAATTTTACTGCTGCAGTCTAGATTCTGTCTTTCACCTGTCCCATATGTTTGCCATTCCTCTTTCTATTATGCTGGGTTTCAACTTTCTCTTTACTGTATTAGTTCTGGGCAGATTTTAATATTAGGGGAGCTGCTTGTGAAGAAAAGCACCATCCTCAAACAGAAGCAGAATCTGGGCTTTTGACTGAAAATCCCTCTGTGTTTTTATTTCTCTATAGTGAACCTCACAATATCTGTGCAGCTCAAAAAATTAAACTGTCCAGAATTAATGATACCAAGGTCAGTTTTCAGCAAGATGGTTTTCATAAGCACTGTGTTTAGAAATGCTAACTTCATTTCTATATATAATTACACAAAATATTTCAGAAGTGAGATGTTTAAAAAAATGGATGCAGACTTTTCCTTGGAAATGTATGTCAGTGTCTGAGACAGTTACCCAAAACAGAAGAAATATGTTCTTTAGCATGCTGGAAAATAAACTTAGTCCTTCTGAGGAACACAGCTTGTGTATGTGCTGAGAGACAGCATATCATCCTGCCTCTCCTGTAATTTTTTTCTTCTGGTTTGGTCATGGAAGTAAACTGCTCAATAATTTCTATGTTGTTCCTCACTTCTTGTGTATGAAAAACTCACACATGTAAGTAATCTGCTTCTAAAAGATGTGTTTTAGATATCGAAGTGTACATGTCAGGCTTGACATCTCATTTTGCCTTCCAAACTTGAGAATAAAGGCTTTCAGCTCCTTAAAAATAAGCATGAATTAATTTGATGGGCCTAGTTTAGAAGCTTGTTGAACTCTGCTGCTTACACTGATGCTGGGGCAGAAGGGGCAGCTAGGAGTCCCATATGCACATAATTGAATTTGCTGCTTGTTGCAGCTGGCTGCTTGACTGACGTCCACATGGACACAGCAGTACTGAAAGGTGTTCTGCTCTGGTCTTGTATCCTTGCTAGTTTGCATGTAGAATACTGTGCCTTGAGTGTTAATCATAATTTTAAAGATGTCTAGATATTTTTATGTGAAAGAAAGGCTACTGAAGATATTTTATGTCTAAGAGCAGAACAAGCTTTTTTGTCTATAGATCCTTCTGCTTTAATCAGAGCATAGAGGAGGATGATCCTGCCAGTTAAGATATTTTTCTGCAGTTTGCAAGAGCTGGGTTACATTTCTAATGCTACTGCAAACACCTTTTTTGAGCTTGGACAGGTAGCTTAGACTGTACAGCTATAATGTCCCCATTTATAAATTAGCAAGGGTACAATTAGGCAAGTCCTTAACCTTAAAGATCATGAGGAATATGAGACTGAAAACTTCAGATATTTGGTACTGGGCACCATACTGATTTCTAATCTACTTAGAACCCATTCAAGTATCTTAGATTTTTTTTTTTTTACCTTTATGTAATGGTCAATTTTGGGATTAGGGAGTGTAAAAAAAGCTTATGAATGGATACTATATCTATGGGTGATAGCTGTGACCATCTTGTGGAAAAAGAATTATCTGGATGATGGCAAGAAAACTGTCTATGACAGTATCACAGAAAAACTGGCCTCAATGTATTCTCAAATGTACATAGAGAGAGAGGCTGAGTTTTCCTCACCTTCTCTCTGTTTGAAAGAGAGTTTTTTCATGAATGCTTGAGTTAAACCAAATCAGTTTTACCTAGGCACAACACAGAAGAAAAATACAGTCTCCATTTTTTTTTTTGTTTATACACTAAGATTTTTGGTGTTCTCTTTCAACAACTTTGGTGCCTCTAGTGTTTAATTTAAAAAAAAAGGACAAATAAAAAAAAGAAAGTTGAGAAGGGGAATTTCTCTAATAGATTAATGTCTTTTTAGTTCTGCTGGAAAACTGTTTTATTTGGATGAATTCTGATCCAGGGAAAAATTACGCTTTTTGAATGTGCAAGGAATTAATAACAAAAGCACTACGCACTTGATAGTAAAGGCATATATTCAGTGCATATAGCCAACTTAGTGTCACACTTCAGCAAAACATCTCAAAAATCGTGCATTTTTTAATGCTCTACAATCAGTGTAGTCTTTATTCTAGAAACAAGGTTTGTTACATCCTTATATTCATTCTTGAAACATTAATGTCCTTATAACATGCATCTATTTGAAGAAGTCCTATAAAGTTGCTCAAACAGCTGAGGAACTAAGCTTTGCATTTTGACTGTACTTAGGAATTTAAAGGAGAAATATTGTCAGAATCGGGGGAATCACAAATTGTGCAGATGAATAGATTTGTAAAGTAGAAGAAACAGATTTTATCAACGAGACTGTAGAGGATAAAATGAATAGTTTGTTGGAACAAATGAAATAACGTTTATGTTGTTTAGCACCGTTTTTCGTGTTGTAAATGTTCACTATATGTCCTTAAATCCTTTAGTAAACTCTGGAGGGAATTTGAGCTGAAAACTTTTATGATTAAAAAACCTAGAAAAGGAAAGAATAAAAAGAGTAAGAGCTGTCTAAAAGACTAATCAGTCAATACTTATGCCTTAATCTACTGTGATAAATTATCCCTTAGATGACTTTTTCTTATCTTCCATAGGGAAATTAATATACATTTCATCCAGGAGAGTGCCAACTTTTTGTCATATGATCAAGAGCAGAAAGAAGGACATTGATCATAGTAACGACAGAAAGCTTTCAGGCAGAGAAAACTACTTATTGAACAATGTCTGATGCAGCCTGCAAGAACATTCAGCCATACACACTACACAGGAATGACGAAGCAAGAGACAGACCTCTCACAAAACCCAGTATGGTATGAGCTAAGTGTGATTTACTTACTTTGAGAGATGTTAGTGGAAATACTCTTGATCCATATTTGAATAAAATGGAAGAAGAGCCAGTCTCATGGCTTATCACCTTTTTTGCTCTTGTTTCTCCCTGTTGGTACACAGTTCCAGTAGACTTCTGGGCTCCATCCTGGATTCTGTGATAAACTCCTTCTGCAAGTATTAGCAGTAGAGGGATCTGAAATCCCTCCATGCTAGTAAAAGGAGAGGTAACTGGTAGAGAAAACAGGAGCCACAACTCTGGAAGAAAGCCCTCTCTAAATATCCCAGGAGTGGGGCTGAGGTAGCCCACTGGGAGCTGAGTGTGGAGTGGGCAAATAGCACCTGTATGGCTGAAAGAAAGACTTAGATCCAAGCTGGGGAGCTAACAGTGTTTGGGGCTAACAACAGAGCACAAGATTGGATGGCCCTAGTACAGGACACTTTATGATGTGGTTAAATGAAGCAGAGAAAAAGATTGGGGTAGAACAATCTTTAATGTGATAAGTAATTGCTGCAGAAGAAGCTGTGATGTAGAATGCTTGAGTCTACCATACGCCAGCTGGAACCAAGTTTCATCATTTCCAGTGATGCACCTTGCATACTCAGAAAATTGGAGGCTGCTGCATTCACAATTTTGTTAGAAGTGCTGCTTATTTGTGGCACTTGAAATAAGACAGAATTGCTGTTATCAACACAGACACTCAGTCGTTCTCTAACCTTCCACAGGCTTAGTAAAAGAAAGCGATGAAGTGAACAGGCAGTATAATGTTTATAACTGCAGACTCTGGGGGAAGGATATACCTACTGGGTTTTATAGAGGTGTGTGAAAAATAATGCCATCATGTGCTGTAAAACAAACCACCAAAAAAGAACTAGATTTTGTCAGTTTGTGTCTATACAGTAAGAAGCACTATCTGAGAACTCTCACCAGTACCTCAGGGGCTGCATTTGTGTTTGCACTCTTGCCATTCATCCTTGACTGAGCTACGTTGTCAGAGGTTTCTACATTTGTGATACAAGTGCACATATTTAACTAATGTCAACTCTCATGTTTCTGCGGTTAAGATGCTTTGCAAACAATTATGTCTTGCATTTTTTTCTTTTCTTTGTCATTTCAGGGATATTTTTCCAATACCTTCATGACAGCATATTTAACAAATAATAACAGAAACCATAACAAATATAGTGTGAGAGAGAAGTATTTTTAGCTTTCTATGAGGATAACTTATCTTTTGCTATACAGGTGAGAATAATATACTATATATAGATAGTGAGGATGTAAGATTATATGAAGGACCATATCCTAGCGGGAGTGCATCTGAACTACTCCTGAAAACTTTCATCTACTGTGCATTTATGCCAAGACTGTATTTACTGTGTGTGCAATAAAGAGTTGAAACCCACTGAGAATTTTCGCTCTTGAAATATGTAGATGCACATCCAAGTGTCCCTCCCACCTGGAGCACAATGTAACATTGACTTAGCCAGCAGTTATGTGGACTTTAAAAGGCTCATCTGTCCTGTTTATATCTCTGTATTTTGGCTTCACAGAATAATGGACACTAAAGCATTTTATTTTGCTTACATGGATTTTTTAGTTGTTTGCTACAATGTGAACTATATGTGGATATTAACTATAAAGTGAATACTAAAATGTATCCATTCCTTTCTGTTCCACAACATTAATAGTTCTGCTTATGAGCCCTAGGCATGAGCCCTAGGCTGAAGGCAGAAAATCAAAGCTAAGCTTGTTACTTTATCCTACTGTGCTTTTATTTATCATCCATAATAGTTTGAATTGACAGAGCTCTAGCCCTAGCTTTTGGTGTCTTAGACTTTTACAGTTCAAGCCAGTTCTTGACACTTCACCATTTTAAAAAATATTGAATTCCATGCCCCCACTCTTTGTATTTAAGGCTATTTTCAGCTGAACTGTCTTGTTAACCTTGGTGGACATCAGTGGAGCTGAAAACCATTCAAATAATAATAGCTAAACAACTTGCTCCCCTGTGGATAACCCTTAAGAATCTGTCTGGAAAAAATCATTTTCAGCTGTAATAGAGTTAATATTTTTAGTAGTTGGTACAGTGTTTTGGATTTAGTATGGCAATAATAAGTTGATAACACACTGATGTTTTAGTTGTTGGTAAGTAGAACTTACTGTAAATGAAGGACTTTTGAATTTCCCATGCTCTGCCAGCGAGCAGATGTACAAATGAAAAAAATTCCCATTTCCTTTTTTTT
>VZRQ01005461.1:265321-275580 GCA_013397975.1 Machaerirhynchus nigripectus | reverse complement strand
TTTTTTACTAATGTTGATACAAAATCTGCAGTGACTCTCATGGATCGGGTTCAAAAGCATAACTTCCAAGCTGTACAATCCATTTCATCTCCTTTGGTGAGACTGGCAGGAAGAAGTGGTAAAATGTGGGGTAACATTTAATGCAGCTTTCAAGAGGAAGTATAGTTCAATATATACCTGTATTGTCTCTTAAAAGACTGAGGAAGCTTTTTAGGGATTGCCTACAATGCTTTTACCATCTTTCTTGGTGAAAGTCAAACGAGCAGATTTGCCAGCCTTTGACTCATATTGATCTTTGATATCTCACTGATAAGGACAGGGTGATATAAGCTTACAACCTGTTCTAATAAATTCAGAGAGATTTTTATGGGGAGGAGAAGTACTTGTCTCCACAGGCAAACCAATGGCTCAGTGTCCGGACAACCAACCATGCAGTCATATCAGTAATAACAATGCTATTGATAATATGAGCTACTCTTTTGTCTTGAAGTCCTGATTAATACCAGGACCGTCTTTTATCACTCATCCAAAATTTACTTCCTGATGGCTATATATTCCAACTAAGAAAGACAGAGTCAGGGTGGGAGACCAAGCCTGTTACCTCCCTTGGCACAAATAGACAAGTGGTATTCAAAGAGATCAAGAAAAACATCCAAGACTGCACAGGAACTCTTTTGCATTGGACTAAGAACTTGATATTACTCCCCTTAAGTCTAAATCATTCCTTAACTACAAACATGCTCTGTATCCCACAGCAAAAACTAACTGAGAAATGTAGTGCAGGTACATCTTCATAGAGGATTGTTGTGGGACAGATGCTAGGGAGCTCCTCTGTATAGCTTAGATATTAGCAAAAGGGTTTTATCTCTGTAATTGCACCATCCCATCTCTGTAGACTTAATAGTACAAAAATAAATGGAAAAGAAAGCTCAGCACTGGGTCCTTTATTTATTCGCTTTATTTGACATGAGAAAGAAATCTCTACTCTTTCTTAGCAAACTAAATAAATGTTATTTGTACTTTGCATACTGGAAAAGGATTTTCTTTTGGGAAGCTACCTATGTCAGTATTTGGTCATTTTTATAGTTAATAGCTGTGCATTAATAAGTATTTTCTATCCCGACTTTTCTGCTTATATATATAATTTTTGTTAAGAAATTACTTGAGTGTTTGTATATAAAAGTAGTGTTTGGGGGCTTTTTTTGTTTAATTCTGCTCCTATTTTTCATTTTGCCAGTGTCTCTAAATACTTCTTTAGCTGTCTGTACCTATGCTTTTGCTGAATAAGCACTTAAGGATAGAAATACACCACTGTCTGCCTGTGATTGACAGAAAACAAAGCTTCCTTGCAATGCAGGCATTTCATTGACCTCCAATGACTGCAGGTGCAGAATTATAGTTCTCCTTTGAGCACACTGTCAGTGTTTATTTAGTGCAATGACTTATTTAGGTGAAGTGATTCAATGATTGCTGGTTTTAGTACATCTAGTACACCTAGATCTAAAGCATATTTCTTCCTAGCATAATGCATGAAGAGAAGGACCAGAAAAGTTTAATGTACTACTACTTCATTTGTGTCACTTAAGTTCTGCTGACCAGGGATATTGTAAATATTTCTCCAAGTGCAGAGAATCACCTCCAAAGTTCACCATAACGCAGTTTCCTTCTAGTCTGATTAAGCCCAAGAAAGGTATAATAGATGAAAAGGTTTACAGTGTTCAATTGATGTTTCACTGAACTTGGACTTGAAGCCACTCTTGATTAGATCCCATACTTGCTTAGGAAATACTACACCAGATTCTCAACTAAATCTACAGTCAAAACATTAAGAAAAAATGTCCAAAGGACTATCTTCCAGCAGAAGAGAGCAATGAACAGGAGAACAAAACATTCATAAATCTGAAGCTCCGCTTCCAAAGGAATTTTGAAAGGCAGATGTGCTTTATGAGAGTTATTATGGCTATATTCAGTGCCAGTGCACTGTAAGCTTCTTTCCTTCCCTTCGATGAATAAACATATCTGTTTGATGTGAGTTAAAGTTGGTATTACAGTTAAATAATGATTGTGAAGATGGGTCTTTTAGGGAGAAGTTATTGTTCTGTATAATCCTCTATTCTCAGCTCAAGCACACAGCCTGCTGCAACTAATCAAGGACTTCTAGGAGAGTCTAATGGTGTGTGTTTGAGCTGGAGGTCAGCCTGGATGAACGCATTGATCCCTCCCGACCTTACAGCCTATGGACTTTCTGCTTAATGAGGGTATGGCTGTTAAATGGGTTTATTTCCTGTCTCCACTTTAATCTATGTAGAAGTCTAACAAAATGTAATTGAAAACAAGTGAATGCTGGATGAAAGAAAAATGTAACAGGTTCTGCTTTTCTGGATCGAGTATTGTCAGTGTTATCGGAACCATCATTTTCTTTACCTCATAAAAAGCAAGCAGGATTTCAAATCTGTGTTCTTTCATGTCATGAATCATAAAGGAGCATACAGGTAGAACCAGGTCTCTTCTTTGTGAAAGCAGTGTGAGCCTGCTATACCCAGAAAAATAGAGCTATAAATTGACACTTAAACAATAAAGAAAGATACTGAATGTATGAGACTTGATTTTTTTTTTCAGATAGAGGGACATCTGCAGTGGTCATACGCTGACATTTACACAGAACCACGTATGTTAAAGAGAACTTGGCGTTAGCTTTTTCCCCTGTTATTTTACCAGAATATTATCTTAAGACAGCTATGTTGCTTGTCTGACGTGGCTGTACTCGCCAGAGTAAAAAATCTCTCCTTTGGAGAACATGCAGTTTTGAGCACCTAAGAAGTGTAGTGGCAGGCTGGTAGCATCCTGTACACAGCTCATTTCCAGAGATGAGCACACATCTTTCTGTTGCTTTGATTATTAAAACATCAGTATTTTTCATTTACTTAAAAGAATACAAAATTCTGATTTACCTCCAGGAAGCTGAATCTCAAAGATAGATGAAATGTTGAGTGAAACTGAAATAGACAAAAGAAAGTAAGTTCAAGAACTTTAAGAAAAAGCTTAGTTAAGCAGTAATTCTAAATAATTTACTATGGATTTGTTTCAGATTTTTGGAGTTCTGCTTTTGCAGTAACTTAATTCGTACCTTTACTCCAATTTTCCAGATTCCTGGAAACCACACAAGTTGTTAGGATTTTAACTGTACCATATGGAAGAAAGCTGTCTTTCTCAACATACCGTATTTTTAATTACAGGACAGTACCTATTTTCTGTTGCACAGATTTCCTAACTTTAAATTTCGAAATATCTGTCCTATGTAAATTTCCCATAGGAAATTAGAATTCCAATCTGGAAGGCACCGTTGCAGACATTTAAGCACAAATCATTGTTCTGGAATTTAAATAAACAAAAGACTAAATTTATGGTCAAAATAAAGAAAAAATAAATAACGTCTGACAAAGAATTGTTCCTACTTTGCAGATGGGAAACGGAGTCAATGCAAGATTAAGCGATTTGTTGTGACCAGGGTCATGCACGCAACCCGTGGCAGCACTGGCATTGAATTGCTGCCCCCTGACTGCCAAGCTTAACAGCAGAAACTTCTTTCTTTTCATCATACCTTCTATCTTCTTAACTCTTTCACGTTTTGCTCTGGTAAGTGGATGTCACTGGGTGGCAGAATGCCTGGTTTATCAAACATTTTTCATTAAGAGCATATGTCAGAGCTAGAGTACTTCCAGGACTTTCCCCTTCAGTGAAACCTCATACCTCCCACACAGCTTTCTAGAAGACACAGTTGAACACCAAGTGCACCTTCGTTTCTTCTCCCCATCATTTTGCTAGACGCATATGTTCTCCTTTCTATGGCAGGAGCAATAATATTCCAGCTTCATGCATTGCTAGGCAGCTGTTTGGACTGTAAGGAAGAGCTCCTCTGAGCAACAGTGGGTCTCCTGGTTTGTCTATTAGGCATGGAAAACAGGTCACTTGAATGCCAGTTCTCAAATAGTACATAAAGTAACCTTAGTTATTTTTGCTGAGAAGAAGAAGGAAGTAGTAAACCATCCTGGAGAGCAAAACAGCCAGGCTGTTTGATGCATTTCATTATGAAATGAAATAAACTCCTTGTCTTACAATAGCACATACCTTATGGAGTCCCACATCCTAGACTACTAAACTCTGGACTGTTCAATGCATTGTCAAGGAATCATGCCTGCAAGTTAATAAAAATACTCTTTGTGGTAAACACAGTTGCTCAACATTGTCCTCCCTGAGCTGCTACGTGGAAAGATTTTACAGGGAGCAGTGTCAAAAGGTTAGAGAGCAGAGCCCTGTCACTGATGGAAATATTATACGTCAGATCTGTAAGGAAGTTACAGTGATCAGAAAGAGGAATGCAATGCTAAACAATGTTATCATCAGCACACTGGAGGAATGCTTTTACTTCCTATAATGTTACAGAGGGTACTGACCTCAGCCTGTATGCAGTAGAGCACAGCACAGATTTGCATTAGCTAAACATTTTTGACCTTTCGTCTGCAGTAAAATGGTGTCCCTTACTGCAGCTGGGAAAGATGGAAATTCTCTTCCAGTCTCCCCAGCTCTGGCAGAGTTGATGCTATTATGCTCTGCAGACTGTTTATACTATTATACTATTTAGTTTACTAGAAGTGTCCAAATAAATCTAACAAGCAAGAGGGAAGAAGATAACTTCTCTTTTTATGCACACCCCTTTCTAGCACTGTACACCTAGCTGTCCTGTATATTACATTATCAAAGACCAGCTCAAGTGAGGATGAAATAGACACCCCCACTGTACTTGCTAGATTTCAAGTTCCCAGGGAACACTGGTATCAGTCTGGACAGTTTGATGTAATCCTACTAATGTAGCTGAAGCTATCTGGGCTCAAGGATTTATTAGTTGTGAACGTTCATTTTTGTTTTTACTGGGTTAGTGCCAGTAAATAAGTCACCAAAACCACTAGCTGAGTGTCATATGATAGGAAAAGGCTGGGATCACAAGTAAGCCTTCTGTCTTCTAACAAAAAAAAAGTGCTGAGGTAAGCAGCGTCAAACCCAGCTGCATCAACATGATGGTGGGAAGACAAATGAGAGCTTTCACTGCTGGATACAGGGGATAGAGAGCCCACAGTCTGAAAAACCTCTTCATATCCCAGAAACAGCTGTCATAACTGAAACTGCGAGGGACTGCTCTTTAAACCACGAGCTTTGATAAGGAGTATTCTCTCACCAATCCTTTCTCTAGACAATAAACACACTTCTAGCAGAACAGCCCATCTGAAAGGTGACTAGAGATTTAAATACCTTCAAAGGTTTCCAACCCCCTCTTTTTATAACCTCTCCCAAATGCTTATGTTGAGTTCCCAGCTGGCATTTTTGAAGTATCTATCACTACAGTATCTGGCTGCTGAGCCATATGATCTCAACCATACTGTGTAATGCAAAACTTCTCAGACTTTTTTCTGTGGGAGGCTGAACTTTACAAAGTTAGATCTAACATTTACCTTGTTATTGGTAACAGTGAATCATTAAAAGAGACACAATAGAAGGTACATGGGGTCATTTTAGAATAAATATTCAGGCAGTGACAGCTTTGAAATATTCTGTTGGCCTCTCCCTGTGTGTATTCTGGGAACAGGAGGTCACGTGAAGTCAAGGGTGATGAAATGCATGTGCTCCTGATCTGACCTGCTACAAAGGGGGGAAGGTATGGGCGACATGCAAGGGTCTAAGCTCTGCATGTGCAAGTCTGTGTGTGCATGCACGTGCATGCAACATTTGTGTAGGGCAAAGAATCGTGAGATGGGGGAGGGAGGTGTTCGGTGCTGGTGGTGGAATGAATTCCAGACAGGGACTGCTTTCTCTCCACAGGGCCTGCCAGCTCCTTGTGGCTGTTGCCTGGGCAATGGCTGGGGAATTATGAGGAATGCTTGGAAACTATATCCTTCTGTTGGGCTCATGGATGGAGTAAAAGGGGGTGGATGGCTTTTCTCTGTCTATTTCTTTTTTATATTCAGCAGATTAGACAGGCAGGTTGCTGTGGCGACGACATGGAGGAGGTCTCCTGCACACCTGCACCACAAACAAGGAGTCCTGCCAACACAGACTTAAGGAATCCCAAAGGCATATTTTCCNCCTTTCTTTTTTTCTTTCTTTCCTGTGGCAAGTGCAAAAGGGAAGGGAAAATGGGAAAGAAAAGAAGGATATGGCAGAAGAGGGAGGAGGGATAGATGAAGAGAAAAGCCAATCAATATTCAGTCAGCTTAGCTGAGCAGCAGTGCTTGCTTACTGTGAAGTACGGTGTGCATAAACAAGATACACAACCTGAGCAAGGTGCCCGTAGGAGAGAAAAAAGAAGTGTAATTTTGGTTTTAAGTACTGAGTGTCCTGAATTTCATGATGTCTCTGGTGGAAACCTAAATAATGTAAGTATGGAAATGGCAGAACTCGGGCACAAGACACAGAGATGTGACTGTGGTGTGTAAAGCCAGAAACTGAAATTACTCCCTTCTATCTGGAAAGGGTAGATGTATTTGTGTTTGTGTCTGCACATAAGATTCCATTTCCTAGAGATTCTTGACTTTAGAAAAAGCTGAAGAATGGTGTGAAAATTGACATTATATACCTGCTCCTTTGCTAAAAGAAAGTACCCAAAGGAGATAGATGTGGGAAGGGATAGTAAAGGAAAAAATAAAAGAAAACCTTTATAACCAAGAGGTCCTCAAGACAAATGTGTTCGTCTGGGGTGCCACGGCATTTCTTCAGCTTCTCCTATTGAAGTAGTCAGCTAATGCAGAGATATTGCCCGTTCCTCATATCTCCTGGACATCCCACCATCTTCTTCAAAGCTTTCTCTCTTCTCTTCCCCTTGTCCTTTCTCTCCTCACTATTCCTTTACAATCCCTTTCAGTAATTTTTCACATCATCTTTTCTCTGCATCTAAAATGACTGCTTGCATGCCTACAGCACTATCCAATGTACATACAAACAGATTAACTAAAATTAAAAATGTGTGTATATTAACAGGCAGAGAATGCACGTGTGATTCTTTGTTTCTGCATATGCCAGAGTTTGGCTGTGATTTCTCCACTTTGCATGTCTGTCTTGTCATTGGAAGGATGAAGGCTCCCACAACGAGGATGTTTGATAAATGAAAAGAAAAAATGGTTGAAGTCTTCAAACTAATAAAGTTAGCAAGCACCTGAACCCCACACTGTAAGTGGTGAAACAGGAGGGAGAAGTGGAGACTGGAAGGGCTCAGCGACTTTAACCACTCTCTCATTCTTGGATACAGCAGACGTCAGGAGTGTTTGCCAGCCTCCCAGGGATAAGAGCATTTTGCTGTTCTCCTTACTGCCCCCCATCCAGTTGGTTTTTTTCCATGCATAGAGTTTCACATACGTAGAGAAGTATGCAAGAGAGCTTTCTGCAGGTACCAGTGATAATGAGCTTACAATTAGAGAGTGCATTACTCAAATACAATGAAATTCAGTTGGTCTCATGACCAGTTGCATCTTTGTAAATAATTGCCCAATCTATTTGCAAGGTGAGGCTAAAAAAGCCAAATTTCTGCTGCTCAGATTACCAGTAATTTTCATAGAAGTTTATCCACATTTATAGAAGGTAATGGCTTGTTCAGATCCCAAATATTCTGTTTACCTTTCATTGCCTTTGTTCCATTCTAAGGTTAACTCCAGCTTTTCTCCTGGATAAACTGCATTACTGGGTCTATGGCAATGTTTATAGAACAAGCACTTTATGAATAATCTAAAACCACCATATATGTAAAATACAGCTATTGCTCCTCAGGTTATTCAGATTCCAAGTTTAGGGATCATGTCAGTAACATCTGGACGGACAGCTCTGAAAGAAATTGCATGTGCTCCATTCCAGATAAACTCAGTGCATAACGCCTTTATTCTTCAGTCAGAAACCTGGGGGCCTCACACAGGCACATTTCTTTACTAGATGACAACTGTGGGTACTTTAATACCCTCTATTGTGCTCCATTGCAGTGACATCCTATGCCGAGCTCTATTCTACACAGACAATTCTAACAAAGCCATGAGAGAATGAGTATATGATCCTGGGTGTGATGGCAAACATGCACTGACTGTTCCAAAGATCATGCTTTGTCCTTTCCAAAGCTGGCTGAAGACACTGAGAATTCTTCTCTTGCTGTCAGTGGATTTTTAATGTTTTTATACATTCAGGAAATAAAAGCAACTGTGTTGTTTTACTCTTCTCTGTCTAAAACCAAAACTTCACCAGAAAGGCGTGTATGCAAGAGATAAACCAATATGCACACCTTGATTATATGCAATGAAGGAAAAAATCCAGCTGAGATAACAAAGCAAGGGAAATAAAGGAGAATACATGGAGAAAATACCCTTCTTGCTTCCTATGGCTGGCTTCCATCTACCACGTTTACTTTTCTCTTTTACAGGTTTCTGAGACGCATCTTGACCTGCCAAATCTACCTTAAGCAGAACACTCAAAGAACAGTGGCACTCCTCTTGCTGAGGTACAGCTGGGACTATCTCTAGGTGGCAGGCCTCCTGAGCATGCAGAATTCTGTAGTGTGATCCAGCTAGTGCTGGGAATATGAACTGAAAGATGTTGGAGTTTTATGAGGTGATAGTCATTGATCAGGTAAAAGAAAGGAAAAGAAAACCAAGATCTGTAGACTTGGAAGCATTATCTGGGGTAAACAAAGTAAATATTATTGCTAGAATCATATCAAAAGACCTGAAAGTACCAGCTTCTAAGCCACATTCCAGTCTGATGCTTTGTAAGCCTCTACTCCTGGTAAGGTAGCCACTCCAAAGTTACAGGAGTTTTATACATGGAAATTAGATTTTTGCTTATTTATTGGCAATACCTCTTGTTTGCTTTCCTTTCAAAATATTGTATTTCTTATTGTAATAAACAAAGAAAAAACAAACCACTTACAAAGAGAAAAAGAGATTTTGATTGAAGAAGCATTTGGTCAGTGAGCAGAAGTTCGTTTTTGTGACAGGAAAAAATGATGGATTGCTTGCTGAACTGAAGCTGATTTTTTTCAACTGTCCTTGAAAGTTAAATTTAAAAAAGATACGGAGTGGTCCATGCCTGACACAGAAATGCAACAATTCAGAAATCCACATGAAACACCTAATAAAGAGAGATTATCCTGGTACCCCAGCAAAAAAAAGGTGATACATTTTTCTTTTAAAATATAGCATGAACTTGTATGATGTTATCATTTTGCATCCTCTGGTACTTCCCAGAGGAGTAAAGAACAAAGGGAATGCAAAATGCCTTGAAAACCCAGCAACGTACAAAGAAAGGTTTTACAGATGCCATTTAAAAATGCCAGACATAGACCCCGAATTTTTTTAAGGGTTATGGTCATGGATCTGGAAAACTAAAAACATCCAGCATGAACAGGTGTGTAAACAGGGCATCTTAGAAGGAGCTACTGAAAGCTGTTTGACCTGCTTTTCATATCCCTAGGTTTCCTCCCAAGAAGAATGAGAGGCTGGAAGTGGCCTGGTCTCTT
The DNA here is from genome assembly GCA_013397975.1 of Machaerirhynchus nigripectus. Taxonomy (NCBI): domain Eukaryota; kingdom Metazoa; phylum Chordata; class Aves; order Passeriformes; family Dicruridae; genus Machaerirhynchus; species Machaerirhynchus nigripectus. The sequence continues at coordinate 266,036 of VZRQ01005461.1, read as the reverse complement.
AGGTGGCCCCACTTCTCTGGCTAGAGTACAGCTGGTGGATGTGCTGCACCACATTAGTGGCATTTTGAAGACGACCCAAAGGTGTGGTCTGCCCTTCAGGCTGGCAGCAAAAGGGTAAAAGTAGGTGTGAATGGAAGGGGGAAAAGGACATACGGTAAAAGTCAGGGCAGGGCTGCTTTTGGGGCCCCAACCAGACTGAACTGCTGTGAATTCCCTGCTGATATTGTAGGAAAGGAATGTGGGTTCTCATTATGCTCTTCTTATGCATGGCCGTCACATCTAGTGTACAGGGTTCTTCAGAGTCTCAGGGCCGAAATCCAATGCTCTACAGCTGGCTGACACCCTTCCCCTCCTCAACTGCAAGCCGAAAAGGGCAGATCTGTTTGTGTGGCTCGCCTTAGACCGACTTGTTCTGGAGCTGTAAATTGCTTCAAGGTTCTTGAAGATGAAGGACTATGTAGATGTGGGGCAGTTATCAATGTAGACGGAATGCACATGCAAATTAAATACTATAAATGTGTTTGGAATTAAACCAATGTGTTTTTGCTTGAAAATTTGGCATGTGATTAATCAATGTGCTCTGAATGAGTGCAAGTACTGTTGGTGTATAATGCCAAAGTATCTGAGCAATTTAGTACCCATGTAAGGTACCCACCTAGGTCCCTGGAAAGCAAACCCACTATTATATGAATATTCTCATGAGCCTTCTTAAAAG
>VZRQ01005461.1:253100-265297 GCA_013397975.1 Machaerirhynchus nigripectus | reverse complement strand
CAAGCCTGTTCTGAAGTGTAACCACCTCGGGGCTGAAATGTGCCAGCTGTTTAGCAATGCCTGGTTAACCCTGCCTTCCATTTTAGGAGAAGAGAATAACACAACATACGAATTTAAACCATAGTGGGTTTTAGATGAAATATTGTAATTTATGTTGGAATTTGATTAAAAAATTAGAAAAAGCCTAATTCATTTGATTTTTACTGAAATGTAAATAATACTTAAAGGTTAGATAACTTCACTGAGCATCTGAAAACTGATAAACATTCTATCTTGATTAAAACTCTCTTTCCTTGTTTGAAAAATTTTGTTTTCCAAGCACTGTTTAATTTTACAAACTATGGTAGTGTTACATATCTGGTTTTAAACTTTAGTAATGCCTAAACTTGATACTGCTTTTCCAAGAGCTTGTTTGAGCCTTCATTGCCCTTCCACATACTTTTAGTTTCTACCTTCATGAAGGCGTGTGGTTATGAGCAGTGAAAAATTAAGACTAATTTGATATGTTATGGTTCTTCTAAATGCCACTCTTCTTGTATGCTGCTTTTCAGATTTAAAGTGTTATTATCTAGTAATGCTAGCTGTTATTACAGATTCTCTCTCTTCCAAAGCATTTTAGGAACTCAGTGTTACTCTGGGAAGGTACTCTTGCACATGCTCTTCTGTCTTTTTCATCCACCAAATGTAACACTAGAGGATTAAACATTCAACATGTCTTCCAAAGTTTTAATTACATCCAAATTCATGCCAACAAATTTGATTTAAAATTTTTATATGTTAAGTGAAATGAATAAATGGGAAGCCCTGGATAACTGTCTCGCTCAACGGAGTAATACCTTCAGTAATGAAAGAGAGAAGATTGTTTTTTTGAGAGTCTTTTAAAAGTCTTTCAAAACTTTTGCCAATAATTTGTACATACACATACACATTAATATGCATTTGCCTGATTTTTGTTTTCCTGTTAAATAATTCTACATCCCATACATAGAGTATGAGACACAAATCAGAGGAATAGATAATAACATTCCATTGCCATGGCATTTTTCGGTGGCTTGTTCCTGTGTGGTCTCTAAAATTTATTAATAATTTGATATTTCTTTGGGGATTTTTCCATTCTTAACCTATCATAGGCAGTGGAGCCATAACTGACTGCTTCCTCCTTTTTGACTTTTCAAGTCTAAGGAACTTTACCAGGGAAATTTTGGTTAGTTTCATTAATGTTAGCTGAGAGTAACAAAAGTTATGTATTCTACCTACCCAAGGTGATTTTATCTTCACCTGTATTCTGCTTTGCTACTATAAAAGCATCTAGATTACTTACTAGATAGAAAAGATCATCTTTTCAGGCATACACCTACTACAGCTATTTTAGACTGAGATTTAGGTATTGTACAGTTGTATTGTACTGATTGTACAGCCAGCAATAATAAGGGGGAAATTTCAGAATGGGTTGCTTTATTTTTAATTAAAAAAAAAAAAAGAGGTGTAGCCAAAGTGGTGCATTTGTTACTCTGAGTGTGTAAAGAGTTAAGGCATGCAAGAATGTCCTGTATTGAGATGCCCTGCTATTGAAAGGTATATTGCTATTAAAACTGTTATTGAAGAGCTTGATTTCTTGACTTCACCAGAGGTATTGGAGATAGATGTGAATTTAGCTGTAGGCCTTATGGGCCAATGGACCATTCTTGCACTGTGAGATCAGAAACATTCAGGAATGTAAACCCTACTATAGACCTGGGCAGAAGAGATCAAAATAGTGTGAATCTGGGGAATGTAGTCCACACAGGGCTTGAAAAAAATTCTTTTCCAGTCATCTGTTCATGGAAGTTCAGAGGCCAGTTGTTTCCACTCAAAATTTGAAGCTGTTCTGAGATGGAATAGTGACAATATTTCATAAGAATTCAGTCAATTTTTTAGGTTTTCTGTGATGCCTCTCAGTTTCCAAAGGTTCTCATGGTTCAGGAAATTCTATTGGGGTTTTCCTGGGACACTAAATATGTGACCAAGCTCTTCTGGTACGAAGCCAAACTTGAGCCAAGCCCATACTTTGTTATGAAATCTACTCCTATTTTTCTGAGTCAACAAGACAACTATCTGCTTCATCTACCTTACAAAATTAACTTTCCAAAACCAGGAGTATGTCACACTTACTACTGCACTCTTTTGGAGTAGCTACATCTCTGAAACAAACGTAAATGAGAACAGGCATTCTTCTCCATCTTGTTTAGCTAAAGAATCATATGATGTTTGCCAGCATTTGTTTTCTGCATCCTTTGTCTCAATCATCTTGTAATCTTAGGGTAAATGGACCAAGGATTAAGGTTCAAATTCAAAGCTGCAAGAAGAAATGTGCTTATTGATCTCATTCTACCTCTCTGTTCTTGTGGCCCAAACACTTGGCCAAAAATCAGATTATTGGAGGTTGTTCAGTGGTATGGAGCCAGATATCTTTCTTGTTCACAAAAAAGATAGATTCTTTTTTTTTTCCCTCTGAATATAGAGAACTCAAGCAGAAGGTAGCTGTCTACTCACAACTTCAAACCTTTTTCACCTCACAATAAAAGCTGTTTAAATTTGTTCTTTTTTCCATTCTGTGTTGGTCAGGCTTCATTTAAAAGCCCGTTTTTTCAAGCTGTTCTACTTTCTATTTATTTTCTACTACGAGGCAATTGATCATTCAGAGAATGAATTCACATCAAATCACTGTGCTACTGCTCCGGGCAGCAGAGAGCACTTACATTGATTCAAGGACCATGTTTGTTTCCGCTGTGAATATACTTACCAAAGCTCAATGGCTTATTCGCCTGCAAGCTGGCTGTTATGTTCATGGACCTTCATCCTGATAGTATAACACAAACCCTGTCATTACCTTCAAACTTAATGACTGATTTTTACATAAAATAGGGAGAAAATATTTTAAACTATTTCAGTGGGCACATGAGTATTAGCAACCAGAGTTAAAACACAGAAAGACACATGTCAAGTTTTTCCAGTACAACTGGTTTCCAGGCTGCTAGGTTTCTCAATCTAAGAAACTCACAGTTTCTCAAACACAAATGTGGATAAATAGGTTTTTTTGTTGTTGTTGGTTTTTTTTTTGTTTTGTTTTTTTTGTTCTTCCTTTGACTAGTAATGTGTCTTTTCTTCACCCATATTGTATTTTTTAAAGCTTTTTCACAGCTTAATAAAGAAATATTAATCTGAGTGAAACAGCTGCTGCTCATACTGGCACTAACTATCTGAGCTGTTTACTTCCTCCCCAGCCTCCCTCCCAACACCGCTTTCATTCCTTCTGGCTTTATTGTAATTCTTCTGCAACACCCCTTTTATTTACCCAAAAAAAGTTAGCGTACACTGCTCTTGCTAACTCCTTTGCAGAAGGACTCAGCCCAGTCTAGGTGAAAGTCAATATAAATCTTTTGACAAATGGGAACAGGTTCAGGTCTTATTGAAAGAGAACATGAGATCAAAAGGTCTATAAGGCTTCTGGTTTCTGTCCCATGCCAAAATGTTGCTGCAGTGAAATTTTATTTTTTAGCCTATCCATGCTAAAACCACTGAGACAACTCTTTCCCACCCAGAACTACCTGTAGGAAGCTCTTGAAATACAGTGAAAAGCTTCAGTAGTTCAAACTATGAAAATCACATTCCTTATCTCCCCAGATGGCCTAGAAAGACCCTTCAGACAACACAGATTAAAGATAAGCTTAAAATTTCCAAAGAAAATACGCTGTGGAATTTTTGCACATCTGTGTCACTTTCTCAGTCTCTGCTGAAGTGATGCAGTAAACTGAAAAATGTCCTCTTGGGGAGAATTTTTTATCTTACCACACATAGAATTCTGGAGTCAGTCTAATGAATATCATGTTGTTAATAGCCCTGAATTTACACTGCAGCACAGGAGTTCAGAGTGAGCTGTGATCTCTAAGGCGGCATGGAAACAGTCGGCTTGTGCAGAGTACTTAAGCTGCTTGCCACTTCCTTTGTCTTCATTTTTTTCCGTATTTCTTTTTTTCAGTGCAGCACTATGGACTTGGAAAAGCAGAGGAGGAAAGATGCAAAGTCAACAAAATAATTCCAGGGCCTAGCAGCTTAGCTATCCTACCATCTGTTTAAAAGGACAAAACATTAAAATAAAACAAAACTTGTGGCCCAACAGCTATGTCTGCAAAGAAGAAACAGTGCTATACTTTAAATTCTAGGCAACACCCTTTGGATCAAAATATTACGACAACAGATAGCAGTGACCACATTTAATGGATACTCACACAGCTAGGCCATGACTCAGACTCCTTACTGTTGTTTGGAACTGAAACCTGAGAGCAGAGAAGCGAGAGGAAAAGAAACCTTGTGTTAAGCTGGCATGCACCAGTGAATAAATGGCTGGCATTTGCAAAGCTGCATTGCAGGGGAGCTTTTAACAGTTTGCCACTGCCAGCTGATGTCTCTTTAAGCGTCACTGCCAAGAAGCCAAAACTGGTAGCAGGTGCAGGGGCAGAGGAACTGAATGTGGAAAGGGAGAGAAAGAGAGAAAGAACAGTACTTCTGTTGTTAAAATTCTCCTGCTTTCATTAAAACCTAAACAAAGCTTTACTTTAAACTTGAATAATAAATTTTGGTGTGATAGACTCCTGCCTATCCAGTTCGACAATCCTCTTACTTTTATACACTGAAGTAAAAGAATTTTGTTGAGCTTTTTTCCCCCCTTGTAAAGGCTTGGATTGACTGAGAGAATGCTGTATAGTGATTATAGCAGCTTTCTTTTGGAGATTGAGAGCATCTGCTTCGTAATGCCTCTTGTTCCTTCCCTCAAGCAAAGTGCTTTTTACAAACTCCCACCCCCATTAGTCCAGGGCCTGGGAACAGAGCAGTTTCCCCAGGTCAAGTCTCTGTCTTTGCTGTACCATGTCACTGGTTCAGGACCTTAGTACACTGCTGTCTGATAAGATGCATAGCTGGAAACATTAGGTGCTAAGAATTTACATTTGTCAATACACTAATGCAATGGGCTACTGATTGTTTTGTAAAATGTCTTCGGTTCTTTTTCTTAAGATCAGTTATAAAAAGCCTTGAGACAGGTATAGGCTGAACAGTAGGGTTTTAGTAAGCTCTGCAAGAAACTTTGTGAGAGATCTTGGTGCCTTTGGGGTACCTCAAAGAGGAAATATATTCCCCAATCGTAAGGAACGCGAGGCCAAAAGAAAAAAAGAGAAAACATCTTTTTATGAAGGCAAAACTCTAAAACTTTGAAATGCACATGGCTGAAGGTGGGAAGCTTTTCTTAAATTCTTTGCTAAAAACCTTTATTTTTAAACATTTCATGGTTACTGTTCCCGCAGATTAGAGAAAAGGTGTGTCACTTTGTAGTCAGAGCTGTGAATTTGGGCATCTTTATTGTTTTCTAGCCTTTAAGGAATTCCTACTATTGTTAGCTAAAATGTTTTCCTTTCTGGTTTGCTTTTCCTGTAGAGTAAAAGCAGTAGCTAAAGCCATACTGGGCAGAGTTAAAACAACAAAAAAACCAAAATAAAATAAATCAACATACATGAGTGCTTCTGTGTGGCTCGTGTTTAAAATCATTCCTTCCCAGGTTCTAAATAATATGATTTTGAATCAAAAGGTGTATTTTTCATTTTAGTTTTTTTTTCTGTCTCAGGACAGATTGTTGAAAGTATTTTGATTACTGTCTTACTGTTTAGAAGCAGCACAGTCTTGAAAATTACTTGCTTTTCTAATTATACAGACTGTGTATTCTAAAGGAAAATAATTTTTTTTTTGTTTATATTGCATATTAAAACACTTCCGTATTTTTAGTGGCAGTGAATTTTCTTCTCTGAAACTTTTGCTTTATATCCAACTTCTTCTTACTCTCCTTTTTTAAAATTTCCAGGAAATTAAGAGCTGAGATACAGACATGTCTGTATTTCCATCTGTCACTTATCTTTATAATGGTATCTCGTTTGGAGAGTGGTAAGGAACTGATTCACAGTGGTAATATTCTTCTGACTCAACAGGAAACATACAGTCTGCCTCAGGATAAAAAGTGTACAGAACACAGTGTGTTGCAAAAGAGAATTTACAAATCACTATGAACTTAGGCTGAACATTCATTGCTCTGTAAAAGTGAGCAGTCCTTCAAATATTGAGGTAGACATTGTAGGATTTTCAAAATACCTACCGTAAGCTTTCAAGCTGTTTCTTCCAACTCCTGCAACCTGGGAAGGAATAGTCTTATTCTGATAAAAACTGAGATTCTCAAAAGAATTGTTCCAACAGCTAGAGCTTTTTAGAAAGTACCAAAATGTTTGGATAAGAATATAAGTAAATCTGTGATCTTTTCAAAAGGGAGCATAAACATGAGTAAATCTATTGTGTTTTCTGTGAAACACATTGCATATGAGACTAGCCACATATGGTAAAACATTGAGGCTTTCTTAACTCACATGACTGGCTTGGACAAGTAGGGAACTGCTTGTCAAACTAAAGGGAAAGAAGCAAATGTATAGGCAATGGAAACTAGGACAGGTGACCTGGGAAGAGTATAGAGATGAAGTTTGGTTGTGAAGGGATGGGGTGAGGAAGGCTAAGGTGAAGATGGTACTGAACCTGGCAAGTCATGCAAAGAATAATGGGAATGGCTTTTACAGGTATGTTAAATAAAAAAAGGAAGGTCAAAGAAGGTAACTCTCCTGATCATCAATGCTGGAAACTGGAAACAACAGATGAGGAGAAGGCTGAGTTACTCAACAATCTTTTCACCTCAGTCTTCAGTGACAGCCTCTCTTTCCACACCTCTCAAGTGTATGGATGGCAGGATAGAGACTCAGGAAGCAAAAACCTTCAATGTATTTTTTGGAACAATTCTGAGCATTGAAAGGCCATCGACCTGTTGGAGTGAGTCCAGAGGAGGTACACCAAGTTGCTTAGAGGGATGGAGCAACTCTCTTGTGAGTAACGGCTANCTCTCTTTCCACACCTCTCAAGTGTATGGATGGCAGGATAGAGACTCAGGAAGCAAAAACCTTCAATGTATTTTTTGGAACAATTCTGAGCATTGAAAGGCCATCGACCTGTTGGAGTGAGTCCAGAGGAGGTACACCAAGTTGCTTAGAGGGATGGAGCAACTCTCTTGTGAGTAACGGCTAAAAGAATTGGGATTGCTCAGCCTGAAAAAGAGAAGGTGACCTAATTGTGGCCTTCTAGTACCTAATGGGAGTCAACAAGAAAGATGGAGAGGGATGTTTTACAAGAGCATGGAGTGACAAGACAAGGGGGAATGGCATTAAACTGAAAGAGAGTGGGTTTAGATTAGCTATTAGGAAAAAAAATATTTACTGTGAGAGTGGTGTGGCACTGGAACCTGTTGCCCAGAGACGTTATGGCTGTCTTATCCCTGAAGGTGTTCGAGGCCAGGTTAGATGGAGCTCTGAACAACCTGGTCTAGTGGAAGGTGTCCCTGCCCATGGCAGGAGGGTTGGAACTAGATATCTTTAAGGTCCCTTCCAATCTAAACCTTTCTATGATCCTATGACTTTCTTAAGCCCTGTAGATCTAGTTTTGGATCTGCATGTGTAGTTTTGACTGGTCAACAGCTCTCATTAGAAACCAAACTGAAGTCAGTTCCAAGTACAAGTCCCATATTATTTCGTGTGGAACATAAGCTAGACAGTAACATGAGAAGAGAACTCTTTGAGCAAGCTTAGAGGAAGTGCCCTGGATGAAGCTGTCCAGAGTGTGTGAGATTTGGAGGGTGCATCAAAAGCAGCGATATGCATTCGTGGTCTGTTCCAAAATACGGTGGGAAGTAAATGCTAAAGGTGTAGTCTCTGTGTAGAGGATGGACGTGAGGCTCAGATGAATTAGACAGAGTAATCTCTTTCTGCTCTTCATTTTTATCCTTGAATTAATATTCTCTCATTTCTTTTCTTTTCTTAGAAGCATTTTAACTGATTTGAAGATAGGACATATTTCAAAGGATTATCACAGCAAAATGAAACACTGTACCTTTAAGCACTTGATCTCTGCTAAACATTGCTATAACTTCTCTGGTTTTATTTCTGCAGCACTCAGGAAAACATTTGAAACTCTAAGTACTTTGCAGTTATTGTTCACCATTGAAATCTAAAACAATGAGTGTTCTAAGATAAATATATATATATATATCTGTGTATAGATAGATAGGTACACACACAAAGACATGCTCACGCTCTACCAAAAGTACAATAGCTCATTTATAAAGTCAAGAAACTGCAAATAGGGTACATTTCCTATAAACTGAACTACCTTATAGTTATATGTATAAAAAAATATACAGCCAGGGTCTATTAAATGAAACCATAGATGAAGTGAACTTATGTCATCAGTCTTTGAATTTTGTACATTTTGAACACTGTCCAAAGATTATAATCCACTGTTTGAAATACTATATCAGTGGAGAAGGAGAAATGATCTCTCCATTACAAACCTATAGCCTCAAACATTCACATCCTGCTGTAAATACATCACATACTGTATCATGTTGCTTATGGAAAAATTACTTTTTTTCTTTAGCTTGCTGACCTTTTTGCTGTAGATTAATATTTGGCAAAGTAACGGCTCTAATTATTCCTTTCCATTTTATGCTACAGGAAAATGGTCTCTCTATTTTATATTTCCATATTCATGATGATCTGTACTGGTTGAATAATGAAATTCAATGCACCCTGTGGATGATGTGACTGTATATATGCTTATGGTTGCTCTGAATTACAGTATTTTTGTTTTGTGTGCTGTTATATATACTTCATGATCTTTACATGTAGAATGCACTTCTTGGATGGGTCCTAAGTACTGTATATCTAAAAGCATAGTAATAACAAAATAGATACCAGAAGGTCAGACTATCTTAAATATGAGAGTAACAAGACTAAGTAACTCAGCATAAGAAAAAAATCTCTCATGACAGAAAGAAACAAGCATGGATATGTTGTGTTGGTAGAGTGTAAGCAGAGAAATGCTAAGCACCTTGAGGATGGGATCCTCAAGCATCTGGGGCCCAGTTTCCAAAGTAAAACACATTATTAGGTCATTATTAGGTTCTGGCACATTTTTAAAATGTGAAATCAAAGCCTTTAAGCTTCTCTTGCTTTATACTCCAGTAAATTGAAACAGGACTATTCCTCCGTAGCATAAAAATTATTCCACTTTCATTAACAAAGCATTTGTTTCATTTTCCACTTCAGCACTTTTTTCAACAACTATCTTTTTTATTGGGATTTTTTCATTGTGGAAACAAAGCAGCTTACAAAGAATTTACTCACTACTGAACATGGCATGAGATAAAATGTTCATAAGGGCTGTTCTCATTAGGAGAATTCTATATTGTAGTGCATTTCTTTACACTTGTGACTGGTCAGAAATGTTATTCTGGTTCTGTACATTTTGGGCAGCATCATCTCTCTGATTCATTAATTGTATATTCTCTTACTGTTATTTGCGTTGTTTTTACAATATTAAAATTTAGTGTTTCTTTCTCAGTGCCTGTGACATTACATCAGCACCTAGTAACTGTCACATTTCATATCATTACAAGAAGTGGAATGGAGGAGGGTGTTCCACATAAGCAAACAGGTAGTCTGGCAGCAAAACAAGAGAACACAAAGATGACATAAAAATTTCAAAGCCAGAATCTCTGCAAGCCAAGATATATAGAATGGTAGTTGTCGTTTCAACGGGGGTGAAGCCAAAATGATAAAAAATAGTGCTACTCCAGATTTGTACATTAATTGAAGTGACAACTGAAATTAAAAGTTTTTTTTGTAACTGTTCACTGTGCATAAATAAAAACTTGAAAGGTAATGTGCATTAATACTGCATACACTTATTTCCCCTGATATTTGGAGGTGATTCTGTTCTCAGATTTCTGTGGGGTTTTGACATTTTTTCCCTACAGGTCAAGAGGAATGAAAAGTAGATGCCTGTAGAAAAAAGTTTGTCTGTGTTCAAACACACATTTTCTCTCCTATAAACTTTTGAAGAAGTTCTCAAGCAGGCCACAATTCTATCAAGGTGGCTACTGGACCTCTATCCCAAAGTAAATTTTATCATTTGGAGAACATTTTTTTCACCCCAAATACAGCAGTGTCTTCATGTTCTGTTTCCCTTCACACCTACCTTCTTTCTTTGCTAGCTACATGTACCAAGATTTGCTCACTTCTTGACAACACAGCAGCATGTTTCAGCTTATTGTACAGCTTTTTCTTACAAAACTTTGGACTGAATGTAAGTGAAGCACATAAGACACAGTAAAGAACTATTTTCAGATATGATATGAAGGCATTTTTTCTGTCCACTCTCTGAGTAGAGAAAAACCCCAAATCTACATATGAAAGACAGAATATCATGATCAATTTAAAAAAATTATAGTACAGTTATTGGTAGGTAGTACATTATAGTAGAGGACAGTCTACTGGCCTCTGCAAAGAGATCTTAAAAATGAAGGTACTACTTCGTTCCCACTAGCTGCAAAAGAGACTTAAAACTACTAGTAGGTCTTGCAGGCAACCATTTTACAAATGGAAATCTTTTTTTCCTGTCTATACTGGAAAAAAAAAAGTTGAAATATCTTATTGTCTTACAGATTAATGCCAAGGTTATAGATTTATTATTTTCATGGATTTTCACAGTAAAAAGAGGCTTAGGCCCTAGTTCTTGCACATTTTTTTCCCCATAGCAGTCAGTGAGCTGACTGCCTAGATACTTCTTGTTCACTAGAGAGATCCTGCTTAATTCTTCTGCTCACTATTTGTATTTTGAACCATTATTTCTCAGGGTTTTAAAATTATTTTGAAATTTCAAGAGGGCATTAGCCCACAAAGAGAACATACATGACTGCTAAGTCTTTTGTTTCAACAGCTCAACATCTTTTTGTTTATCTAAGTAGAAAAAAAGCTATCTAAACTCACTTTATTTTTTCTATTTTTGGAGAAATGTTGTTTCACCTCAAAGAAAAGAAAAACATTTATTCTTTGAATTTGGATGGAAAGTGGAATGTATCACTGTACTGTGTACTTTTTTTACTCATTGTTGATTATAATTACAATTTATAAACTACAGCACCATTTCAGGTAAGGTTCAAGTCTTCCCCCAGAATCTGGGTGTTCAGTTTTCGTTCTTTTAATGAATTCTACAAAGCATATTTGATCAGTAAATCAGATGTTTTTATGAAGGAGTAATGATCCTAATTTTATAAATGAGAAAATAAGAAACAGTGTCACTCAGTGTCAGTACTCTGATCACCTGGATATTTGAAGAAACTACCTCTCATTACTCTTAAGTGAAACTCCACAACTTTAGGTGTTTGGTTTGGATAAAACCTTCAGACTCTGAATACTAATCTCAATGAATCTAATCTATAGCACTGAAAAAATTGCTTTTTATCTGAGGGAAGGTGGAACACTGAGTTGTGAGAAAAAGCAGATGCATTTTAAAATTAATTAATTTAGTCAGGTTTTGATGGATGCATATTGTACATATTGAATTTTTTTCTAAAAAAAAAAAAAATATTCTTGAGGAAGGTATTTTCTCCTGTTCTACTGGCAAATTCCTAAAAAGAATATTTTTAATTTTTCTCCAACAGTTCTCCAATTTTCCCTGCCTATTCTAACTGCATCATTTCAATGAAGGCAATTTCTTTCATTTTTGCACTACGACAAATGCCTCTCTCTCCTTTGGAAGACCCAAGAATACAACAATATTATTCTATGTATTGCCCAGTTTCTTAAGAAATGCTGTCTTGCGAATGAAGTTGCACAGCATTTCAACTGCCCTTGGATTCTAAGGTATATGTATAGTTATTCAAAATGATAATAGTTTCAAATCAACAACCGTGTTAAACATTTTGGATTTGCACTGACATTCTTTTTAGCTAAAAAGGAGTACCTTTTCTGTAGATTCAGTAATTTCTAAATAAAACCAGTAACAGATACAGGCACTTTCTTTACATGGAATACCTGCAGGACCACAGACTTGTGTTAGTAGCAAGTAGACAGGACAAGGGTAATGCCTTTAATCTTTATTCAATGACTCCAAGCCAAACACACATTTCTCATCGCAGTGTATCTAAAATGCCTGCTCAGATAGGACTCTTGATGGGAGATGAAAATGAGAGACAGGCCCCTACTCAGTATGCTAATATGAGCTACAAAGAATCATTACAA
>VZRQ01005461.1:191703-253089 GCA_013397975.1 Machaerirhynchus nigripectus | reverse complement strand
ATGAGCTAAAAAGAATAATTACAAAAAAAAAAAAAACAAAACCCAAAAAACCAAAACCAACCAACCAACCAACCAAAAACTCCTAACAACCATTTTTTTTAGGGACTTTTATAGCATTGATTTTCTTAACACATTCAGTGTCATAAATCACTGGAACTCCTTTAATTTCAGAAATATAAATGTTATTCATGGGTGAAATTATGGCCATAAAAAGCTATTTTAGCAGCACCTACTGGTTCCTTTTAGAAAAAAACCTGATGGTCATTTGCAAACATTTAATAACAGAACAAGAAAAAAACAGGCTGAAAAACACTCCTACTCACTCCACATGCTTATTCTCTGTGTCAAAGATTTGTGTTTGTTGGCAAAAGTAAGGATTTTCAAAACTGTGACAGCTAGACTCAATTTGTCTTGTAAATACTTACTTATGTCTGTTTTTTTTTCAATGAATTCATACTTTCAGATGAAAGTATCAAATTCAAACTGCTCAAGGAATGTGAAATTTCAAAGAGGTTTTACCTTCTTGTATACTTTGTCCACAGTATAAAATTTTAAGCCATCCATGCACTATATATTTTGTGGGAACAAAGACAATGATTTGTATGAGTAAAGGTAGATCAAGCCCATCTTCTTCATATTGACATAATAATTCAAACTCAAAGCAATTAAGAAGTTACCATACTGAGAAAACTGAGGAGAACTGGCAAGGCGGCCACTTATGTCTTAAATGTGAGCTGAGTTTTCAAGAAAAAAAAAGATAAAAACTAAACAGCAATAGCAATTGCCTTCCTAAATTTAACCAGTTATCTTAGAAATAGTGGTATAAGCAATAAAATAAAATTTGAATGAAACATTCACTGATGTCAAAACAAATCAATAGGCTTTCTAAAATAAGCTGCCAATTAAAATCATGCAGTGTTTTCTTTGGCATAATAACAGCTCCTTATATGTCATTATTAGCCCAATTTTCTTTGCTAAAATTTTGCATAATTAGAGTACACACTGCAGTCTAAGATGAAACCAAGACATTACTTTGTAGTTTAACTGCAGATGGATTTGAGTCAAAAATTTTGAAAAATTTCCAAACTTTTTCAAAGCTTGGGAATGTTTGGATCTGGTTTTGTGGTAGTTTTGTACTCCAGCACAGCCTGTGGAAGCATTCTTTTAGGGTTACACAGGAGTTGGATCAAAACCTCAGAATATAGTGTAAATGGACAGTACCATAAATTCCTTTATTACAAGAGCATGAACTGTAGGATTTTGTAAGGAAAAAAAAATAACATTGATACTATTCCTAAAGTGTAATCAGATTTCCAGCTGAAGAGTTCTGTTTATATCTGTTATTATGAAGGCAACTAGAAAATTGCTATCATCAGAAAAATGAAAGGGTTTAGTCTTGCTCTACTTGATATACCAGCTGAGTATAAAATAAAAATTTGATAAACAAGAAGTTAATTTGCATGGTCATTAGATGAATTTATTCTTTGTAATAAATACATCAATCACAGAAACTTCAGCTTTATTAAGATCTTGTAACAATTCCTACTTCTTTATGAGGTTTTTTTCTAGCCAGAGGGGAAAAAATAATAGTACCATATCCAAAATCTGTCCAGAATGAAATGGTTTTGGGTTTTCTGTAGCTAAGAAAACTGTTCAAATAAATTTCAATCATTTTTTATTCAACAGAAACAAGACAGCACACCAGTTTCTGAGGATAAATTCTATTTGACCAAAATTTAAATAGCAGCGAGACTAGAGACCAATTAATGAATTAATTCACCCAGAATTTAATGGTAGAAAAAATGGGATCATTTTTGTGTATGTGTATAGTGTAGGAATATTAACCAGCTGCACGTAACTAGATACCTAGTAATTACATATTCTGCATCAGATTTTCACCTTGAGTTTCCAGAGACATACATTTCAGCTGGAGATCTGTGCTGTTATTTTCCTGTCTATTCTGTATGTCACAGTGGGCCATCTTTTTTCGTCTGAGTCTAGTGTTTATGCAGCAAACAATGCCAGCTATGAGTATATCACAAGTTTAATTCTCAGTGGTTGTAGTACAACGTTTGCAGTTCTAGGCATGCCACTAAGGGACCATCATATAGAATTGGCTCTAGTAGTTTTGAAAAGAAAATTACTTCCAGAGGGGAAAGGTTAATTAAAGAAATGGAGGATGTGTTGAAGAAAACATATAACTTCATGGAACCGAGTGAAACATCTGTCTCCTACCATTTAGGGTCTTACCTCATGGAAATGATGAGATTCAAAGAAGCCAAAAATTAGGTTCTTGTTTGATTGAATATTGGTGCTACCTGGAAAAAACACTGAAACATGCTGAGATGCAACTATTGGGTTATAAATACATGCAGGTTGATATTAATATTCAACACAAATATTCCGGATTTTTATTCTTTTGCAAACTATCTAAGCATTGCTCTGTTTCCTCCTTTTGGATTTTGAAAATTTCAGAGAGAACTGTTCTGTAAATGTGCTCTATCTAGGTTCGTAAAGCTGTCTGTAGATGTGGTGTGCCAAGGCAACCAAGTGTTAAATTCAGGGAGTACACACACTGGTCAAAGGCTAGGCTGTGCTGTGTTCATCATGCAACACTAAAACCAGATAAAACCAGATGAAACCGGATAAAACCAGATGAAAACTGTCCATTAACCTTTGCATGGAGTGGGAGAAAAGGTGTATAAACTCTCTGACCTCAGTAATTGCCCACAAAGTTACTGGACAAAGAGAAAGAGAGAGAAATTTGCACCACTGCAAGTTGAAAACTACCTTTCATTCTTTAAAGAAGTTAGAAACTTCAGCACTTGGAGATTGCCAGTCTGCCGTATATCCATAGACTGAGTATAGCATGGGTACAACAATGTCAGAACACCGTCATGTCTTTTGTGCAGCTCAGTTTTTTATGGAGCAGTTACAGTGAAATGGCACTTCACTCTCCAAGATCTTTCAGTTCTGTCTTTCTCAATGAGCAGACTGACATCTGAAGGTGTGATTTTGTGACAAGTAAATTATCCTTTGGGAAGACGACAAAACCCAAGAGCCTATTTAATGAGTGATAGTGAGAGGACAATCATCTAATTTTGGTTGCTATTTTCACTGAATGGGTTTTAAATCCAAAGTTTGGAAGGAAAAGAAACTCTTCTGAGTCAGAAAGCAGAAAGACTGGGATGACACCATAAGGGAAGATTAACTGGGAGCTGGGGATAATGACACATGAGCACAAGGATCCCACCCAGCAGTCAGTTGATAGGGTTCTTTTCCTGCAGCCAAGGCAGCCTGAGGATAACAGTGTAGCAGGAGATACACAGGAGTCTCTGCCAGGCCAGGTCCCATAGTTTACCTTAAGGAGAACATTGCAGCTCCCACTCATAGGAATTTGCTTGGCTGAGGTGTGTTGCGGACAAGTAAGCATCTGGACATTCATACAAATCTGGAGGCCACAAAGCTATGGGACAAAAATATGCTGGACAGTGGTTCTGCCCCAAAAGGATAAGACTAAGAGTATTGTGTGGCAGAGTGCTGGTGCAGATGCCTCCCAACAGTACTGCCTTTGCAGTGGTCTGGGCATGAATGTTGTTCTAGTGGCATTTCTCAACATACAGAAGCATGATCCTCCCCTCCACCCACATCTCTACGCTTGAGGTGTGGGATGAGGTTGGGTGGTATCCACCTGCATGGGCTTTTGCTGTGTGGCTGGTAAGCAGAAGGAACTGTGGCTGGGCTTGCCCAAGGGCTCTGGTGCTCTCTCTTGCATGCCGTCAGGTACCTCTCCAAAGTGACAGCCAGGTTCAAGAGTTCTCACAAGTTCCATGTGGCTCTACCCTGGCCATCTGGAAACTGAGACCATCAGTGACAGCATGTAGTGGGCTCCAAGGGCTTACTCCCTCCTAGCCATTTTCCATAACCAGCTCCAGGAACCAGACAGTGCCATTGGTGACTAACTGGCCACTCTACTGGAGCTCTCGCAAGGGAGTCTCAGCAATGGCTGGGAGATGGCAGTTTCCACAGTGCTGTTCCAGAGCAATGAACAGTAAACACGACTCCTGGGGCAGGGGGCTTTGCTGTCTGCCTGAGGGGACACCTGGCTGGCCACACCGGAGTGGCAGGAAATTACTGCTGAGGATGGGCTAGTGTCTGTCATGCAGCTAAGGTGTTACACAGCATTAAAGATTAGGCTTGCCTGAGTGATTAAACATTGTTCTCTTCACTGGATCCTCTTGAAAGCCTTTGCTGAACTGAGGGGCAGGGGTTGCTCTGGGTGCAATGGGTTACGGTCAGCCCATGTGGCTGTGACCTGCTGCTGTGTCTGGACCCTTTTTGGACTAAAGTCCCTCACAAAGGAGCTCCATGGGACACAATGGTGGATGAAGCCATACTGGCTGTGGGGCCACGACCCATGGTGTGTGACTGGCAGGGCAGCCCTTGGCAAAGCCGTGAGGCCTATCCCCAAACCACAGCTAAGATCCCACAAGTGTTAGTCCCAGGACCATTAGCAGGAGGTGGGGATGGCCCTAAACGAACCTCATGACTCTGGGCCCAGGGTGGTGGTCATACTTACTTGTATGTCAGCAGGCACTGAGGGAAGGACGCAAACAGATACATTTCTCTTTATTAGTGTGAATGGATTATTCTAATAAGGTTTCCATGTTTCCACACTGTCCTTAGGCAATGAGAATTTTTTTTTTGATTGGATATTACTGCAGCATATGTAGAGGATGTAAAATCACTTTTTTGTTCATTAAAAAAAAAATTCCCAGAGGTAATTCTGTTGCAGTTTGTAGTGTCTTGTGGTGGTGTGGCATGCCACAGCCTGCCCGGAGAGCGTTGCTCTGGCTGGCTGTGGCTCTGCAATGAGATGGGTGACAAAGGAGGTGCGAAGGCTCTTCCCATGGGGCTGGAGAAGGTCTTTATTCCATGGCCCCCGGGACCCTAGCGCTGGCCCATGTGCTGGCTACCAGAGGTCGGGAGCCAGCACATGGCATGGCCAGGCCAGGCAGAAAGGGGCTGCCCCAAGGCAGAGGGAGCTGCTTCTGCCCCAGTGCCGAGAGCGCTACCCCAGTGCAGAGAGAGCAATCACATGGCCTGACCCCTTGGTTTATCTGGGGATGAGGGGGGCGGAGAGAGCACCTGGATTACATGGGTGGGGTTGGGGTACCAGGAGACCAATAGGGAGAACCCGAAGGAGTGGTCAGGACTAGGGACGGGGAGAGCCATGTGGACGGGGCAGGCAGCTTAGTAAGAACAGGAAATACGACCCCACATAATATAAGTGTTGGTAGATTGTTCCAGGACTGTGTTGCCAGATTTCAGTCAATTAAAAAAAAAGTGAAAAGCAGAGAACAGACCCACCATTCATATTTACATATCCAACTGTTAATAAATAGTTAGAAATTCAGGTGCAAGGAAAAGTGAGATATTAATCATAAAATGTTTGCTGCCTGTGAGGACTCGCATACCCAGCAAACTCCTCCATCACTTTTGGAAGCAAATTCTTGTTTATTTCCGCAGGTGGATTATCCTAGTCATCATTCTCTTTAATGTCTTTAATCACACTAATAGTTTAGGGACAGAGTATACCTGAAAGGATGTATTCTGATCTTCCAGTGCGCTGAGCTCTCATTTGGGAAAGTGTCATCAATGGGAACAGAACTCAGGGAAAGCCCATGTTGACCCCTAAACCTTTGTTAGCGTTGTTTTGAGGCCTTAACTACTGAGAAGTTTCTGGCCTCTGCAACAGGGAAATTCTGTGGCTTCTTTAATAAATATGCATCAGAGCCCTGATAGTCCACTTGCAAATCCATGCACAAATACTGTATATGTCTGAATTATTTCTGATCTTTCCATTAGGTATTTAAAGGTGTTTTTATCACACTATATGTAAAAATCACTGCCTTATTATCTCAGGCTGAAGAAGAATTTTTACTGTAGCTGTTACCTTCAGCCTCAACCTTGACACTTCAGTATCCTGTCTGCATTATGTTAAAAACAAGTCACTGACTTGAGTATAAAAACCTTAACTTTATGCATCTTGCAATTTCTTAAATTTCATACACTGGATGACTTAAAAACTCACAAGAAACAGATTTTATATAGCAACTGTCAACATAAGGGGATGGTTCTCTGATTTATAACTTGAAATAAAGGCTAAAGTTTCAGGGTTGCCAAGCTGCTTTCTTGAAAAAAACAATAACTACAGTAGGGAAAGAAATGGAAGAAGTTCTTGGTGTTTATAATCATTCCCCAATGGAACAATTCTTTGCTGATTACTGTTAACCCCTTCCATAGGTTACTCTGCTTACAGAAAAAGAGGAACTATTTATTCCTAAGGACATATTGACTGTGAATGTCTCAGTGTCAAGATCTATCCTCACTGAAGAAAAATTATGTAAAAAAAAAATACCTTAGGAGATGCCAGTTGTTAAATACCTTGTGTCCTCTGTTGATAGCTTCTGTAATTGTGTAGCAGTCCTAATGTCTTGAAGGGACTGTGAATCTACTGCTTTTTAAGCTAGCTAATAACTCATGAAAAATATGAATTCCATCCAAATTGAAGTTATTGCTAAAAGGTAAATTACATGGTGATGTTATATCCATCTGAGAGGGCTAGGATGGGTGAAGACTTATCTCCTACTCACCTTCCCAACAGAGGCAAGATAGACAAACAGAGCACTTGACAAGAAGCTCCTCTTTATACAGAAAACCTAATCCGCTAGGGAAACAGTTATCTAGGTGCATGGATGAGAGATAGTCAATAGATGAGTCCGGGCAAAAGCTTTGGTGGGAAAAAAAGTCTTCATAGTAGAGCAGCAGCAAATGTATAGAACTATTTAATAGCAATAAATATAACATAGCTGGCAAAATACACGTAATTTCCAGCCAAAACAGAAAGGAATAATTGTTCCAAATGCACAACCGGAATAGAAAAGAAATCATAGATGCTAGACTGGAACAGGAATTTTTCATTATACCAGAGTGAAATTTGGTCTGTTGGAAAAGAATAAAGACAACTTCTCTTAACTTCAGGATGGCCGAAGATTTTGCGTTTAGTTAGTCTGTGGTCGTCCTGAAGCTACACCATAGTTCTTGTTACCCAAATTACAACTATTTCAGAAATAAGAATACCTGTCTTTTTGAGATGGCATCACCCTAACTCATTAGTACATTAGCCCTCTGCATACTCCTCAGTGGGATCTGATCTGTCACTTTCTGCCTGCTTTGTGTTTCCTGCATTTCAATCACATTTTCTGATTGCATGTCTGTAAGGATGTTCTCTATCTCCAGTTGATCCATACCTCTTTTTCATGTTGTTGGACTCCATAAGATTTGATAATGTGGTTAGGGCTGCAAATCCCCAGTCTTTAATGACACAGTGCTCTTCTTTTGAGAGAAATTCTGCTTAGAAGTATATGCCAGTTTTTGTATATTTGTTCAAAACATAAAAACTTCTTGTGGCAATTTTTCCTCTGGCCCCACCTTGGCTTTCCATGCCCTCAACAAAATGATGCCCTAATTGAAAGTGTAGGTTTATTTACCTATGAAAATTGAGTTTTCCTTTGAGGAAATGGGAACTGGATGCAAGCTGAGCTTCACGAAGCATCACAAATATTTGGGTTTTTTTCAAAATAATAAAATGCAGGGTGGGGGAAGTGGGGGTCGGAAATGAAGCTATGAAAAGATGTGTCCTCCAAGTGACACAGAGATGCCACGTTCTCCGAGGTACATCATAGAAGGTAAAGGATGAGATATAGAACTACCAGGAACTCATGGAGTAAGGCTCAAAATGACCCAGTGCTTCCGTGTTTATTTTCAGAGTGTTCATAGCCAACACATATATGGCTCTTCTCCAAGATACATACTGTATCTCTACTGTTGGGCAAGCAGGATAGATAATGCACAGATAGAGAAGGACAAATAAAAGGACGAAAAAACAATAATAAAACCAGTAGTTGTGAATTTTGCTAATTTGGTTGTTTGGTTGCCAGGCATATCTAATATATCTAATTTTCATGTCAACTTCTTTCCATTATAAAAATAATAAGCTAGAAATTGTAATGAATCTTTACAAGTTTAAGATAGGCATGGCCTAGGTGTCATTTTAAGACCAGTGAGTAAAGTCCTTACACATACAGAGACTGAGCTGCTGTTTCACATTTTCTGTATGCAGACTCTGCCGTCACAAAAATTAAAATTGAACACTGAAGTTATACTAATACACCTTTTGATAAAGGCTGTAAAATCCAGCCTTGGACATCCTCCAGGTGCCAGACTAATCCTAACATAGCTCCAGACAGATCAGTCAGTCAGGTGGGCCATAGCAGTTTCAATTCCTATTCTTGCACTCCTACAGCAAGTGAACTCCAGAAGTTATCTCCTCTACAACAAGGCAAATCCAGTATTCTGTCTTAGCTTCACACCTAAAATCCTTATTTGTCCATCTGGTCTCAAACTTAATGATGATTCTGTAGCTAACAAACTCGTATCCGAATCACACCTATTTCTTCGATCATCTCTCTTAACTGTAGCCTGGCATCCTCTGTCTGATCCAGTTCCTGCTGTGGCTTACCAGCCTACTCCAAGCTCGGCGCTCTAGCCTGGTTCCAGTTCTTGTTCCAGATCACTAGTTGAAACTTTATGCTCAACTAAAACTGTCTGGGCCCAAATCATCATATTTGGCTGAAGACCTCTTCCCTGATGTTAGTCCTTCAAATGTAAGTTGTAAATTAGGNTTTTTTTTTTTTTTTCCAATTACAGACCTACTTTCATGTTCCCATCTGGTTATATCACTCTTGTGTAACACAATTTAAAGAAGAGCTAGTGTGCAGTGCTTACAGAGTCTGGCAGATTTAATCTTCTCTTAGAGATCTAATTTTAAAATGTTCTCAGCTAAGGAAGGACTCTCTAGGAAATTGGTTCCAGAGTATGGAGCAGACTGGAATATCTACATTGCATTCCACTGGTTTATGGCTGACCTGACACAGACAATGATATTAGACTAACTATTTTACTGCTAAAGAAGGACATGAAATGCCTATTTTGAAATGATAGTTCTTTATGCTTCATGTTTGGTCTCATTTAATGAATCAGAGCAACACTTGTAAGTATAAATTTTCATCTTATGACTCCATGTAGTGTGGCTGAGATGCTGTCTGTTCTTCTGTTTGGATCCAAATCTGATTTCTTTATAAAAGTGCATTGAGATGTACTTTATAGGTATTCAGGATTCCTGTTTGTTGTTGTTGCAGTTATTAAGTTGGTGTTGGAATAGATGTGTGGAAATCAAATCCCCTTGCACTAGCAGGGGTTTAAGGTAATGCATAGTATTTCTTGAAACAGGAATTCTAGGTGAACTTGTCTGAACACTTATTTGCTAAACACTCTTGCACTGATGGATTTTTGCTCTCATCTAACAATTCAATAACATCAGTAAAAGTAGTTTTACATTTTGCCTTTTAAAGTCTTAGCAGTTACAACTTGAAAGCCCCAACTGGGGAATAATTTCAGCAATTAAGTCTACCAGGGTTAATTATTCTTTTACTAGGGTCCTAAGTTTTCTGCTCCCTCTTTGGCCAGCTATTGTAGAGCTCAAAGATCTTTGCTGTTGTGTATGAGAAATAGCATATAAATATTGTGGCTTTTCATTGCAACCCCTTATAAAGTAGAGAAGAAGTGATCAGAGATGATTTCACAACTGTTTACGTGGGAATTCTTACAAGGATGCCGTAACAGTGCGGGTGTTACCTGCCGTAGACTGTAACCTGTTACTCTTTGCAGTTCCAGGAGTGGCTATTGCTGTGGAATCATAAACTAAAACAAGAAGCCGAAGGATAGTTTCCAGAGTACAAGCTGTACTCCTCCCTCTATGGGCACGTTGCGTGTGTGCACATATACGTGTATGGATTTAGCTATGTAGATACAGATATATAGATATAGACATGTACCTTCTACGTGTATCTTCAAACGTTTTCTTGATTCTTTCTTGGCAGCTCATTCTAAGCTTGTCTTGGACGGGAAACATGAAGTCCCGGGAGAAGAAAAGCCATGGAAGAATGCAATAGGCCTTTGGCACTGGACACAAAGGACTTGCAGGATTACAGTTTGTAGAAAGGCCTGTCCTCCTCAGCTGAAGTGTCTGCAAATATTTTACTACACTCTAAACAGTTAGAATGGTGCTGACTGTTGTAATGTAAAGAGTGATATAGCCAGGGTTTGGAAATCACTGTCTGCAATTTTCTTCAAAATGATTACAAGCTTACAAGATTGGGTGATGTCTGCAATGGTAATGAAATAACACATCTAGATAATTCTGTTAGAATATGGCCTTCAGAAAGTATCAGAACTTCCGATTTGTGGTTACAGTTTATGCCAATGCAACAGAATGTGGTTTTCATATTAGTTTTTATAAAGAATTGCTCAGTGAAATTTTAGAATAACATTCATACATATTGGAAGTTTGTCAGTTATTCCAACATGAACAAATATTGGAGTATTGGTAATTTTTCATTTTTCCATATTAATTTATGTATATTTTTAGACTTTTCAAATTACAAATGATTTTTAATAACTCAGCAGTATCTTTGAGATATTATCACAGAAAAGAAAAAGCCAGCTCCCTTGTCTATTTCCCAAAAATTAAGTTTATCTGCTGATTCCCTCAACATTTTCTGGTTTTACTTCCCAGTAGAACTGGTTTGGAAATTGTCCACTACTTGTGATACAGACACACAGCTGAGCTGTTTATGAGGTGGACATGAGTTGAATTCCCACATCTCCCTTTATCAGGTAAATGTCTCCTTTTATCATGTAAATGACCAGCTCACCTAACTCTTGTTTTTCGTTGGGGGTATTTGAGTTTTCCTTCCCTTTTATTTCAAGAACAAACACCATCCTGTATTTGCAATTTCACTGAGACAGGCACATTCTTGTGGGAAAGTTTTTTTGTTTAGTTTTGTTGAATTGTGTCTGCCTATAACAGATGGGTTTGTCAAAAATTTGAAAACTTATTCCTGCATCAGTAACATCTGCATTTGTGAGTGAAAATTTCTGTTTTCAAACTATAATGTAACCAGACTCAAGTGCTTGTCTTAGTAGCACTTAATTAAAGCCAAAATACCTCTGCCTAAATTCTACCTGTTGTAGCACTTTTGGTTTTGATTTACTATGCCCTAAACCATGTTACCAGGAGTTTTATATTATAAATCTGCTTAAGGAATGATCAGGACATAATTTCTGATATCCACATATAGCAAATAGCTTCTAGTTTTAAAAGAAGCAATAATTGATTATTCAAGAGAAAATGCCCCTGTCACTGTGAGATAAAGCTGTAAAGGGGCCAAGGGAGAAAGGAAAATCAAGCAAAGCCAGCATCAGTGAGCTCCAAATTGCCAGTAAAACTTCTGCAACATCTGAGGGAAGAAGGGACTTGGAAAAATGCTGATCATAAGAAATAATTTTTAAACAAAAAAAGAATAGTTGGTCATATGCTAAATGGAACAAGACCTGTTCCTGGAGCAAAATTACATGAAGGAATAGTGCCAGATTTCCTGGAGCACTGAATCAGGCACAAAGGAGACAGCAGACAGGCCACAGTATTGTCCTCACAGATCTTTGGTGATGTGTTGCTTAGTCTTGATCAAGACTTCTTTGCTGCCACGTCAGATAGTACATGTGACAAAGAACTAAAGTTCTGTTTTGTCAGGTCATAGTAATTTCCCAAACAGTTTTGTTGATTAAGCAAAATTGCTTACTCTATAAAAATATTGAAATATTTGTTTACCTGCTATACAGCTGCCAGAATCATCTGCTATAGCTGCTCATCGGCAATTTAAAACCTTTTGGAATGTTTGGGATATCTCTTCATCCCAGGAATATCAGAGAAATTCTCTTTACACAAAATATTACATAGCTTCAAAGGATTTTCCCACCAGTTGTGTTATATACATTTTATTAACAGATTTTTCTACTTCATTTTGGGTTTAGAAAGTCCTAAAAACAATGATAAAATATTTTCTTTTCCTTCTCAGTCTGAACAAAGCATTTTACTAAAGTAAAAGCTATTTAATTTCTAAACCCAGTCTCTGCTTAATAACCACTGTCACTTCCTGCTTTGTTCCCTGCTGCTTTTTAGACACTAACACACAATTCCTTGCATTTTTCCTTCTTCGCCTCTTTTTGTCTCTCACTATGATATTTTTAAGCCACATTTGCTATTTAAAACACTCATTGTCCTGTGCATAAAATCATGTTTAAAATGTCAATAACTTCATTAAAGGGGTTAATTTCCATCACAAAAGCATTTTGGGGTGAGTATTACTGGTAATAGAATCACATAGAAATTTTATTTTCTCCCAGACCTGGGTGGGGCACTGGGCACTGACTTTACCTGCAAGAAAAAGAGATTAAAAACAGAGACGGTTTGTGCTTTTTAGCATTACCTGGCAGTCTAAGTGTTGGTATTTTATGGTGGAGCAAAGTGAAACCACTTTATCTTGTCTAATGGGACACAGCACAGGAATCAAATGTGTAAGTAGGAATGCTTGTTCACAAGCACAGCGGTTGCCAGCTAGCTAAATTTGGGGGAAAGAGAAGAACAGAAACTGCCTACTTGCTTTGGAAAAAAATAATACTGGTCCATCTGTTCCCACATTCCAACACCTTCTCCACTTAGGAGGGACAGACCTGTGACAGATGTTCTGCCTTGTGGAAGGAAAACTGTGATACAGTCTCTCATGTGTTGGTGGAGCAGTGAACCCAATGTTGTATGTAAGGAAGCCTTCCCTCTCTGCTGCACTAGCAGGCAACAAATCCTTCCCTCAGAAGAAAAGCACATACCTTTTCCTAGGTTTGTGCCAAAGACAAGGGAGAGGTCGTTAAGCTTTGGAGCAGAGGTTGGAAGAAGAGTGATAGTTCCTGACACTCAGACAGGGAAAAGGACATCCCAAGTTCTCCTTTCTTCAGGTCCTATCTAGTCTCCTTACCTAACTGGAAGAATGACAACCCTCAGTCTTCTGGGATGTCCTCTTTACAGGATCATAAGAAGTTCCTTGCAACTCTGCTGATTTTAGGGTTTTCTTTTTTTCCAGGTGTCAAGGGACTGCCATCTGCTATTGGACACATTTTTGGGGTTCTACTAAGAAGCTTTTCTCTGATGGTTATTGGCTCAATAGCTCTAGAGAAGCTAGAGCTGGAAATTCAAGCACTGGAATGCACGAGAAATATAATTCTGCCAGCTGGAGGAGGAGATGTGGGGAAAGGCAATCAAGAAGGACTTGTTTATCAAAGAAAATCCAGGGTTCAATTAAAAGGGAGGGGAGAGAGAAAGGTGAATGGACTGGCAATTGTGTTTTTCTGGTTAGAAAGGGATACAGTAGAAAGAACAGGAAAACAGGAAGAGAGGAGAGGCTGTGAAAGAAAAAGGAACTGAAGGCAGCAGAAAAAGTGATAGGAGAGATATATTGTGTGTCAGGGTTTGGGCCAGGATTAGAAAAAGTCGAGAGCCAAGGGAACAACAAAGGTGATGTCAGATTTTTAAGAAGGAAGGAGAGGAAGAACATTAAAATAGGGGAATTTGAAAAGGAGAAATTTGTGATGGTGGTGGAAGTGGGAGTGGAGAGAAATATTAGAAAAGAGACATGAAAAGAGAAAGGAAGAAAACCTCATATTTTACCCTGGCTTTAAAATGTCAGTAATTACAATTGGGTGGTACTAATTTGGAGCTCTTTTCATTTAGAATGGAGTATGTCAATGAAGGACAAATTAAACATCTGATATTTGGAAATCTTGCTAGTGGTGAATTAGAAAGTTAAATACATCTTGTGCAACGTCCATGGGTTTTCACTTATAATACCACACCAATTACACAGATCTTTCTATTCATAAAGCACACTTGTGTAAGCATTACCATCATAAATGACCCATTCTTGGAAGATGACAAAGGGTATATTGTAAGGGCTTTATAAAACAATTATAACAGGTGAAAAACTTCTGCATTCCTTTCTCATTATGTCTTAGGCACTTCTGGGAACAAGAAAGGTACTGAGTTGCTTATATACTTAAACAGTGCCATGCAATTTTGAGCCTCACAAGCTAGCTAGACCTCAGCTAAGCTAAGGGAAAATAAAGTCTTCATTGTTAAGCCAGGAGAAAAAGCTTGCAGCTGCTATATGTGTAGGTAAATACATGGAAAATGGAGATGATTATATGCACCATGAAAACTGCTAGTTTATGCATCCTACCATTTCTAGGTCACATCAAACTACACATGGTGTGAAGAAGTGCAGATTTCAATTTAGGTAATGTATATGCAATTGGAGTAGAGCAGGGGACCATGACCATGACAATCTATCTCCTGCAGATTAATGTCTGGCGCAGGCAGGTATGTCATAAACTATAGCTTAATATGGAGAACCTCTCAGTTTTCCCCTCATTTTCACTAATGCATTGTGTGTGCTTGTAAGAGATTCACAGTAGATGTAGGGCTATTGCTTTTAAATGTTGCCTCTGACCCAGATAATGTCAAAATGTCTGAATACGCTATGCTCCTTTTAGAAAGAGCATCTCTAATGTAATGCAAATGCACATTGTGGGGAAATTCCAGCTGAGAAAATGAGGCCTTATATTTCTAAAACTATATACATGTCAATAGCCCATTATTCTCAAGTTTTAAGCGTAATTGCAGCCCAGCTTGGAACGAATTCCTGAAATAATAAAATACACTGAGTAGCAGTTACTGTGTCTTCCAGTTATTTTATGCTCCCCCCTGCCCTGCAAAATGAAGAAAAAAAAAAGAAGAAAAGAGAAAATGAAGTGAAAAAAGTGGAGGAGAATGGAGTGAGGAAGGGAGACAGAAGATAAAAGTGAAAGTCATATCCTTTTCTGCAATGTGTTATTGGAACACTCTGTGCAAAAATATGCTGGGCTTCTAAAAGGCATTACAACCTCAATGCATCTGAAGCTTTTGTATCAATGTATCTCGGTCCAATTTTGTATGACAAATTATTTCCAGGCAATTAGGAATATTTATAATTGTTTTCTTTGGTTGGAACTTTCTTCTATTTCCAAATTTCTTTTAAGCTAGTGTTTCCTATAAAGCCTGAACCGCCGTCATTTTGAAAGAATTCTCTCTTAGTCATGTGAACTGCTC
Organism: Machaerirhynchus nigripectus; assembly: GCA_013397975.1. NCBI lineage: Eukaryota > Metazoa > Chordata > Aves > Passeriformes > Dicruridae > Machaerirhynchus > Machaerirhynchus nigripectus. The sequence continues at coordinate 237,929 of VZRQ01005461.1, read as the reverse complement.
CTTGCAACCATCTTTTTCTGATAAATTTTACATGTGCATAGTACAGCCTTTATCTTCAGTATTGGTAGATTTTAAGGTATCATTATTTCATTGTGGAGTTTCCCCCCTGCTCCCCTTTTGTGGAAGTACTCCAAGAAACAGTTTCTATGATTAAAAACAATATAGATTAATATTAAGGTTGTGCTGAGCTGCAGTGTTTCTTTTCTTTTCTTGCTCTCTTTACTTCCCTCACAGATTTCCCTTCTTACCATGAAACCCTATACTTCTCAGTAAATGAAATGTAAATGGTTCAATTGCCTAGTCACATTTCTAGGGTGGAGAACATACACATAGAGTTCCTGAAAAAAGCAGTATTTTAGCAACTGCTTAAGAAGCTAAAGGACTATTATGCAGTGAATCCATGACAAATAGTTCTTCGGAAAACTAAATTTGAGATTAAAATGTGTGTTTACTGTAAATGCCTTCTGAAGACTTAAAAATGCGTTTAGTTTGTTGAGGAGGTGGGTTTGTGGAAATGAACAATCACACTAAGAACAAACTTTCCTTCTCAGTTTCACACAAAGCAAGAGGCAGCTGCAGATAGCGTTCAGCATGCTTTATTCCCCTTTCAGTCCTTTTTTCTTTCCTTTATGTAAGGGAATCTTTCTATCTGACTTATAGAGGTGCTGTTAATTATTTAAACCTTTCATCTTTCTTTAATTTATGTCATACTGTAAGCATAAATCCTACTTTTTATCTGTTTCTCATCAAGCTGCATTTCTGTCATTGTTTGTAAGCCTGAGGATAGACAAAACTGTAAAATTAACTGTGTTTCAGTCTTTGAAAGAGAAAAAGAACAGATAAAAACAGTCTCCTCAGGATTTAGTGCCTCTGGTAGTTGATTAGTCCCTGTAGCAGGGAAAATTAAATTTTGTGGTTGAGACCCAGCATGCTTGAATGGTTTAATAATGCTGTGGCCGTCATCCAATGGCTGACAACCAAGAACTGAGGTACTTTCTGTTCTTTACTCCCTCATGCAACACCTGAAAATCCCGGGGCAAATCAAACAGCAAATTAAAGCTCAAAAAAACCCCTCACCTGCAAAGCATGTATAAGGAACTCATTTTAATGCTTTCAAGCTGAAGTCATTGGGACGGGAGCCCAAAAACCAGCGACAAAGGTATCTTGGTAAGTTCTGAAAGCACATTTTTCAGTTTTTTGTAGCTCCAACTGTGCTTGCTGTTTTAATGTACTTCTGCTTCCAGTGCTGTTAAAGCCAAGTAGCTACTAAAAGCGATCAAGTCACATGAAGCATTTCAAAAAGCCAAATCTGTGATTATGACTACAGATAAAAATGAAGACCGTGGCTTCTCAAAAGTAGCTTGCGTAAGGAATTCCCTCGCATCACCTAAGCCCCATCTAGCACCCAGTGTGTGCCCAAGTGCTGCCTCTGGAGTCACTCTCCAGGATGGGGGTTTGCATGACATGTACATCTCCTGGGCATTGGAGCTGTCCCTGAAGATGACTCTGTTGTGACCATGTCTGCCAAGAAAAAATGGTTTTGTTACCTAGCAATGAAAAGTCAGCCGTAATGATATGGGCTCTGTTATTCCACAGAGAAAAAGCAAAAGTGTGACGTTGGATCTGGATTATGCTATGTACAAAATATCCTCAAAGAGAAATAATATGAAACTGTGGTTTTTAGTGTCTAAGATTTTTGCTACTTCTTTTTTAGTAAAGCAAAACAAAAACCACAGGAAATTCAGATGGAAGGAAAACAGCCATTTTATGCTTCAGTGCTGAGAACACGGTGGATATTTTTCTTCCTAAGGCAAATGCCTTTGCACTCACAGTTTTGGCAAGTTCAGTTGGAATTTTGCTACATTTCCCCTTTAATGCAATATTTGCGGACAAGAAAAGTGGCATTTTCTTTTGGATCGGATATATCGTTAGAATAATCTTGAAGAAACAGCTGTCAGTTTTATTCTGATTTAGACTGAGTCTTCAGTCTGAAAGACTGAAAGTCAGAAAGTCAGAAAGACTGTCAGCAATTCCTTCCCTAATCATTCACTGCAGTAGTACCAGAATACTTGCAGTATTACAACTGCTGACTTCAGAACTGTATTCTGGTGCAGTTTCTCTGGTGTTTTGCTTGAGCAGGATTGGGTGGAAGAGAGAAATGAGACCAGGCACTTTAGTGGTAAGTCTTTTAGTCAGATCACAATTATGACAATTATGGCCATTGAAATTCTTTCCCTGCCTTTACATTCTGTTTACCAAGAGCACTTGGAAAAGAATGTTGCATAATCACATGGTTCTGCTGGTCTCTTTTAGCCATCACATCTACCAGTTTTGCAGCCAGTGGTCAGCTTCAGAAAATTCGATAAAGACAGAAGATACTATATTTTTATCAGATTTTCTCTATGGAGCATAAACAATTGCAACTCATTTCCCTTTCTATACTGAGAGGCTGCCCCATCAAAAAGTTTGCCCAGACAAGTCAGGGAGTGTGCTAAGTCTATCCAACCAACCCCTAACCAACCTGCAAACAGACAGCAGAGCTGAGAAAACCATGCATGTGGAACGTTAGAGAAAGATACAAAGAAGTTTGTATTTATGAATTTAAAACACAGAGAAGGAGCTGGGGTTTTGTAATGTTGTCATTTGAAGGCATTTCTACACCGCACAATTGGACAGCCATGCATAAGAATGTAACTGAAATCTGAACTGAATACACAAGCTGTTGCTCAACCTAGGTCCCTAGGTTTAAAATGTTAAAAATCCCAGTATGGAGATGAACTTTGTAGTTTAATACTATTTATTATTTGCTTAGATAGGTATTTATCTTATGCTTTCCTTGTGGAAAGCCCTTTGCTCCAGCAAATATCCTCACATTTGGTGTTTTAGATACAGATGTAAGACCTTCTTTTTTCACATATGGTGACACAAGAATGGGACACTATAAGTGATGTTCTCAGGGTTGTAAAAGTTATACATGACACAGGTTTAACCATCTGCCCTGAATAAAAGTCAACAACTTAATCTCATGTGCCAGTCCTCTAGTCCAGTCAGACTATCTTGTGTGATGACTTCTGCGCTCAGGAGTCTGGTAGAGTGATTAGAAACAAAGGACTCCCAAAGCAGAAGATACCATTTCCCAGGGAATTCCGTGTGTAAAGCCGTGTTTCCTCCCCATTACATCTGGCCCAAAGTACACAATTTGAAAACCACACAGTTTCCCCCCGCCCTCCTTTTTATCATGTTAAACTGGTAGGGGGTTTTAGTTCCATTCCTTTGTTGGTTTCACTGCTAGTTTCTATAAGCAAGCAGTAAGATTTCAATATGCTGTTCTGACATGTTTTGCCCAGTTTAGACATTGTTCTTAAATCTTTACCCAGCCTTTTTTCTTTGTTTAGTTTCTACCCTAATGGCAGTCCTGATTTCTCTGCCACTCAGAATGGTTGATGTTGTACATTCTCAAGAGCATTTGCTAGTGCAGTCATTCCTCGAACTCTCAGACCTGTTGGTAACACTGTTTTCACAAGGGTGATTTGCATTCAGTCTAGATTGAAGTCCAGTACGTGCGCACAACATAAAATGTGCTTGTTATGAATGAAGTATATGCAGAGCCTCTTAAGAATTCACCCAACATAATTAGATACACCCTGGTTCATCTAAATGTTATCCAAAGGCTAAATATCTGAAGCTTTAATTGAAAAAGCTCATTAACTTTAAATACAGTGAAAGTTGTTGAAAAAATCTCAGTGGAAATAGTAGATTCTCCATGAAGACCAAAAATAAAAGCATTTGAGTCTGAAGCTATTAATCATAAAGTTGACTTGCATATTTGTGCTACTTTTGAAGTAGGTCTGAGTGCTTAATTAAAAAAAAAAAAAAGGAAACTTGTGTGTGCATGCTAACTAAATTTTGCTATTTTGCTGCGTGTTTAGTGGATTTCAAGTACTTAAAAAAAGAGTGCAAAATAAAAATAACTACTTGATGTAGGAGCACAATAGACAGGTCTACAGTCAACTTGAAATAAGCTGATGATTATGTGTGATACTTGCCCACAATGTGTTACACTAATAACCGTGTCTATGGAATGTCACATTAGCAAACGAGCCACCATCAGAACATTCTAATTGAGTATAGATAAAATTTGCTATCACACCCTACGAACTGTGTATCCAGAGGTAAACAAGACTTAGTAAAATAGTCGAGTATGCAATGATGCAACCAGAGCAAGCTCTTGTGGATTGCATTGACAGTAAGCTTCCACCTGACGAGTCCCTTCCAGCAGATGGGAGGGGAGAATACCACTCAAAGGTGAGATACTAGGAGTGGTGACAAACTTGCATAATATTTACATGTGCTACAGAATGACCAGGATTAGCTGACAGTATCATTTGAATTTCAGAAATATTGCTGAATGAAAAACCAGCCTGATTACTTCAGAAGAATTGGGATGCAAATTTGATGTTGATGCAACTGACATGGAACAGAGTGTGTTACTTGTGAAATATGAGCAGAAATACAGTTTTTAGAGCTTCTTTGATATTCTTTTTTTCCTTTTCTTGGGAACTAAAGTAGGCAATCTATTGCTGCTGTTACAGAAGTGATCGTGAACATGGCATCAAGCCAGATTCAACACCACAGCTCTTTGTTTTTGCTATTCAGGTGCACTCTAATTAATCTGAAGCACATACCAGAAGAAGTAAAGAATTAATGTTAGCAATATTGGTAAGGTGTAAATCTGGATTACAGTGTCTGACAAATCTGGATGGGAATTTCACAGGATTTTAAAAGATTTTCTTAATATCTGAGAAGTATACTGCTACCAGCTTTTATTTGCCAAACTCCTGAAATATGACAGTTCTCAGAATTCATCTGAAAATTACTCTCTCTTAATCTAAATGATCAAGAGTCATTACTTTCAAATTATTTCTGTGGGAAAAGGGATAATATAGGAGCAGACTTCAAACCACAATTGTCCTTCCTAAAATAAATAGCCCTTGAGATTAAAATTAAAACAATAAAATCTGAACCCTATCCCCCTTCTCTCTTCTTTTCCCATAGAATTATCTATTATAAATACATTTTGGAGATGTATAGATATAGTAGGTCATTGTAATGCACTGTTATATCATTAATTAATAAAAATGCAAGTTAAGAAAATTATTTTCAGGAGTTTCAGCTTTAAAATCATAAAGAAGCAGTGAAAAAATAAAAAACTTACAGTACTAGAATGGTCTCTTTCATTTGCTGATTTTTACATAGTATTAATACCACAGAAGAAAAATTAATAGACGTATTTTGACTACTGCTAATCTTTATTTCAGACTTTGTAAATAGAAAGAGAAATCATAACTTTAAAAGAAGTTCTAATATAAAGTAATAAAATTAGAGACATATACAAAATATTATTTAAACAAATACAAATATGGTATTTGTTCTTCAAGTAATTAAGCCATTCTCACAACTTTTACAGGTATAGGAGCTGAACTGACTTGTTCAGCTTGTAACTTACTTGTTACTAAAGCTCACAATTCTGCTATTTCCTTTCATGTTACCAATTTTCACACATTCAGATTCACAAGAAAATATTGTACCCGTGTAAGGATAGTTATACGCAATTCATGGCTTCTAAACACTACAGTTTTTTCCCCCGATAGTAAAGGTGTAAAAGTTAACAAGTTTTAAGACTGCTGAAAAATCTACTAAACAGATTCATTGGCTGTTGTTTAGTAGATTTTTAGTAGACATTTAGTAATTAGAAGATATTTTAAGAACCTGTAGCTGATACTGTATTTAAACCTGTCACATAGAAACCGAGGTCAGTGTTTCTGACTGTGAAAGTATATGATTAACCTCTAAGAATTGTTCTGAACATGTGGAGAAATACTGTATTTCACCACAGATTTTAGATGCTTATAACAAATTTAATCAGGCTGTTACTTTACTGCCCAAACAGCTAAATTATTGCCTAATTAGAAGTCTCCAAATTAAAAACAAAGCAAAGTGAGCTGCTACATTCTGTAATGCTGGAAGAAGAATGAAAAAATTTTAAAACGGGATTGCTAAACCTAATCTACGGTTCAGAGACTTGTCTTTTAGATTCCTTCCAGCAGATTTTTGTTTAATACTCATTAAACCAGTTCCATTCATGAAAATATGTGAAGAAAAATCAAATGCAGGTATTTTCTGTAGGTTTTGATTAACTCCCTAGTTGTAGGTAATGTTCGTATACCCAATTACTTGTTGGAATGTAGCAAGAAAAGAGAATATAAAGTCTATTTGGTATTTTAATAAATATGAGTTACATCTTTCTCTTGTTGGGAAGGAAATCAAGTATTTTTCAGTCTGTCGCTTTTGTATATAGGTAAGTCTAAAACTCCTGTCTAAAATGCAGAAAAGAAGTTCAGATATAACAAATTTTCTTTAATGACTTTTTCCACTCTAAAGTGGGGTTTCATCTCTCTTGTCTTGGGAAAGGCTTTTCTTTAGCTGGTTGGAGTATTTTTTTCCTTTTTTCTCTCCACTGTTTTTGCTTGTAAAATGCAAGCTCCTCAATGGGCAAACAGAACTACATCTATTAACATTTGGCCGAACCAAACACTGGATTCTAGACCAAATGCTTGCAGAGGTGCTGGCCTTAAACTGGTCCCATACCATGGAAACTGGTTTGTCAAAACCCATCATGAATACATTTACAAAAGTTACAATTAAGGGGCACACTTCATGTTTAATTTGCAATCAAATGAGGAAACCCCCGAAACTTAATGACTACTTTGATTCATTATCCACATATATTTAAAGTGAGACACTATTTGACTTAAGAAAGGAAAGCTACTTATACATAATGTTCCCTGAAGATATTACTTTCAAGTAAACATCCAGCCCTTTTCCCACTTGAAGGATGGTTTATTTCTTTTTCAGTTAATGCTCAGATTGCAAAGGAAATAGGTGTGATATTTACATGCCTCAAGGTAAATGTATTAATACATACCCAACCAGTTTTGTTGAAAGGTAAAGTCTTACCTAATCAAATCAGAAATCACACCCCCTGCAAAGTGTGCTTTTAAAACACAGAAAAAGTCCAGAAAGTTCTCGCTTTAGACAAGCAAAAAGGCATTTTCTGGACACTTCATAATTAGCATTAAAAAGTTCATGGGGTTTTTTTTAGAGAAACATTAGCAAAACAAATGCTTGAAGCATTTCCTGAGAAGGATTTTTCTGTTCAATCCTCAAGTTACTATGAGTTGGATTTTCTTGCTTGTTTGGGTTTTTTTAATGTTTTATGAGGTTTAATGCATGCTCTTCGATCAACAAATACCCTCCTGAATGCTGAAGCTGTCTTTGGAAACAGGATTGGGATAATACAAACCCAACAGGAATAGTTTTTTCTTGACTTTGAAGTGAGTTTTGAGAAAATGCAAACCAACAAACAAAGTAATGGATGCTGAAGTTCTAAAATATGTTCGATACTCTGAACTTTATGCAACCTTTATGCCAGCAAGACTATCACTTGCTACAGTTAGCATTAATAATAAGTTTAAGCTGTAGTCCTGGTTGATCAGCTATGCCTGTGTTCCAAGAAACAAACCTTGCTAGAGGGAGTAATGATGGAAAGAAGTCAACTAGGAGAAAAATAAACATGAAAGGAGGTTGATGAACTAATAAGTAATCAAGCGGTATTAGATTTTTTCATGTGAGCTCATTCTCTGAGTGTTGAACAGCAAGGAAATCTGTTTCAGATCAGATGTCCTTGTCAGCCAGTCTGAAATTCCTCCCTTGCCAAAGAAATAGGATGTGAATTTTGCACTGCAAATTGTATTGTTACAACAGAGCCATTGATTTTCCGTACCATGTTTTTGGTTTAGTGTTCCTGTCTGAAGACATTGATGAGTAACAGGGATAAAATTAGTCTCTAGAACTGGATTAAGTTAATACACCAGGAACATTGTTGTTAGTCCAAGAGACTTAAAAGAGTAATAAGAACATCCCACAATGTCTTCACCAAGTTCTTCTAAAAACCAGAGTTTGCTCTGAAAAGCAATACGGTGAAAACTGTCCTTCTCTTATTTATAAGCTAGACCTATTCTCTTTCTTAAGTCTTCTTCTTTTACATTTTTATCTGTAACCATAAGTTAAGGTTTTACTGTTTAATGTGTATGTGATTTCTAGCCAAACATAAAAGATACAATTGAAAAATAGTCTCTGGAAATGAAAGACAAATTGGAATGCAAGATGTATTTTTTTCTGACTTATTTTATTCCTTTTTCTGTATTAAATATTTGATCTGCAACTGTAAACACTAAACAATTGTGCTGATAATGAATGAATCATGAAAGAAACAAGCTTATTGTCTCCTAGATGGATCAGTTTCTATGAAATAAAGAGAAAAAAATCTATTTATGTTCAAAACACAAAGCATATGTAACTCAGTGCAAACATGATGAATATCTGTTGCATACACACTATTTCTATAGTTGTTCTTCTGACCATAAACAAAATCTAAGATGTAATTTATGGGCAAAATGGTAAAACACTGTGTAATCAATGAAACAAAAAAAAAGACAAAATAAAACCTTCTTGTTAAATTCACTGTGTCAAATTCTGCTTTAGAGACATGTACAATGGGAGCTGTTTCACCATCTGTAAAGACCAGACATGGCCTTTATATATAGCTGATGGTAACCAAAACCAGCTGATGATTTCTTTGGTGACCACAACTTCAAAATAATCTCTTTTTTTCTGATTTTTCTGAAGCAGCAGGTACACTGACAGTAACAAATATCAGAAGGAAGGAGTAGGAGGAAAGAACGTAACACTGATACGGGGAAGAAGTGCTGTTAATCAAATGCATCAAGCAGGTGGCCTTTGAAGCAGACAGGAGACATGGAGGCTAGCTAGCTGCATTTTGCTTCATGTTGTGTTTTTGGGAAAGGTAGCTGAGAGCATTTGGTGTCAGGGTAGAGCAGCTAATGCAATTTGGATCATGACTGCCTTTGACTCCATTCATTTCTGTCTCTATTAATTGCATACTGTGACTGGTTGCTCAGAGGCTGTCTTTTATTGCTTTGAAAAAACTGCTGGAGGTCCTAAATATTGACTTCCTCTGGTCCTTTAATTTTGATAGGGTGATATCTTTTACATAGGAAGAAATAGATGTCTGGTAGGAGATAAAGAAAGCAAGCAGCTTTGGCATGATTAGTGAAATAGCTCTGGCTTACAGTATGAACACAGAGAGTTGAAAACTGATACCCCTGGGACAATACTGGTCTGTCCTTTAAGGATACTTGGTCCCGGAATTAAAGATGTCGCTTTACAGGAACTCATGGTTTAGAAATAAGCAAGGGTCCTTTAGCTATTGGTTTCACAGTCCTGACTGCTTGAGGATCTTTGATCAGTCAAAAAATCACTCACAGCCATGGGCAAAGGTGTTGGCCCACATAATCTGCTGTGTAGACTGCACTTAGAGAATATCCCAGTCCTAGCATCTATGCCTAGAGTAGCTCATATAACTTGCTCCTGCATGACTTTAGCTGCCATAGCCAATGTCATGTTTTGACTCCTCAATCCAACGCAGAAGCAATCCAGCAGCAAACAGTACCCACTTCTGTGTAGTACTTCATGGTACTTCTACACTGTTTTCTGATTACACAGTTTTTGTAATGCTCATACATTTTAAGTCCTCATCTAGATAACTGGAATAAATATTGGCAGTGTACATCTCAGGATTTACATGAGATTTTAAACCAGAAATGTTAGAAAATCCTTTAGACAGACAAGAAGTTTTCATTCTCTCCATCAATTCTTCATAAAGCTATGAATTAGCATCCTGAATGTGGCTAAACTTAGCAACCAAGCAACCAAGCAAAAACTCTCTGAAATATTAAAATATGGTCTTCCCGTTTAGCCAAATTGTTGAACTAAGGCTCTGAAGGCATCATAAAAATCCCATCTTGTACAACATATGCAGGTTGATCTGAGGCAATTCACTTAGTTTATACATCTTTGTCTTTAAATCAGGATAATGCTTCCCTACCTCAAGGTGCATGTGGTCAAGATAAAAGTGATTGATCATCCTTTTTAATATTGGAAGTGAGACAGTCCAGTGAAAGTAAGTGAACTGAGCAAACTGCACAAGTAGATAAAATAGCCTGAAAATATTTCTAAATTTCTACTTGCATAACCAGCTAAATTTCCTTAAATTCTCTGTCTATACCTAGTATTATTTTCATAGCTTTGGCACTGAGTCACCACAGAGCACATTTTAAGTCAGGGGAGTGGTTACAGCACCAGCCTGTCTGAGTTCAAGAAGCATTTGGACAACACTCCCAGGTACATGGTGTGCCTGAGATACTTGGGGCTGTCCTGTGCAGGGCCAGGATTTGGGCTCAATGATCCTTGTGGGTCCCTTCCAACTTAGCATATTCTGTGATTCTGTGATTCTAATACATTGCCCTGCTTCTAACTGAATGTCACCATACAAAGATTTGCATATGTTTCTGTGTGCTTCCCACTGTACACAGTTTGTAAATGATACTCAAAAATGCTCGATTTATCCAGTACATATGTAAGGGCATGGTAGATATAATAATATAAAGTAGGAACATTGCAAAGATTACAGGGGTAAATGGAAGAGTTGGAATCCTTAGAGTAGTATCTTGCAGTTGTGCCATCACAGAGAAATATGAAACTACTCAAGTGAAGTCTGGGAATTACTGATAACTGGATATATTCAGAGATAGAACCCACTATTACCTTTATCCACCTCACAGTACTTGTGTGTTTTCCTGTTGATTCCTAGATGGGACTTCTGACTGTTCAAGGTACTGAAAGATGTATACCCAATTCAAAACATGCATATAACTTTGAGACTCTTACAATTTACTGGTAGAGTGTGTCTTAGTCACAATGAGAACACTTGTGTATTTCTTATCCAGTTGGGAAAAAAAAGAAAATAGTATTTCAGAGTGCATATTTAAATTGCAGGAATACATACTCCTTATTAGAAATATGTTTATAGTCACGAGATGTGATTAATGTATATTTTAGGCAACTATACTGATGTAGAAAAGAAAGAAAAACCTAAAAAAATCTCATCTATAACATCTCTAACTGCTCTGAAATAGTAACAGAGGTGTACACTGGAAAAAGATGCAAAATCATTCTGATGGTCTGATTCAGATTTCATTGCGTTACAAATCAGAAGTTACTCTGAGTATACTAAGAACTGAATAGTTTTCAAAAAATTCTTCTATTTCTATTACTTTAGTTTTTGATTACATGGAACTTTGCGGGGGGAAACCCTTTTACTAATTTTTTTTTTAATGTAAAATTTTACTTATATGTGAAGCAATTGCTTCTGTTGAAAAATATTGATTTCTAATTGGAAATATGTGGGACCTTACTAGATTTTTTTAGGACACAACAAAAAGAGCATAAGGAGAGGGAAAGAGAGAGGGAACATGTTCAGAACAGCTCTAAGAATGGACTTACGCCAGTCAGAGAATGAGGACTCCTGTTTTCTTTGAACCAGAAAGCATGATCATGCATAATGTTGCTGTATGTTACTTTAGAGAAGGGCCACTTAAAAAACATCCTTCACCATTCTCAATTCTAGAGGTTTAGATACTCATGTGAGTAGATGTCTTATGAATGTGGAGAAAACAGACGGCATAGCTCTTTACTGATGAGTAATAGCTACTATATCTTTTCTGATTGTACCAGGATTGTGCTGCTTCTGTTACTTAACCTCTGATTACTCCAGGATTGGAAGCAATCAGTCAGCATGAGTTTGGCAGCTGCAGGATCCAGATGTGCAGCCCTTGGAATGAATCTCTCTGGCAGTGGCAGCTGGCTGCCACTTTCCCTTTTCTGTTTTTCTCAGCAGATGTGATGTGATTGTGCTGTGCATCACACCAACGTTATTCATTTTCACACCATTTTTTTTTGTAACGATGGGGAACTGACCCACGGTGGCATGTTTTTGATGTTGAAGAGGAAAAAATTGTATGCAGAGGTCTTGTTTCTCTTGCCTGTGTTTCTTTACCTTCTTTGACCTGAGTCCATTTAGCCTTGATTTAGAAGGAATGAAGAGGATAAGGCATATAATACATGGTAATCCTTCACCAGCACAGACAAAATTCATCCCTCCGCTGTCTTTTAACTATTGCAAAAGGCTCCATTCAGCTTTCAGGAAAACTGAACTGGACAGTAACTAGGAAATGAGAAGTAGAGTCTTCTAACTGCTGAAACAGTTTCGCACCAGATTTAAAACCAGAGTGAAACTAATGAACGTAACACTGGAAAGGAAACAGCTGATTCAGTCATCCTGAGGAATGTGGATGGGTATAAAATGGAACAGCCTGCTTTAAAATAAAGATAGAAAATATAGAGCAGTTTAAAATTTCTGTCCAGAACAAGGAATGAGTAAGAAGTAACACTAAGACCAGAGCTCAGGAGAATAGTGAACTCTGCTTATTACTCATGTGGCACTGGGCACTAACTAGTTCAGATGAGATAACCATGGGTAATCCAGCGTTGACTGCACATTTATTTATTGTGTAGTCCTTTGTTCAAGCTTATTCCCTTCTCGGATTTTGATCAGTTCAGCCACATGCAAAGTAGGAATGAATTCTCCTGGGTTGTCTAATTACAATCAAGCCCTAACTGAAATTTATTAGGGAAAGATAAAATCTCACCAGTAATTTTCTTTTAATGGCAGGGGATGCTGTGAATTTCTGGGCTTTTCACTAACTGTTTCAATGAAATATGCAATTACATTAGCAGGAATGTTTTCTGCAGTTTAAATTGGAGTGTGCATTAGTCACCTCTATCCCAAATGTTTCATCTAAAAAGTAGATGGAAAGGAGAAAAAGGTATGGATTTTGTTTGTAAATATATTATCTTAAATATAACTGGAATACTTGCCATCCATTTTTCTGGTGGCCAGTTTTGATTCATATAGAAATAGTTTTTCAATACATCTTTTTGATTAGTCTAAGGAAGGAATATTCTCCTTTACCCTCTGTATGTGGAAAGAGTGTCTCACATTGGTGACTGACAGTGATTCACAAATACATGGGGATATATGATCAGGGTATGTCTGCCTGCATATAGCTGACCCAAATTCACCTTTTTTTTCCTGGCTAAGAAATGAGTCTTGAAATACAGACTGTTTTTCTTCACATCCTTTAAGTTAAGGAAAGGAAAGAGCATACATCAGTATCTTTGATCTGGAAACATGAAATACCACTCTCGTGTCTCTCAGGGTTTCTTGGGAAGCAGTTTTTACTCTGCATGTTAAATGTAGCACTGCTCTCTTCAGTTCCTGATTTCCTTTCACTTTATTCATCCTACATCTTTTTGCTGGAGTCAAGTCTGTGGATTCCCAGCTCTGCAAAGGGTTGGGTCCATATCTTGATAAAGATTCTATGAGCATCCAGCTGCTGCTTCACTTTGCAGGAGAGTCTGTTTGCAGTGACTGCAGACCAAAAGCTTGAGGGAAATTGTTTATACAATGTTTTAGCGTGTAGCTCCCTTCAATACATGGAGTTACATCCAGCAGGAAAATTTGAGCCATAAAATCAAATGGACAGTCAAAAAACTTTATTTTTTCCCCCAAATTCTAGTTGTAAATTTAATTTGGGAATGTTCTCATTTTGTGATGCTGGACTAGCACATATGAGGTAGATTTCTTCCATTTAAAATTCTGGACTGTTGGATTTTCCCTTTTTATGAAAATGAGGTGTGTAGAAAAAAATCTAACCAGACTTTTCAACTGGAATTGCTTCCAAAAGGACACAGGTAGAAGTTCAGTGGTTCTGGCAACATTACACATTTTGGATGTACAGGGTGTCAAATTCAGGGGGAAAAAAATGCATAGAAAGTATAAGTATTCATTTTTATGCAATATAAATATTTTTCTATCTTTAGACATTTTAAAGGAGAGGAAAAGAAAGGAATGGAAGACTCATTTACTTCGCTCTTGTTCAAATCTTTATTGCTCCAATATAAATTACCAGTTATCTTTGTTTTCTCTTGCATTTAATTTTGTCTTATTTGAAGCACCACAAAATCTCTTCACCACTTTGGCAGACTTTAAAAGATGGAATATAAAAATTCATTAAGAGGTCTAATTTTGTCAGATTAGTATTAAACATACATTGTCTGAGCCAATCTAAGGCAGTGAATTCTGCAAAGGAAAGACAGCTCTCTTTATAGAGAGTATCTTTCCCCCTCCATTCACCAGTTTGCAGCTCAGGTCTGATGCTCTAAAAGACTTGGGGTTGATTAGGGTAGGAAAACAGAATTACAGTTTGATGCCTTTATCTGCCTATTCTCAAAGGCCCTCAAATAGCAAATTAGGCTTCCCTTTCTACTATGAGCTCTATGAGATTATTTTCCTTGTCTTTTACTACTTTTTTTTCTTTAATTTTGCCTGTAGACTGTTTTCCTCTGGCGCAAAAGAGAACCTCCTAATTCCATTCTTTCACCCGGAACGGGATCATATTCTAAACACATATGGAGAGAGGCATGTTAGTAGTAAGAGAAGGAAATAGGGTCACCTGAGGCTGTTAGAGACAGTCCAGAGGAGATTCAAACTGAGAACTTAACTGAAGATTTTGGAGAAGACTGGGTGATGACAGTAGTGCAATGCAGAGTCTGGTCTGGGTTGAGTGAAAAATACCAAAATGCTTAGGTCAGAGTTGCAAGGTACTGTGCTTCTAAACATAAATGAAGAGAAGGCTTCTGCCTTGTCTTTTCTCCCTGATCGACACATTCTTTGAGCCATATTGCATGAGAACACACAAACTTTCCTAAAGGCGACCTGTATTTTTCATATATTTTATTAGTTAATTCAGGAAAATGTATATTTTTAATGCATATGGTTGTAATTGTCTCGCAAAATGGTTTCAATCTAGAAATGATTGGCAGAGAATGAAGGAAAAAACTGGGAACAGAGAAGGCTCCAAGAGATATCCCAAGGGAAAATATATTCAATAATAGGAAGATTAACATGGGAGAATTAAAGGCACAAACTACAGTCAAAGCCTTTTTAAGTTCTGTTATCAGTTTTTCTGGGATCCAAATTATTTTGGAAATTAATTTTATTTATTTATAAGCATGAGAACAATTGACAGTTTTAAATGGTGGGTAGGTGTACGTCAGATTCTTGGCAAACAGTCAGAGCTTGAACTCTTGGGTGGTGTCGGGGAGGGAAGGAGGAACACCGTCCTGAAAAGACCTCAGCACCACAAAAGTTCCAATTGCAGCCCATTTCCCTAAGCATTTTTCAATGTCTCTATACCGTCTTTTTCTAAACACCTGAGATACAAAGGCTGTGTTATATAGACTGGCTAGGTCAACATGCCTTGCTCAGAAGGGTTAGTATGCTCTATTGTCTCTGCCACAAATTGTGGTAATTCTGTCTCCTGTTTTACAAGCCTTTTTCTTTATTTTTAATAGGATAACAGCTCTCTTTCCTTCTCTTTTTGTATGATTGTGTTACAGTTAACCCAATTCCACAAATAAAAGTAGTCAAACAGAAATGACACAGTGTACTTATCCAAACCTTGTGGATTGGACTGTCTCTCATTATTGACAAAATTTTCATTACAAGAGGAATCCGGTTGTTTTATTGTAAGAGACAGACTGGGAGAGGGCAGTAAGTGTTAGATAGTCTCTGCTTGTTTTCCAAATGCAGTTCAGCTTAGGACATCACATGCACAGACAGTAAGCATCAAACCCAGGCACACAGAAAGAGCCCAATCTCAGCACAGATAAGTTTAAAATAATAATACAATAAAAAGAGCAAATAGAATTTTGCAGACATCTAACACAGAGTAGTTTACCCTGGCATGAACTTCGTTCAAATGATGAAATTATATTTGGCACTGCACTCAGCGAAACTGACTGTACTGTAGCCTGTGTGGTTTATACATTTGCCTAGTGCTTTCCTTGGGACAAAGAATTTAGAGACAGACAATAAAAAAAAAAAAGAGTGGGTTTAAGTTTACTGTAATATAAATACACATACACATTGCTGCAGATGTTACTCATTGGCAAGTGCTTCTGCCCAATTATGCTCTGAGCTTCATAATATTTTAATGAGCTTTTACCCTAAATAGCAATGAAATGGAACAATAAAAATCTCTCAAAAAGTAACACAGTTTGGGAAGAAGGGAAGGTTTGTAGGTATTTTCTTTTGGGGAGGGCTATATTGGGGAAAAAAAATCACAAAACATACAGTGGAAACTATCAGGATTGAAATAATGTCTAAGTTTGGTAAAGCCAGATCAATTCAAATACATTAGAAGTCTGTAAATTTAAAGATTTGGGTTATTCAGTTGTTTATTTCTTTACTTGTTTATTTATTTAATTTTTAAAAAATACATTTATGCTAAAGAAAAGTAAGGAAAGTAAGAAAAGCTGCTTAGTGTAATTCAGGCTGGATTTGTTCTTTAATGCTGGTGAACACATAATTGGCACCTTGACAACAGTGTTGTTAATAATCTGTGCCAATTAGTTTTTTAAAAAATAAACCATTTAATATTTATTGTGAATGCCATGGTGATTTAAGCATTGTTATACACAGATTAAAAATATTTGGGGATGCATGGCAAGGCATCCAGTTTGAGTTATTTTCTCCCAAAAAAACCCACTACAAAATACAAATCCAACTTGATTGGGAAAAATTCCAGCAAAAAAGGGTGAAATCTAACCACTGTATTAATGCAAATTGTTTTAATTCTAAGGATCTATTGAGAAGATCTACGTTCTCTCCTGGATTTGGCATGCCACCACCTACCTTGGCAAATGAAAAATAAAATAATGTCCACTACTCCCACCCAAAGCAATCCAAATCCACTTGGATTTTATTTCAGCATATCCCCCACTATGAACTTTTTTCACTGACTCCTCTCTAACTCTGTACGCTATAAATGTTGAGCACAGGAGACCTGCTTTCCGTTTGAGCCTGCTCCCAGTGGATTCATGGGATTCTTGCTGATGATTGCCCGGAAAGCCCTTTAAGCCCTTCCTTCTGTCAAGGGATGGGATGAGCAGGCAGACAGCAGCAGGGTGGGCACAGCGTCTGTCTGAAACTGGTGTGTGCCAGCAACCCTCCCACCCCTGGCTCTCTGCTGGCTACAGGGGAAGGGACCTGAGCAATCTTCCCTGGGTGTCAGTGGGAGGAAGCTGATGGGCCCATGGCCTTTGTCTCCTGCAGCTGCTGGAAATGCTCATGGTGGCTGAACATGGGAATGAAATCCAAGTGGATTATTGTGATGCAAGACCATGACTGAGATTATTTTGGTTGAGCCGGTTGAATCCTCAGTTTACCTGGGGATAATCCATGTCTCTCCTCCCAGTTTTGTCTACTCTGACTCTGCACCCAGTCACAGAATAGCAGCACTGACCATTCAGAGATCATGTGGCAAAATCCTCCCCACCTCTTATTTTCTGAAATTATGACTTCCTTGACTGATGAGCAGGATTGTATTAATTTTGATTTATACACTTTCAAACTTCCCAGTTTGAAAGCAAAGTTCACAAACTGCACATGGAATGCAGAACTGGAGTAATAACTGGTGTAAAAACTCCTGAAGTCTGTCTTTCTACAGGGAAATGTTTAATATCTGCAGTTTCTTCCCTTCTATAGGACAGCTGAAAATACACTTAGATGTATAACAAGAAGTGAGAGATTTCCTGCACCAGAAGCTCTCTGACATACCTCAGGTGCCATCAGGGAATCCAGATGTTCCAACACCTTTGGGTAATACTAATTCCAAAGCTGGAGTGTGGAATAATGGTTTGTCCCGTGCATCCCACAGGGAAGCACCTGAAAGGAAGATCTGACCAGCCATCATGAAAGGCCACTAGGAGATGGGGAGAAAAAAGGATGTTTACCATTTCTATAGACATAGTTTGTACATCTCAAACACAGAATTTGACAAACTGGTTATATTTGTTCATAAATCCCAACCCAAAGGCACAGGAGCATATATATCCTGAACAATAAGGTCAGAATTTGATTAGCATGGAAGCCAAGGCTTGCCTGTACATTTCATCCAATATATTAATAGAGGAAGAGGAGGTGGGTAAAACGACTTGTAATAGAAGGTGTAGCAAAGAAGGAGTAGAGATGTGGGAGAGAATAAAGATTGCTAGATTAAGATGGGTTTCAACTTCTGTTTCTGTTCATTACTTTTTCTTTCATTCATTTCATATCTTGAATGAATGTTTGATTTTTTCCTGTTGAAATCTGAGCTTCAAATTGTGAAATGTATTTTGAGGTGAAAACCAAAGTTAGATTAAATTCATCCAGCATAAATTTCTACAAATCAGTACAAAAAAGTACATTACTTTCAAAAGCTGGTAGAAATTAATCCACCTCCTGGAACATTTTCGTTCTGCCCATTAAATTGTTAAGTCATTTATAATACAAGTGCATTAAATACTTTGTGAGGAAGCTGAATTGAATGTGCAGTCTTTTTACAATATTCTCTGATGCTGAATTTTGATCAAAGAATTCAAAGACAATCTGTCCAGGAAGAATACTGTGGGCAGTACAGATAGCTGCTCTTTTACTGGGCAATTACTTTTGGTGACGCATTTGAAAAAATCATATCTTACTGCTTTTCTACTCTGAAGGCCTTTACCACAAACACAATTATATCAATGACCAACATGGACAAATGTGTGGCAAAAGAGCAAGAGTCAGCAGAGGAAAAGTATCAAAGCAGCAGAGGGGAGGGGAATGACACATTTCTTGTGAAGATGTGTTCTTCACTGAACCCTGTTAGCTCAGCTCAGGGAATTGTGGGTGTGTGATGGGTATGGGTGTAGTTCTTCATTAAGCGATGGAAATAATGGAAAATGTTCTGCCATGTCTGTGATATTGCCATGTGTTTTAAGTATTTCAGACTCTGGCTTTCCTCTTTATCTTCTGTTTCTTGTTTCACTGAATGCAATATGTTGAATTCCATTCACAACCTTCAGGGGATGAAGCTGCTGTATGTGCTATATGGATATTTTTCATTTGATATTTGTTTAGTTTTTACCATTTTGATATGTTTTAAAACTTCCAACTTTGAAAAGCTACAGGGTGTTTCTGGTAATAATGGAGAGTATATCAAGATGATGGCAATGAAATCTGCATGCTATCCTCCACACCTTTTTCAAACTAGGAAAGTTTGGAAACAAATGGAAAATAGGAAGTGGGTTGTCAGAAATGAAATGGAGAAAAAAACTGAAATCAGCATAAATATCCACCTTTGAATTTTACTCAGTGACAAAGAAACTAGATAATCACTACTTATTTTAACGTTTAACATGTTTTCAAAACATAATTTGTGAAGCTTTTCAAAAAGATGGAAGACTTATAAAGCTCCTTTAATGGAAACTTTTACAAAAACCTCTTTGAATCTTGTAAGTCAACCTTAATAGAAGTGGCTTTAGATTTATCTACATCAGGACTGAATTTGCGGTACTTATGGTTTGTACTTATCTTAAGGCTCATACACTTTCCAGAATTATGCAAGTTTTAACACTCTTGTAGAATACTGCATGCTCTCTCTTCCACTCTGTGTCTCAGAAAGTATGTGTAGTATGATTCATAGTAGAGGCACACACTTGAGGAAGCTGCATTGCGTGAGAGAATCAATTATCCTAACAAAGCTACAAAAAGCACTTACTTATTGAACTCACCTTCAGCTTGCCACCGTGTCATAAGTCCAAAGTCATGGATATGCAGGGAAGAATTTTTGGCTTTTTCATAAGGCACAGGAGAATAGTTGGACTATTACTCTGATTATGCTTTATAAGTAAATTTATTGCCATGGATATTAATTAATGCTTCTAAGGTTCCTACAAAGGGTAGAAAGCTCCATGAGTATATAGAAAAATATATATTCCTCTTTTTTTAAAATGTTCTCCTTTGAAGATTGCTGGATCAGTCCCTACTGAACATTAAGCTTGTTGCCATTGTGGATGACTAAGTACAAATTTATGGCATCATAAAAATTATTGTGTAAATGGTGGACTCACCCTACTCCTTACTGTTATTTTTCCTCTGAAATGCAAACTGTCTAGATTTATCGTAGTTGTCATTATTTTTATTACTACTTATTGCTGAATTAATGAAATTTAAAGAGATATAACCAACTTAAATGTATAAGCCAGTGCATACTGCCCTGATGATCCCAGTGTACAATGGTATGACATCAACTTCTCTATAGCACAGCGCCCTACTGCAATACAATAGTCATGAGGGGATCACTGACTTCCAAAACAAAACACCCCTTCCCAGACCTTGGCTTGAATTTAGACATCACAGTCCACTGGGAAAAATACAGTTCTTTTCAATTTGTCCTCTTTAGAACATATTGTGCCAGTTGTAATCTCTCTTAAATAGTGATAATTTCTCTATGGCTCTACAGTAGAATCATAGCATTTAGAGGAGAAAGCAATGCTTTTCAGTGTAGAGATCATGTTATTTTATGTTTACAGTGAGTCCAATATCTGTCACACCTTCTTAATATGAGTGGAGTACACATATTAAGCGATCACAGAACAATAGAATGGCTTGGGTTAGAAGATCATCTGGTTCCAACGTCCCCGACATGAGTAGGGTTGTCACCCATCAGGTTCCTGAGGGCTTCATCCAACCTGGTCTGGAGCATTTCCAGGCGTGGAACATCCACAGCTTCTCTAGATGATCAGTTTCTGTGCCTCACTATACTCTAAGTGAAAAAATCCTTCCTGATAGCTTATCTAAATTTCTCCTCTTTAATTTAAACTGTTCCTCCTTGTCCTATCCTATCATCCCATGTAAGAAGTTGTCCTCCATCTATTTTTATAAGCCCCCTTTAGCTACTGGCCACAATGGAATCTCCTCAGAGCCTTCTCTCCTCCAGGCTGAACAACCCCAACTCTCTCAGCCTGTCTCCGTATGAGAGCTGCTCCAGACCTCTGACCATCTTCAAGGCCCTTCTCTGGACCTGCTCTAACACGTGCACAGCACTCCAGACCTACATCCAGAACTAAAGGTGAGGTCTCATGAGGGCTGAGTGGAGGGCAAGAATCTTGACCTACTGACCATATACAAAGAGTAAGATGTGATGGAAGTTTGAATTCATGGTTGAGGAAGGATCATTCCCCTTCCTTCTACCTGCTCCATAGCATAAAAATCAATTTGTGTCTAACACCAAAAGATGGACATCCCAAAACCACATTTTTCTTCATCCTACTCTTGGGTGAAAAAGAATTTACAGTAGCCTTTTCAAAGAAATTAAAAATCCACCTGCCCATTTAATAAAAGAAATTAAGGGAAAATTAGATACTCAGTTTCTGTCCAGTCAGCAATCAACTTTTGTTTTGCAAATAAGTGAGGAGATATATAATTTCCCAAGAGTCACCATTCTCCATTGGGTAGCATTTGCTGATTCAGTAGTAACTATCTTCTTGAGACAGCATGGATTTAAAAAATGCAACCAAAAAAATTCAGCACCAGAAAAGGAATTCTGTACTGTGGATTGCTTAGTGACAGAACTATAAAAAAACATTTAATCCATAGCTTATGAAGGGAAAATTGTACAGAAATCTTTTTTACACTTGCTAGACCGAGTGCTATAAACCTAATTATACCATTTAAATTCTTAGGGTGGTGGTTTTTTCAGCTTTACTATGTTTTATAAAGATTAATACTGTTCTCTAATATATGTGTCCATATTGTGGTAGATATCTAAATGATGAAATCTTCTTTTACATGAATGATGTTTCTGTTGAGATTTTACAAAAGTTGTCTGTTTGTCGCAGACTTATCCACTAAAACTATGGTTGTATTGTACTTGCAAACCAGCATAAACAAAATAGTGGTTTTTAGGGCAAGTTCTTATCACACTTTCAGAGTGAAGGGTTTGTTAGTGGTATTAGACAAGGAGTTATTTATCCTATTAATATGTATATGTTCATCTGAAACAGAATACATTACATTTTTATGGTCTTGTGAGGCACATGTCTACTGCAGACAGGAAGACAAGAACAGTGAAGAGAGTGCCTTCATCTGTACTTTGTGTTACCCATATAGAGTATCTCAGTGGTGTGAATTTGGCAGGAGATAAATGTATATCAGCTGTATCGACCTCTATTTATAACTGCAATCAACTCACTGTAAATTGAACTTTATTCAGTGAAAGAGTAATATTTTCTCTTCTATATACAAATTCAGTAGTTTAAGAAATCAGTCAGAAAGTGTTCCAATGTAAACAACATTAAATGCAGCAATTATAAGAAAAGCACTGAAGTAATTTTCCCTTAACAGGGTGTGGGTGTGAAGAAGTAAACTTACCGTCTCATGGTTGTTGCAAGACTTGCTTCCATGCCAGTAAAGGTTTATTGTTGCTTATTATTAAATGCTTTTAAAATGGCAGTTTTAAAATGGCACACACACATAAATAGCAATGTTGTGATTGTGTTCTACTAAGACACTAAGATTTTCTGTATCACAAAGAAAGTGGCTGAATGGGAGCAAGAAGCATGATCTGTCTTCTCAAGGTCTCTATAGACACACTCCGTCCTTAAAATGAAGTCATTGCTTGGATGTGGCAGTATGAAATAGGAGTGACTACAAAAGGAAAACATATCTGGAAATTAGGAGAACTTCTTCTAAAAAGAGGTGTAAATGCTCCATACAGAAGAAATCTAGAGTATAAACTGTATTCTTTATTTCTACTACGCATTCAATACAGGATGTGTGCGTCCACAGCCATTTGACCTATGATTGTTCAATCATGCCACTGAGCTGACACTTCAGGCGCTGCAAAAACACGATGTATTTGGTCACAAGAAACACTATAGCAATACAGTTTGAGTAGATATTCCAGAAGGCATAGCACCACAAATGCACCCGCATCTGTGGACTACAACAAAATAACACATTTGCCCTTTTTGGGGAGTCATGTTTTTGTAAGAGCTCATGACAGCACATAAGTGCAGCCTCTTATTAGGAACTTTTCTCCTGCATAAATTCTGGGAAGTCTGAAATGGGAAGCTAAACTAAGCAAAGGCAGATTAGGTCATCCACACTTGGCAAGAGGAGCTGGAGCACAAACATGGCTCAGTTATGACAGCCTTTGGCTGAACATTTTCACTGCAGTTATTGTGAAGTGTTAATACATCTTGTAAGTTATAACATGGTCCTTCTGATTGTGACAGACTTGTGACAAAGAATCATGCTAGCATTTGGATAAACAAACATAAAGCATTCTTGGAAGGAGAAAATTGGTAGCTGAACCTCATTCAACCCTCTCTACTCTGGAGTAACATTTTTAAAAATATTTCTTGCCTCTAGGAAATGGAGTTTGAGATTCATTTCAAAGTACTGGTGTCCAGATATTACTTTACTAAAATTCTACTGTTGCAGGTGTCTAAATTGTCTCCAATAACCAATATTTTACCTAGCAGTCCATTATAAATTTAAGATTAAATTTGTTTGATTGCTGCCATATGAAAATCTCTGGCAAATATTTTAAAATCCCTTACGTGTCTATATGTTCTGCTCTTAATCTAAATGCTGAGCTGCTCATGTTGATACCAAATGAAAAACCAACCCAAACAATATTCTGGTTGTATTTGTTATTATCAAAAGTCATGCTGAAATAACTTATCTTTTTCAATTCCAGTATGTAATTGTGGTATAAAATAAGCATAATGAAGTTAATAAAAGTAGTGGTTACGTGAAGCTAGAATTTGCTGAACAGAAAAAAAAAAAGAAGATTTGGTCATTGTCCAAAGAAAGATGACTGGAATGAAATTCAAGGAAAAGAGTTGAATAAATTTATTTAATATAGTTTGGAAACCCGTGAAGAAGCTGACACACAATGACAATATTTTTAGTACATAAATGGTTTTTCAAAAAAGGGTGTCATCAGTTGCTTTCTATGGCTACCAGGGTACTTTTTTGGGGGGACGGGGGAGTTGAGAGAGAGTGGGTTGAAAATTAGCATGGGTTAAAGTAAAAGCTTTCTTAAATATGAAGAGATGAACAAAACAGGGTATATATAAAAGCTGTAAAACACACTGTATTTTAAGAATTAGTTGAATAACCATCTGTTGATAATGTCCTCAAAGTAGATATTCTGCCTGTGATAGGAGCTGGTCCTAAAGGTTTTGTGGTGGTTTTATAATCATGGCTGTCAAAATTTCTACAGCTATTCAAACTTCTGATTTGATCGCCTTGTCCATGCTTGTTGTGTTATTCAAAACTACAGAAACTGTTTGGATGAAAAAGGAATTTTGGAAGTCTCTTGTAATTCACTGTCCTTGGACTCACAGACAGATTTCCACATATCTTAAAGAAGAAAAAAACCAAAAATAAGAAGAACTAGTTTCCTGGTTAGGCATTAAGAAAAATATTGCTACCTATACCTTAAAAATTGTGCCTGACCAGCTTGGGGAAAGGTCAAGGTGTGACTACCTGACTAGAGAAAACAAGAGGAAGACAGATAAGAAAACATAAAAGGAGAGCACTTGAGATGCAATAATTAATAAGTTATTTTCTCTCTTCACCCATCACTCTGTCTCTCTGTGTTTGAGAATTCACAGGCTTCTAGAACTTCGTGTGTTCCACTGAGAGGACCCAAGGGAAAGGCTTGAAGCCGTGTCAGGGGATGTTTGGGTTGGGTATCAGGAAAAGGTGTTTCACCCAGAGGGTGTTTGGGCACTGGAACAGGCTCTCCAGGGCAGTGGTCACAGCACCAGCCTGACAGAGTTCAAGGAGAGTTTGAACAATGCTCTCAGGTGCATGGTGTGACTCTTGGGCGTGTCCTGGGCAGGGCCAGGAGTTGGACTTTGATGATCCTTGTGGATCCCTTCCAACTCAGGACCTTCTATGATTCTGTGATTCTTTCTGAATATCAAGAAATATTTATAAATATTTTATAGCATAAGGGGTAAGTCCTTTTCACTGATGCCTGTAATTCATTTTTTAACTCATTGTAGACATTGATTCCCTTCTTTTATAGGGATCTTGGAAAAAATGGGACCACAGCCTCTGGCTGTAGAATATAACAATGTAGTGCATTTTTCAGCTCCCAGTAATGACTGCAGTGAGAAACAGTCCAGTCTCTGGAGAGTGTAGAACAATCATATTTTAGCCAGAGATGTTGAAGACAAGCCTTTTGGCTCCACAGAGCATCAAGATCAGTATTACTTTATGCAAATGGGTTAGTGAGGCATTTGAATAAGCAAGGAACTTAAAACTCACTTTGCAGTACACTGCTAACTGTGGCTGTTTCCTTTAAGAGTATTTACCTTTCCTCTGGAATACTTCCAGCCACTTTGAAAACTCGAGGTGTGTTTCATTTTTAAGGTTCACAGCTATATATTGACTCAGATGTCAGAATTTCCATTAAATGCTTCAGTGACCAATTGTCAGGGATAGGCACAGAAGAAAGTTCTTGTACGTCCCCTCTTATCCACTGAATGCCACCTTCATCCTTAACATTAGGTGATTGTGGTTAACCTGCAAGTCAGACTGTAAAGAAAACAATTATATAAGAACACACTCCTTTGGCAGATTGCAAAAGAAGGTACATAACTACAAGGTGGTAAAGAGGCACTGTTTATATCTTGGCAGAGCATAGAATGAATTGGAAATGGTTAACCACAAAGACTTCTTGCTTCAAAGTTGTTGCAGGAATAACACTTTCCCCTCCGGTGTTTGTACTATGGAAATAACAATGTGACGTTAAAGTAGTACTAGTAATTAAAAAAACTTGGCTAGACTGCCTCATAGTATACTCAAAAAAAAAAAAAGCTGTGCACATTCACTATCAACTTCATCCCAGTGGCATTACTTAGCATAGTTAGTATTAAGATTTGAAGCTATTTTGCATAAACAGGATGACAGCTCAACACAGTTGGGGGTGTTTTTATTGCCAATTTAAGTGGTGTTAAATTAGTGAGTATTTAAGCGATTCTAAAACAATTTAGGGTCCAATCCACAAAAGTCTTGGCTCCAGAATACTGTAATATGAATGAAAACCTCAGTTTTAGGCTTCTTTTCAGCACATTGCTTTGCAACAGGCAAAGGGAAAAATTAAACTTTCAGTTTAAGTACATTACTGCCTTCCTCAGAGCTATCCCATCTCACTAGGAATGCAGTCTTGAGTATGTGGTCTCTTCAGTGGGACTAGGGATGCATAGTCCAGTTGAAAATCATGCTGCAAGATTAACAACACTAACTCATAATCACATCAATAATAATTAATTAAAAAGATTAATTCAGGGCTTTCAGCACACAAAATATACCTGCTGAAGTTGTTAAGGATTAGTACATGGAAACAAAAATCTTCAACTCTAAATCTGCTTGTCTCCTTAAAAAGAATTCCTGTGCACTTACCTGCTAGCAAATGTATTATTTCTTTGGTGGTTTTTTCCCCAACATAAGGGAAGAATCATTCAGAAGGCCTGGTTTCATATACCTATTGTGTCTGCTGTTAAGGAGACAACATGCTGCAGCACCAGGAGAGCTGGGCACTTTACTTGTAGAGCTGTGTGTTGTGCCTTCCAGGGGCTCATGCACTTTTGGGTTAGTGAAGCAAGCACACAGAGTTAATGGTGCCATCAGCTGTGAAGGCAGCTGTTTTGTCCACCCTCTGTGCTAGAGGAAATGTGCTGTATGATCTTTTCTTTTTTTTTTTTTCCCCACCTCCATGTTTGAATATATACTGTGGCCACCAAATTGTTCATGAGCTATTTCGTTCTGGTAACATATGTATTTGAAGATTTTATTGGTGGATTTTAGAAACTATTTATTCTTCATTTATTGCTTTATTTACATACCTAATGGCTTGATTGATGTGCCAGCATCCCCAGGCAGCAGAAGCCTCATTTCTGTGTTTTCAAAAGAAGTGAATTGCAAACAGACAGGAGTTTCACAAACATACTAAGTCAGATATACCTCATTGTTCTGTGTTTTTAATAAGTTCCTCTTGGCCCACATGCAGTACTTGTCACAGCCTATCTGTTGAAACAGAATCCCACACCAGGCAGTTGTGAATTGTGGCAGTCTCTGTACAAATAAAATACTGCAAAACACCGTGGAATGCAAGCAGTGTTTTTCACTGGCCTGGATGCTCAGAGGATGCTGCTCTTTCAG
Organism: Machaerirhynchus nigripectus; assembly: GCA_013397975.1. Lineage (NCBI taxonomy): Eukaryota > Metazoa > Chordata > Aves > Passeriformes > Dicruridae > Machaerirhynchus > Machaerirhynchus nigripectus. The sequence continues at coordinate 210,778 of VZRQ01005461.1, read as the reverse complement.
ACAGCACTTTCCCAAAAGTAGCAGCACTGATATAAGAATGGGAATTATTGCAATCCCATCTGATACTGCTTATTTAAAATGAGAAATGTGTAGGCACAGTAGACTAAAGTGTGACTTACTAAAATGGAGACTTCACGTTGCCTGCTGCTTCTATGTATGAAGCTCATTTTAATGTTGAGATGCATATTCCCTTCTAAAAGAAGCAGCAATCACTGGGAGCAGGGAGCTTCAGGAGGATAGGAGCAGGTGTTCGCATTCAGCGTGACATGGTCTTTCTTTTCTCCTCCACCCTTCCCATACTCACCCTTCAATGCTATTACCTCTTTTTACCTTCTTTTTAACATTACCTTACTTCTTCTCTTATCATCTTCTGGGATCATAATATATTTCAAAGCAGAAAGGCTTTGTAAAACCTTTGTAAAACCTTGTGCATGAGCAAATATTGAAGGTGAAGATTCAACTGGCCTCATTTCTTCCTTTGTTCCCCAGGCAGGCTGTTCCAGCTGGCTGCACACCTCTGGAGGTTTGCTTCTAACAACGGGAAGAACTAAAGCCAAATAAAGGGTTGTGGTGGAAAATCAGAGCAAATCGGCTGGAACATGGGGCTTGGATCAGAACCTTTTGCCTTGCCTCAGAGAAGCCTGGGACTGTTTTGCTGTTATTGACGGGCTTTGATCTTTTAAGTGTTTTACAAATGTAAGTAAGCAAGCATCCCAATCCTCTGCAAAACTGGTTGTAAACCATTTCATAGAACGGATATAAATGGGAAGTTAAGTTACAGCAAAAGAAAAGGATAATGTGAGACAAAGAAGAGATCCCAGATCTATATTGAGACTGCTTGACTGTGCTTCCCTTGATTTGACATAATGGAAGAACAAACAGCAGCACAGCTGATGGTGTGCACCAAAGTGCACATTATTTGGTTCAGTTCAGATTCTAACCAGCTGGTCCCCTGCAAATCAGGGAATGCATTTCAGTGCTCACAAATCAACAACTGCTGCTTCTCATCAAACTGTCTCTGTAGTTGGTTTGGCACCTTGCTGTACAGACAGGTATCATATTATTAGTATGGAACTGAATATACTAATGATGAGGTAATGTTCCTATGGAAGTATCTATGCTAGCAGATGTGTTCATACAAAGACCTCTAATATCATTATGCAGCTGCTCAAATGGATGTTTTCTTTTTTAAACTTTTGGAATAATTGTACTTGAGAATCTCAGTCTTCATCAGAAATATTAAACACTTGCCTTATGGCTGTGGGGATAATAATTGAAATGTGAGTAGAGCAGGGGCCTGAGTCTGCAGTCAGCCTAACACACAGATCTAAGACTGAAGTGCTTTCATTGCTGTCACTATTATTTTATTTCAGAACATAACTAGTGGCTCTTTAATTGTTGATATTATTCAGAGACTTACTGATAGTTTAATAGAGCTACAAATTAGGCAGTTAACTGTTCTAGAAGGGGATGCTTTCTGGTTGATGCAGAATTCAATTTTTTTCCTCTGACATGAAAGTTACACAAAAAAATTATCAACACCTTGAACTGAATCACTGGTAATGAAATCCTTTGTTGATATCAAGAAATTGAGCATAGCTCCAAAGCCTTCCTGAAGACAAGGAGCCCTAAAATTGCCATGTGGCTTCTTCTACCATACCAGTACATGGCATATTTAAAACCAACTGTACACTCCAGACTCACCAACAAATAGAAACACATTAATAGAAATGAGCATTAAAAAAGTAATACTGTGAGACAGCAGCTATTTCACTGATAGTACAGCACTTGAAAAAAAGGCTCTAAGGATGAATTAGCAAAAGAAGGGATATTCTCAGGGTTCTTGCCAAATAATCCACATTAGTGTACAAATACATGGCAAAAGGCCTCTGAGTATGTCCATATTCATAGAAAAGTTCTCTGAAACCTTAACAATGCACAGCCAAAGAGTGCCAGGTAGTTACTAGATAGCTTTCCCTCCAAACTGCCTGCCTCACTAGCATTTAGTAAGCATGACACCTTCTTAGAAATGGTATCAAAACAAAGATCTAAGCATGTTCAATGAAAAACTTGGGAAGTGAAGTTTGTATGTCATAAGTAGCTGTATTTGTAATTTTGTATGCAAGGTTTGTCTTTTGGCAGGTCAAATAAAATAACCTAGAAGATATCAAATATGGAATTTGAAGGTTGGAAGACCCAGAAATTGCAACTTGATATTAGTTTTGTACCTGGGGTATTTAATAAAGTAATTTAATGGATCTTTGAAGGATTACATGGTAATTATATTGCAATGAATGGTAACTTAGTCTAGATTGTGAATGGTGCAGAATAAGAAAACTTATTTCCTTATAGCAATAATGGAAATAACTGAATTTTAAAAAGTCTAAAAATTATTTTAGCAGCCATTACAGCTACTAAGCATACACAAAAAATAGACAATGTGATTGCTAATTCAAATTAAGTAATGGCTCCGTTCACAGCAAAGAGTGTGTCTACACAACTCTTGAGTTAAGATTAAATTCTTTTCACACATGTTGAAAGTCAACAGGCCCTCATGGGACATGATGGAAAACTACGTCATGTGGAGTTTGAAATATATTTACAATAGCTATTTAAAAACTCTTAGGACTTAACTAAGCAGTTGCCTGGTCAGTATGTCATCAGAAAAAAATATAAAATAGGCAGGATAGCCTTGGTTACCACAAACAAATTCTGCTGCAGCTTACAGCTCCATTGAAAGAGACCCTGAAGTCCTTCTTGCTACACTGACTACTGCACCATCCCTCACCCACCTGCTCTGTCCCAGGCTATCAGCCATACCAAGGGCTGCTTCTTCAGGAATTTCCCAAGGCTCTTACACCTTTCTTCTTGAGTGTTTATGACAGCTGTGTGAGGCAGTACACAATTAGGCCCCAGAAGAGCTTTTCCTGCAGCAGAGACAGCTGTATTTGCATGTGGATCAGCAAACAGGGTAATAAAATCTGTGCTCAGACTGAAAGAAAGAAGAAAAACAACAAAAAAAAAGAGCCTACTTGTAACTTCATCAGCTTTTCTCTAAATACAATAGCATTACACACGAGTAATGTAATTATATAAACTATAGTTAATTCAAAAACTTCACTCCCCTACAAAACCATATGAAAATATATTCATGTTCCACTATGGTACACAATGTGCTGAAACAAAATAAATGTGTGGTTGAACTTACAGCTTTCAGAAAGAACACCTTTTAAATGCCAGCTTGACAAACAGCATGCACATGGTGGGACTCAAAATATTGGGGAATCTGGACCTGTTTCCAGTGCCCTGAGAGACTGGTTTCAGAGGAAACATCGAGTCACCGCTGACTCCAGCATCACCACTGCCACAGAGTCCAGCTAGTACCAGCTGAATCTAACAAACTGCACTGGACTGGGTCCTGTTGGTCCTGTGCCGTGACAGCCAGCCACATACAACAGGGACAGGCTGCAAAGAGCATAGACTAAGTAAATGAGCCAGCAGTGTATCAGGTGCTACGCTCACCTGTCACATCCTGCTTCAAAGAAGAATATTGTCAGAGACTACTTTAAGTAACAAAAAGGCGTTTGTGTGTGTGTCAAGCAACAGTTGGAATACATGTCTGAATATCAGCTTCCTAGTATGGGAATGTATACATTTCCATTGCTTTGGGTGGGAAGCAGGGACATGAATTGGCCAGTTGAGCCTCTAAGTATGTCCAGTATGAAACAGACATTTCCAGAAACTAAAACTGACTCAGGTGTGCTAATTATTCATGCTGTTAATAACAGTAATTTCTTTTTTCCAACCACCTGAGTACTTATTAAACATTGCAATCACTGCTAAACCTGTTTATGGGCAATAGTTATCAAAGTGATGAAACTGTTAGAGAAAAAATTCAGAAGTAGAAAAGGGGCATTGTGGTGAATGACAAGTAGAGACTGTTCCAGTAGCTTGCAAATTTGGCAAAGCAGTAGTGGGTCCTTCTCTCTTGAAGGTCAATTAAAAATTCTAGCTGTACTGTAAACATAATTTTCCACATAACAGAGCCACACAATGTCCAAAGCAGTGCCTTAATACAAAATATCAATCTGATTTTTCTCAGGAGATTAGCTCTTCCTTTGCAATGCAAATATTTTCAAGTGTACTAAACACATTCTAGCACCTCAGTATAGGGACTAAACTATTTGCATGCAAAATTACCCAAAGTAGGCAGACTGGCACAAGCTTATGCTTCTGCCATATGTGCTGAAGAATTTGAGCCAGGAAACTAGTAGTATCTGGATACTATTTACAATTTAAATTTGACTTTATATTATTATTCAAAAGAGAAAAAATAAAAAGCCATCATTAAAATGAATGCTACATGTAATGCTAAGTTTACACTAATGTCTTCGGATGACAATTTTCCAGTTAAAAACTTGATCCAGGAAGCACAGAGAATTTTCTCATTACAACTGTGTCTTTTTTTCCTCTCAATGCTTTTACATTTTAGATACTTTTTTTTAAATCTGCAGGCTGTATCCCTCACATTTCTCTTAGACATTAGTTTATGTGTCACTTCACATTTTCTCCCACACACTTGTGTGTAGGAGGCTGCCACTGAACTCCATAGTATGGCAGAGTAAAAATCAATTATTTTTTTTGCCTGGTAGAGATTCAGGGCCTACCATAGCTTTTGTTTGCATCACAATCAGGTTGAGAGAAGCTCTGTGGATTTTGGATGAGCTGCTGTGGTTTTGCACTGACAAAATGGAAAAAAAATTAGACCAGCTGTAGTTAGCAATGAAATACCAGGATGTGGAAAAAGCACAGCTCTTATGCTTCAAATGTTCATACAAACACCATTTTCTGAAAACAACTACAAGCACAACATGGGACAAGGGATGGAGGGAGGGGATTTTGCCTGCCATTTCAGCTATGCTCATGCTCTTGCTAGACCTTTGCCTGCAGCACCCACTGACACTCTGAAATGGAGCTGCCCTCAATGGTGTGAGTATTACCTGCTGAGGGAGCCCGGGCTGTGTGACTGCACCGTGCTGCCTGTCCTACCCACTTGAATTGGCAGGGATAATTTGAATGAAGCCAGCTTTGTGGTTTCATGTAGGTGCCTAAATTGTGAGTCTTAGTTATAATTTATTTGGCTTGAAGTACCATCTCCCCGAGGAGCTGGGTGTTCAACAACGTTGCCCTTGCATCAGCGCAAGGTGATAGCTCTGTAAGTATCTTTAGGTAATGCTATCCCTTTCCTTTGGAAAAAATTTAGTAGGAAGAAATGTCTCACTTTTTTCTCTCTTTTACACTCAAAGGAAATCCAAGGAGCTCAAAGTGATTAGTAAGATCAACCCAAAATTTAAGGAATGTGCCTTCAAAATCAGTTTCAACTCTACAAGCAAAAAGATTTCCAAACAAAACTGTCAAATTTCTTTCTTCCCAGTTTTTGTCCGTGTTTTATAGTAATTGAGTTGAACACAGCAGTTAGCAAATCTGCAGAGTGACTGGGAAAGCAGAGCTATCAACACAAGGCATTTCTCCTCCTTTGGAGCAGCGGAGAAGCCCCTCACCCTTCTCACACTTACCTTCACTATCAATTCAGTGGAGCACTCCCTGCTGAAAACTGTCTTCAGCCAAAACAGAATCAATTCTGTGTATCTCCTTCTACCTGATGCCTAAAACCAAATCTAACATTCACCGGACTCGTGAAAGAAGTAAACGACTTAATGCCTGCTCTAGTTCCAATATCCCAAGTTAGCAGATAATCTTCCCAAACAGAAAAGTAAGTGAGAATACTAGTGTGATTTTTCCTCTCCAAGTGAAATCCGGACACAAAGAGAAAATTCTTGCCTGACACAATTTTGACATACCTTCTGTGGCCCCTTGGCTATGTTGAACTGAATAAAGATTATTTTTTATTGTTGTTACTATTATTGCTGCTTTCCAAGATAAAAACGATCAAGTTCGATCTCACCACAACCGTGGCATCAAAGTAAGCTTATATGTTTATCCACTGTATACTAATATTACTCGCAAATGCTTATCCCCGTGCCTCTTTTCCTTTAAAACGGTACCAATGTGTCACATATCCAAACAAACAAAAAAACCCCACATTTTTAGGTTTGATTCAGTCTTCCTACAAATTGTCACATTTGATATGTTTTCTGTCTCAGAAAAGCTGAAAAAATGCCTCAGAGCATGAACCCTTTCCTGAGACTATTTCGCTGTAAGGGTATCTCTGCTGTACTGACTTTCCAATAACATCCCACAAAAGTACTCAAAATTCGTGGTTGTGTAGAAAGTTCAGTGGGAATTCTACATGTAACTTGTCTACCCACGTGTATTAATACCAGTGCAGTTTAAACGCTGTTTTGATTTCAAACACTGAACTAAGGAAGTGGCAAAACCCAGCCGAGACAAATCTCTACTGAAAGGCATGCCGACATCTCCCTCTGCTGCCGGCATGGCGGTGCAGCGGCTGGGCGATCCTGGAGGGGTAATTTGGGAGCTCGTCCCGGCGTCCCCTGAGCGCAGCTGGCACTTAGGCTGTGTGTTCTCACTGTGGGAGCAAACCCATTAAACATAAGAGCCTCCCTTTTGCATCTTTCATATAAGGCTTTTTGCTAGAACCGTGCATTGCTGAACACCCCATGCACGTGGTAATGAACTCTTGGACATGTTTTTCCCTCTTCAGGCACTTCCTTACACAGTGCACATCTGGAAGGTCTCTTGTACCAGATTTCCTCTCCTCAGTTGCACAGAAAATCAAATCTCCATTGAAAAGCCTCTGAGAAACTTTTAGAAGACTGTTTGGCAACTTTAGAATAGAGATATGGGAATATAAAGTCAACTTTTGGATGCATAATCAGAGGAAAAGTATTCTTGAAAATTAGGAACAGGGTCCAATTTGTGGCTGGCTTTTGAACAAATGTGCAAGCAAGATGTGCGAAGTGTCACTGCCACACAGACATTTTCTCATTAGGAGAATCTGTGACAGCAGTTAATGCACTGGGGAGGAGGTGGGTATGGAGTCATAGTTCCCCCTTCCAGCCAAAAGGAATGACCTGCAGAACAAGTGATGCCAGCCTTCTCCTACAAAGAGTTTTGTGTCACTGCAGGAGTGCAAGGGCACCTCCAGAATGGCACCTCCAGAAGGAGTCTCAGCTATGACATTTTGCCTCTTGAGTATGGGATGAAATTCAATTTAGTTTTCACAAGAGTATGACTCTTCTCTTGGAGTCGTTGCTTTTTGTTTCTGTCTCTGCGATTAAGTTTCCCTTCTTTATCTAAATCCATGCAAACCTGTCAACCCCATCACCCATCTCTGCTTAGAATTGCTATCCTTTGAGCACCTGAAATAACATATGACAGACCTATCCAGTCTCACTCATTTGAAGTGAGCTGTCTCCTTTTACTTTTGGCTTCATTTTCATGCAGCCGTAAAGATTCACGGCATATATCAATGGAAAATGTAATATAACACTCAGAAGTTTTCAAATCTCACTCATTCAAATGAGTGTGACTTGACAAGTCTGATGTGATAAAATAATGCAAAGGGGTTTAAAGATTTCACTTAAATGCACAATGAAACGAAACCTTTTTTCTTTCTTTTTTTTTTCCTGTTTTTTAAAACTTTAGAAATGAATTCTAAAAGGCTGCATCAAGCTGATAGAAAAGAGGAAGACCCTTAATGTAAAGTTTGTCATTTTTCACTTCCAAACAAGAGTGTTTTGCAGCCACCCTCACTTACACTGCCAGAGTTTTAAAAGGGGAGGTGGAGAGGGGGATTGATGTAGGCAATTGCAGATACAAAAGACTAAGGAATTGTATACAATGGAGTAGTGTATTTACCAGAGGAAAGTTGCAAAGACAGAACTATAAATTAACAAAGAATTTTGCTGTACCACACCTTGGTTATCACACTGTAAACAGAGGCAAGAAGAGAGAGGAGAGAATAAAGAAAGAATGAAAGGTGGTAAAAAGAGATCACTCATCTACATCCGGATGAGTGCTCCAGCTGGTGTTCAACAGTTGGCTGAGTAGATGCTAGGGTAGGGACAAATATTTTAAAATGGAAAAATATCTACACATATTTAAAAAGCAGATGTTTTACAGGTGTTGGTGAATAAAAGTCATCATAGGTATTGAAGACATAAAAAAATATATCGAATTTGGGTAGCTAAATATAGGTTTCTCTATTTCTATTTAATACATAAATAGTTGTGCATGAGTCTTTAGATGAGCTGGAATCACACACATTCTTCTGAGACTGGCAGGACCAGAAAGCTTACATCTTATTTGAAAGTTTTCTTATTTCTTTAGACATGTGAATACAGCTTCTTAATTTTATGGACCCCCTTTTAAAGACCAGTCTAAAATGCTCTAAATGTAGTGAGATCTAATTAAGAGCACTGCACTTCTTATGACCTATAACTCCCTCGTCAAGTGAGGCTTCGTTGAAAAGACATGTATGTACACATCCTGTTTACATCAGTGGGAGCTCCAGCTATAGCAGATGGAAAAAACTCTCTCGTAGGTTACTCTTTTTTCAGCTTCCTCTAAAGCATATATTACTTCCTGCTCTCAAAAGGAGGAAATTAGTCTAAACAGGCTACTGTTTTAACCCATCATGTGGTAATCCTTGTCTTCCTACAATTCATCTCAATACTAGAATTGAAGTGTTTGTCTTATAGTTGAACTACTTGTACATCAAGAACATTAAATTCTTGGTTATTTAAAGCCACTCTGAGTCTCTCAGTGTCAAAAATCAAGCATGCCATTGAACTGTGAAGAATTTGACACTGCTCTACATCATGTAACTGACATGTAATACCTTGGATCTCCTTTAGACAGACAAAATATGAGGAGAATGTGGAAGAAAGCCCTACAAAGTGGCGACAGACAAAGCAAAAGAGGCATAGACATAGACCCTTCCACCAGATATTGCTACTAGACGTGTGTTTCATTCCTACTTCAGAATCCAGTAAGGCCAGACTTCATCTCCACCCTAAGTTCCCACAGCCTTCCACAGTACTTCCAGCTGGAAGGCACCTTGAGAGTCTCCAATCCAAACTCCTGCTACAAGAGAGAACAACACTGATTTCAGGTCAGGTTGCTTAGGCCATTGTCCAGTTGGGTCTTGAAAACCTCCAGTGGTTGAGATGGCATAACCTCTCTAGGCAATCTTTCCTACTGCTTAATTATCCTTACGGTTTAGGAAAATTTTGTTTCCCAATACCCAATGAGAATTGACAATATTTATGAACATTGTGTCTCATTAGCCATCTGAATGCCTTAGAAAATAGTACAGTTGCAACTCCTCAGTCCCCTCCCCTTGGTGTCTGGACTGCTGTTGGGTGCTTCTGAAGCCATCACTCCTCCCAGATGAACTAGCCCCAGCCCTACAGCCTCTCCTTGCAGAGCAAGGAATCCAGTCCCACCATCTTGACTGGCACCTTGCTTGAAGTTCTTTGGATCTAGTTTCTTATCCATTTTGAGGACGACTGCAAGATTTTACTTTATCCTGTCATAAGGAGATTTTTACAGACACTTTCAAAGATGAAAGTGTCCTACCAGGTCCTGGGGACTTGCAGGGGTCAAGATTACTCAAGAATCATAGAGCTATTTATGATGGAAAACAGTCTTAAAAATATTGTGTCCAACCATAAATCTAGCACTGCCAAGTCCGCCACTAAATCAGGTCAATAAACACCACATCTACATAGTTTTTCAACACTTTCAGGGATCGTGGTTCTACCACTTCCCTTGGGAGCCTGTTCTACCACCTGACCAGCTGTTTCAGGATGAATTTTTTCCTAATTTCCAGTGTAAACCTCTCCTGGTGCAACTTGAGGCCATTTACTCTTTTCCTTTCATTTACTGTATGGGAGAAGAGACCAACCCCCACCTGGCTACAGTCTGCTTTCAGGTAGTTGTAGAGCCAAAGAGGTCCCCCATGAGCTGCCTCCTTCTCTACAGGCTAAACAGCCCAAGCTCCTTCAGCTGCTCCTCACTTGTGCTCCAGACCCTTCACCACCTTCATTTCCCCTTTCTGGACTCACTCCAGCACTTTAATGTCCTTTTTTTCATGAGGGGTCCAAAACTGAAAACAGGATTGAGCCTTACCAGTGTTGAGTACATGAGGGCAATGATCACTTCCCTGGTCCTGCTGGCCACAATGTTGCTGGTACAGGCCAGGATGCCATTGGCCTTCTTGTCCACCTGGGCACAACGTGGCTCATGTTTAGTCACTGTCACCAGCACCCCCAGACCCTTTTCCAGGCAACTTTCCAGTCACTCTGTCCCCAGCCTGTGGTGCTGCCTGGGATTGTTGTGACCCAAGGGCAGGACTTTATCTATTGAACCTCACACCACTGGCCTCAGCCCACTGAGCCAGCCTGTCCAGATGCCTCTGCAGAGCCTTCCTAACATGCAGCACATCAACATTCCAACCCACCATGGTGTTGTCTGTGAACTGACTGAGGGTGCGTGCAGTTCCCTCATCCAATCATTGATAAAGATGTTAAACTGAACTGGCCCTGGTACTGAGCCCTGAGGGACACCACTGGTGACCAGCTGCCTGCTAAATGTAACTCGATTCACCACCACTCTTCAGGCCCAACCATCCAGATTTCTTTTCCCAACACAAAGTACAATTGTCTAAGCCATCAGTAGCCAGTTCCTCCATAAGAACGCTGGGAGACAATGTCAAAGTTTTTACTAAAGTCCAGGTAGATGACACCCACAGCCCTCCCCTCATCTAACGAGTGGGTTGCTCTGTCATAGAAGGAGATTGGGTTGGTCAAGCAGGACCTTCTTCTCGCAAAGTCATGCTGGCTGGGCCGGATTGCCTGGTTGTTCGACATCTACCACTTGATGACACTCCAGATGATCGCTTCCATGACCTTCTGCAGCACTTGCTGAAGGACAGGCCTGCAGTTCCCTGGATCCTCTTTGTGGCCCTTCTTATAGACAGGTGTCACGTTGGCTAACCTCCAGTAAACTGGGGCCTTCCCAGTTAGTCAGGGATGCTGAGAAATGACTGAAAGTGGCTCAGTAAGCACTTTTGGCAGCAACCTCAGTACCCTTGGGTGCATCCCATCCAACTCTTTTGACTTGTATGTGTAAGGGGTGTAACAGGTCGCTGACCATTTCTCCTTGGATTATAGGGGCTTCATCCTGGTCCCCATCTCTGTCTTCCAGCTCTGTGAGCTGGGTACAACTAGAACAGTTGCCCTTACCATAAAAGATTGAGGCAAAGAAGGCATTCATACCTCAGCCTTTACCTAATCCCTTGCCACTGTTTCCAAACACCACCAAATAAGGGATGGAGATTGTCCTTGACTTTCCTTTTACTCTGAATTTATTTAAGGAAACATTTTTTATCACAATAGCCAAACTAAGTTCAGAATTAATGTTCATCCACTGCTGGTAGCAGATCTCTTCCTGGGGGCTCTGGAAGGGGAGACATGGGATGTTGTTTCCATGAAGGCCAAGGAAATGAACACAGAGTATCTCAGCCTTTGACATGTCCGCTGACCATGCTTCAAGTGCTTCATTTAGCTTCATGATGACATGTTTGGTTTTTTCTTTATAATCACATGTGCAGATAGAAGTTTGTCTTTTTGTCCTTGGTGTCCTTTGGCAACTTCAGTCTTAGCTGAACTTTGGCTTTTCCAACAATATTCTGCATGCCTATGAAATGTGTCTATGGTCTTCCCTTGCTGCCTGTCCTCATCTCCACCTACAAAGATCATTTGCACTGGGGCCCAGCCATGTGTTCCCATTTATTCAAGATGGCCTTGTGACAGGTTGACTACTTTCCTGAAAATCTGGATGACTTGGAGTTTAGAGAAGATTGCCTCTATAGACTTTCCAGTTTTCTTTACTTCAGCTGCAGTAGTTCCCCAGTGGTTTCATAAATGGGGAAAAAGACTTGCCTTGAGTCAGCAGCAGTTGTCCCAGCCATCTGGCATTTGAGCTGTTCTTCATACACTGTTATGTTACTTATTGCTGCACAACAAATGCATAATACTTGCAAAATAAAATCTATCAGACTTTCCTCTCTGTGTGACTGGCCCTTGAGCTGTTTATCTTTCATTGCATGTCCTTCAAGATTTGGTTGGGTGTTGCTCTGATGTTGCTGTAGAGGTCTGGGCTATGTTCCAGTTTTAAAGCCGTGCTCCTCAAGGGAGATCCCCGAGCAGTGGTATTTCTCCCTTGGTAGTGGTGTATTTCTGGCAGATATAAAACATGTCGTGAATCTGCTGTATATGGGAGTAACTTTTAACCTGGAAGACTTATCTGAAAGGAACTCTTGAAGACTCTTGCACAAATGGGAACTTGTGGACTCGCTACAGTTTCAGTGGATAAGAGGAGGAGGACTTTCCCCTGTGTGATAATCATAAACACTGATGGGAGAATAAAAACCCTTAAAAACTAGCTCTGACCCCATCAGAGCACACTTCTGTGAGTAAAGGTAAATCTGGAATGAGAGGAGGTAATACAGCCCCATGTGGGTAATTTACAAGGCGTTGTACCTTTTAGTCTTTGGAGAATGCTCAAAACACAGCCTCAAGTTGCACAGAAAATGAGACTGTTAATCTAATTCTGAACCAACCTCCATGTGAAGAATAGCCAACTCACCAGCTATCACACTTGATCAGCAGCCTGTACTGGAAGGCCCCAGGAGACATCCACAGTTTAAGGAGTAGATATATTTAGTGAAGAACGATTTTTCACGTGTGTATATTTGTAGGTGTGTTTCAAGGAATTTGCACTCATAAGGTACTTTTTGTAACATTATGTTTCATTCTTTAAGAATTTTATTTTACTTTAATTTAAACTAAAAATTGCAGAGAACAGGTATGATTTGTTCCAGTCCTGGAGTTTGTGTAATTTACACACTTTCATTTATGGATATGTCTTCATATGTTGTTTGTGAATCGAAAGAGGGCACTCTCATATGACTGCTAGATATTTTTGTTGTTTAGTGTAATGTATCCTTTCATGGCATATGTTCTCAATTTCTTTTTTTCCTTTAGCACCATTAAGTGACATTTTTTCACCATGAGGAATAAACAGCCTAACAGTTCCTGTTCCTCACCTATCCATATCAGGTGAATTTTCATTGCGCCTTTGTATTGACTGCATTACTGCTGTTTTCCATTAAGCCGAAATTTCATCATATTCCTACAAGTTCTTTCCTCAAAGTTACTGCTACAAAATCTCTAACTAATTCCTCCTAGCTCTCCTTTTTCTAGGGTCTTTTCAGATGTATGTCTTTTCTAAAGATCTATGAGCAGCTCGTAAGCACAAGTACAGGGTACCTTTGATGTGAAAGCCAATTCCTCTCACGTACTCTTCTACTGACCCCACAAATTAATCTTTTCTGACTTCCTTTCCAGAAGCTTTACTGCTCCTGAGCATAGCTCTTTCTGCATTGGTAAGCCCTTTCTTCTACTACTTTAAAAGCCTTTGCATGTTATGCATGATCTCTTACTTAGTAGACTCTATTCCTGATTTTTAAGGGAATGGAGAAGGAATGCTATTTTTTTCTGGTTTAGTACAGTTCCTCAAGCACCACTCACCTTGGAGTCTTACAGTATATTCAATTGCAGTGGGTAAAAACAATGTATTCTAAGGTTTGCAGTTTGCCTGGAAAGTGAGATGAACAAATATTATTACACCAATGAGGAAAAGACAAACTGAGGCACGGAGAGATGCTACAACTGAGTGTAGCTATATATTAAATAGACTCAATGCAGTATGAAGCACAGAACAGTGATCATAATTATTAATTACATAATTATTATTGGTTTAGTTGCTCTAAGTGTATTTCCAGCCACTGAACTAATAAGATGCGATCTTGATTTTCACTTTAGCACAAAGAATATACTCAATCAATATATAGCTCTGACTGGAGATCTATTGTTATTTGAATAAAATCAGAACAACCTAATGGCTACAAGTGGATAAACAACAAGCATACTATTGCAAAGGCAGAGTGAGGCTTAAATAAGTAGCTTTCTGCTGTTCTGAGAGCACAACTTGTAGGATTTTCTGCTGAGTGGAATGGCAGTCTGAGACTACCTGTTTAAGCCTAATGACATTAAATCAACTTTGTATCAATTCCCGCTAAGCTTTACTTGTTCTGCTCTTCATGCTTGCCCTGCAGAGGTAGGTGTAGCTCAAAAGCTCAGCAGCCATATTTTACAATGTCAAATGCTTCCCAAAGTTGCTTTTTCTTTGAACGTTCCTGTGAGTCAACTACTGACTGCATCATTGCCTGTGTTTCACTGGCTCTTTGCTTTTTATTCTAAATTGAACTTCTACATTTTAATATTACAAGCAAAATATTCTATCTGCCCTCTCAGTTTAGAAAATGTGACATAAACAAAATTAAAGCTTTGTTAAAGTCAGGTGAATAGGTAATTACACAGTTTGTCTCTTGGTTTTAAGATTTAGGTTTTTAGGCATTCAGTCAGAAGCAGTAGGTGGAATTTGAAGGAAAAAAAAACTGTTACAGCCTGGTTTTCTACAAAACGTAGAGACAGAATTTATTGTTAGAGTAAATTAGTACCAATAAGCATATTAATGAAGGAAAACAAATACTAGTAAACAAAGAAAAGAAATGGAATAAAAACTCCTCTTGGTCTTGGAAAGCACAAGAAAAGGCTTGGACCATATTTACTTGGGTTATGAGCTCTCTCTTGAGCCATGTGTAGAAAAAAAGGCATCAGAAGGATTACTTGTGGTGAAAAATTTGTCTGATGGAATTTTTCTTCCTCATTTTGAGATTGTTATATAAAATTACCAGGGAAACAATCAGATTGCAGTCCCTTTTTCAATTGCTGCACAAACTGTATTTACCTATTCAGAAGCAGGAGCCTACATGTCTTCTCTTAAGCCCTTCCCAAAGCCTCACACCATGGAAAGGTGTAAGGCTGGGTTAGACAAGAGTTGTACCCCTCACTTCAAACTATTTATAGAGGAGTGGGATTTAGGTCTGCTCATAGAGGATACCATGCTCCTATCTTGCTGGACTCTCAATACGGCTCCCAGAAATCCATCTCCGAGCTACCAGAAGTGGCTCTGCTCAGCTATTCACCTCATGAGAGACTTCTCTGGTGGGCATAGCACCCAGGACACCTCCTGCAGTCAGCACTAGCAATTAGGAGAGTCAGAGATAGGTCCCAGCCTCTAGCAAAGCTTGAATGTTGGGATGGTTTTGTGGCACCATGGTGTGGAGTCCCTTCCCATTCTGCCTCGAATGTGAGACACTTCCAAACCAGAGGTATGATGTGGCTTCACTGGAGCCTGCATTGCAAGGGTGCCTGGGGTTAGGATGTGGCTTCTAATATGAAAATAAACTAATTAAATGCTGCCATTCTGTTGCTTCACAAAACTGGTACCCAACCTAACATGGGTGGCAAGTGTGCTTCTCTAGAATTAGTCAAGTTAATTTTTGGTTTGGAGATACAATGTGAAGAAATAGATTCTTCCACTGTGTCCTGTGGATATAGGAGGAATCTGCTATCATTTGTCCCTTTCCCAGGCTTAGGCACTTTAAAAACAGCACAGGTATTAAGAAGCTTGTTTGTTTCTAGGTTGATGCTGCCAGCAGCATTGCTCTTGCTGTTCGAAGAGTCTCACCAGCCAGTGCAAATCTGATCACTTTGTTCCTCCTCAGAGTCCCACTTTTTCTACCTCCTCACATCCCATCTTCTCCTCCATGTCTTCCTCCATTTTCTTGGTGATGACACTGGGCTGGACTGGCCAATCACTTGTCACCCCTACAGAAACCTTGCTCAAAGTGAGAATCTGCTGCAGTAATTTAATCTGGAATTTCATAGCAGATTTCAGCAGCTCAATTGGATCGTCTGCCTGCAGATGCCTACACACTCTGCTGCCAGCTGGGCAGAGCAAAGCTTAACCTCTTCCCTTTGCGTCCAGGTCTAGTTAACATGGGATGTAGTTTCACCATGAATCAACTCAGAGCTGAAGGAAATGGCAGAAACCCATGGAAAATATCCAACAGAATTTAGAAAGATTATACTAAATGTGAACTATTAACATCATCATTGTTTTTATATTTCATTCTTCAAACTGAAGATTTTTAACAGCAGGAAAAAAGTGCAAATTACTTTTTGTCCCCCAACAGCAGGAAAGAGTTCACCTCCAGACTGTGTCCCAAGGTCTCTCACTACTCTCTTCCTTCGGCCTGCAATTACAATTCTCCTCTTTCTACTTGAACACATATTAACTACAGCATTCAGGAGAGACCATTTCTGTAATCATTCTGTCACTACCACACAGGCTTACTTGGGAAAGGACATAATTGTCCATCAGATTGAAAAGCCTGGTTTAGAAGCACCCACCCAAAGCTCACACATTCAATTGACAGGACTTCTTCCCAAGAAGATTCTATATACTTGCAGGGTGCCTCAATGCTCACAGTGCTTGTTCGGTCTAGGCATTCATACCTCAAGCTAAATAGATTGAAGAAAGCGTTCTAAATCAGTGTACAATTCATAAAGCATAGCACTTGCTTCTCATGCCATGGCAACTCTCTTGGTTGCACTTATGATTTACTTCAGCAGCTGAACTCACGGACGGCTCTGTTTTTAAATGGTATTAGGTGCAGCACATAGCTTGTCAATTGCTCTGGGAGGTAGTGGGCTGCTAAGTAGTTGATGTTTGCTCTTATCTTTTTTCTTTTCTTTTCTTTTTTTCTTTTTTTTTTTTTTTCCATAAGAGATAAGTTTCTTATTCTTTCTTTCCTGGCTTCTTAACTAAGATGCAGTCCTCAGAGTCTGACAATCTGTTGAGAACTTCCTGAAGTATTTATGGTGAGGGTGGGAGTAGAAAACTTGTTCAAGTTCATGACCACTTTTTCTTGGAATTGACTGTCTGGGTTCTTCTCACCCACTTCAAAGCTAGATTCAATTTTAAAACTTGTTAGTTAAAACACTGTGTACAATAATATGGCTAAAATAATTCTTCCAAAAAGTATCTTGGCAAAATGTGAACCCCATGTTCAGCAGATGCTTTGTTTAACATGGTTTATTTTGCATTAGAATTCTTGCCTCATCCTACCCTTGCTTTTTATCTTACAGGTTTGCATATGTACATGTTCTCTCTGTGATGTAGGTGAACATCTTCTTCAAAGGTCAGGCTGTTCCTTTTTCTTTTCCTCTTCTTATCAATAAATTCTGAAATCCTGACTTTTGTGTCCAGCTTTGAAATTGATGATGCTAGGCCAAGTTCAAACTGAGCAATATGTGTGAGCATGTGATACTTCTGAGGATGATTTGCCAAGTCATGACCATCAAAGCTATGTTTTAGAGATTTAACATTGAAATCTTGCCAAGGAAAACAACCTCATGAGCTTCTATCACTGTCTGTTCCTAAAGGAGGAATGATGATTCCATGGATCTTACCTCTAAGCTCTTCTAATCATCTTTACTTTGCCCAATTGCTGCCACAGGTTTTACACTGTGAAAACATGAAGCAGAGGTGGCATCTGCTTTTCAGATATGGAGCAGATCAGACTAATAAATGATCTTTCAAAGAAAGAATCTCTCAAAAATGCAGAAGTTTGGTACATAGAACGACCCTGGTGATTCATTAGCTGTTTTATTTTTACACTACAATATGCAATATTTTTTCTGAACAGCATGTAGAAAACAGGCATTCGTGACTCACTACTGGGTAGCAACAGAGTTCTGCATTATATATGACCCTCATTCCCACCCTGCCTACATTATTCTTATACTTTCCAAAATTCACAGAACTATGTAGAATTCTGTTATTTAAATATGCAGTGGTTACATGAAAATGAACAAAATCTGATCACAACAAGAGAAGACACAAATTTATATGCCCTCTTCCCACCAATATCGAAACAGATCTCAACATAATACATGCATTTTTTAGTGAAAATTAGGAACTGAAAAAATGTCTGAAATGCAAGGAGCTTCTGAGAAAAGGCAATGAGGTGAAGAATCTGAGCATTTAGTCCTGTGGCAGACTTGTTGCAAGGTGGAAGCCTGGGCACTGGGACTCCTGTACAGCTTACCTGTTGTGAAGCCAGGACCTCTATCAGTCACTGAGGGAGTTCTTGGTGCCTCTGAGGGCTCCTGGGTGTGTAGTTCTTCTCTCAGGGTGAAAGAGTAGATGATGCCATGGCTGAACCAAGGACTTTACAGCTCAGTCTGACATCGTTTCCTTCCAGAACAAAACTTGCATATTTTCAAAATTACTCTTCTGCCTAGATGTTTTCCTTCACAGATTATGTCAAATTTTCTACTCGGTGCTCCAAAGCATAGGGCTTTTCCAGGGTGTTGAAGTTTTAGAATGGAAAAGGAGACTTTTGAATAGCAATGCGCTAACTAGTGCCTTTGTAATGGTGTTGGTAGGGAAGCCAGGGAGTGAACACACCTAGATCAAGTCTGAGAGGCAAAGAAAAAGCAAGGAAGATTTCTTAATGGTATTGGTGCTATGCAAGCCTGTGAATACATACAGTGTTTATTCTTTTGTTCTATCAAAAAAACACCGTCCTTGTACATTTCAACTCCTCATGCCCATCCTTCTTCTTCAGATGATGTATAGGAATTGCACAAAATGTTAAAGTTCAGTGCTACTCAGAGAATAAAATGGTTCAAAGCCAACCACATGGGGATGACAAATACACAAGGAATTACAGCTACATTCCTTGGTGTAGTTTTTAGGTAGGTATGTGGTCACTCTGCCCAGTTTGAGTGGCCTAGATTCAAGCCGCCTCCCACCTGGGAGACACATTGCTGAGCCCTGACACTGAGCCTCGTGCCTCACCCCCCCGTCTTTATCGGTGGGGGTGTCGGTGGATCGAAGCCGCGTTTTTCCCACAGGGTCCCTCATGGAGAGGCTTTGGCGGCGCTCTGCCAGCACCCAGGCGTGCACACAGCCTCACCCTCGCAGGCAGCCGCGAGCAGCCACTCACACGCACAGCCTGTGCGCGAACCGGAGACGAGAAGGCGAGAGGGGTTCTCTGCGTGTAATTCCGAGGTGTTTATTGGAACCAACGCACTCAAAGGGAACAGAG
>VZRQ01005461.1:147034-191695 GCA_013397975.1 Machaerirhynchus nigripectus | reverse complement strand
GACCAGGGGCCAGCGGGGTCCCGACGAAGGGGGAACTTCCTAGCACAGTGGTGTGGGGAGACACAATTCATAGTAACACAGGGGGTGTAATGTGGACTTAGCCACCGCAACACCTCTCTGATTTTGCAATACTGATATTGGTCCCCAGATTTCCAATCACATAGTACAGCTTGAGCATCCTTGCCCATCTCCGCATCCTCCCCTTTCTCATGAGTGTATTCTGCAAAAGAACCTGCTGTTCTCCCTGCTGAAGAGACAGTCATTGCTCTGTGCTTTTTTTTCTCCTTCTAGAAACCTCCATTATCTGCAATGCAGCCCATTCTGGTGGAACCAGCTGCTCCTTGCAAATGGATGAAGCAAAGATTTATTATCATCAGAACACATGGAAATTAGAAAATGCACTAATGGAAACCATTAATGTCCTCCTCTCAACAATCAGATGAATGGTAGATCAATGCAGTATATTAATATATTGGAAATGATTTAAGATGATATAAACATTAAGTCTCAGATATTAGATGGGAAGAAAGCAAGCAAGACAAGGACAACACTCTAACACTCTACTGTACCTATGAAATAAAAACCCCACCATATTTTAAGAGATATTTCCTGTCCAGTATTTTGATATCTTTAAAGAGATAGTATTGAGAAACTGCTCTGTATCCTTCCATAATACCATCTAACTTTGATATGAAACAGTCTGTCTCCTTAAAAAGCAAATCTTTTTGCCTGTAACAATGAATGAATTCTTCATATTTTGCAGGTAAAATAATAATACTCAGAGTTTGCAGACAATAATTGTTAACTTTTTTAACATCAATGACTCTTTTGTTTGCAGCTTGTGTATAACATTGTAAAAAGAAATTACTAAATATGACTAATATAACAGCTGCAGTACCCACACGCATTCTACATAAACCTCAAAGGAAATCCTCAAAGAAGGAAAGGAAAAAACTATAAAGGAAAATAACTGCACAAGTACTTTATATTAACCTGGCATCATGCATAAACATAATATAATGTCTGTAAGTGAATGATTCTTAAGCTTTAAGGGATTAACTAAATTTTTTATGTGGTCACATTTTTGGAAAATACTAGAAGGCTTAGGATTCAAAAAATTTTCCTTCTCAGCTAAATCTTTGCAAATGTCAGTCCATTCCCATTTTCAGGACTTAATCAAAATTCCTCAATAAATTCCTGTTGAATTGCTTTGTGTTGTTACTTGTGGGAGCATTTATGAAGCCCTGATGATGATTTGAAACTACCACAAATCCCATAAATGAGAGGTCAGAAAGGTTACATCATGGCACTTAAGTGAAGAAATGAAAACAAACCATAAATTATCTCCACCAGGAGGACAGCATGTTCAGCCAGATGTCACAAGCTTTGTCTTTCAACTGCTCACAGCTCTCCGACACTCTATCACATTGCTTGGTTTTAATCATATGTAATAGGTCACTGTGATCAGGAGAATTCAGGACTCGTGTACATACTTAACATGCTAAGCTATATCTGGGTAATGGGGAATTCTAACAGGGTGGATGCAGCAAAATATGTAGCTGAATTTATTTTTTTCAAGTTCTGACTGGTAAAGAAAACTGTGAAAAAAATCTATGGTTCACTTAATTTGGAATGAGTTTGTTGACAGAGTGGCCAAAATAATCTTGTTTGCTAGTGTTCTTAGTGTACACAGGAAAAAAATGAAACTAGCAAATTTTAGAAGCTGTTTTGTATCATTTCTGGAGTTTATAAAAAAACAAAATGGGGAGGACTCTGTCTAAAGGATTCAATGTCACACCATTATGATGGGTACTAATTTATTTCATAATAAGGTTGGATGCTATAAGTGCCTTCATTGCTGTTAAATCATACTTCAGGATAGCTAAGTGTGCCATTAAAATCATGTATTACTGACAGAGGCAATATTTATTTAATTTAATTTTATGGCACATATTTCAAGCAGGACAAGAAATACAGTCTGACCTTCCCCATGGCCAGGAAGTTTATTAGCATTGTCAAAGAGAGTCAGAATCAAACTGTACCCATTAACACCAAACTCACTGGTATTATGGGATGTTTCATACTAACAGAGGGTAGACAAAGAGCAGGAAAGACATGGAACTCTTCTGGTCCAGGGAAAGCATGGTCACACCTAGAAGAGCGAGAACTCAAAAGGTGCAGTAGAGATTCTGGAATATGTGGGTCATGGTCTATTGAGGAGCCTAACTCTGGTTCAAGGAAGATGAATAAAAGCGTGGAAGAGGAATGAAAAAGACCCAAAGATTTAAGAAAGTATGTAGTGAAAAAGAGTTGATAAGGTATACTGAATTTCTCAAGAAAATAAAATACTGCCTTTCCTCTCCAGGTCTTTGGTTCGAATCCAAATTAGGGCAGTTGTGACAAAAAAATATATTGCCATTAGATGTTGGTTTCTACAAATTGGGAACGTGGTCCACGTCAAGATGCTGTCAGAGAAGTACCGCAGCAGACACCATTAACCAGTCTATGCTTGCATGCTGCTTTAAGAAAGAATGTGAGACCCGAATGATTTGAGCAAAGAAAAAGCTTTTAGACAGGAGAATGGTTTCTCCTGTGGAGTTGCTTCCTATCTGAGCAAAATTAGGAAAATTTGCAGGGCTGCCTGTGCTTGTTACTCCCTGAACAGACGATTTTCAAGACTGACAAAACGCCAACTTCTGCAAAGGTTGAAAACAAGACAAATCAAAGTGAATCACTGAATATAATCACAAAGGACTGGCGAGCTGAAGTTACATTGGAAATGAACGAGCACAGGAAGGGCAAACTAGGTAATTGCCTGTGTGTTGCTCTGACAGCAAGGAAAAAAAGGCACTGGACTACTCACACATGCCGGAGAACATGCAGAATGTGAAGATATGTGCTGTAAGATGTATCTGTGACGCTTACGTGTGATCATAAGAAAACACTGACTTGTTGCTGTCAGATCCAGATGTCTGAGTGTTTTACATATATTTGCTGCCTTCGTAAAAATGTCACTACTGGTTAATTTCAAAAAGTAAAGCAAGATTATCCAGTCCTGACCTGAATATTTTAGGCAAAAATAAGAGGTGAAGGATTATTACTGGGAGGAAAGAGATCCTGAAGGAAAACTATGGACCAGTGCCAGTAACTCTCATGGAAGTACCAATTTATTATCTGGAGGTTAAAAAGGACCAGCCTACTAGTAATTCAGCCAGGATTTAAGTTACAGTTCTGCAAGTTCTGAGCCTAAACTGTCAAAAAAAGACCTGTTGATGCAGGTTAGAGGAAGTGAAATAAGTGTTGATTGTGTTTCACATCTTTACTTAGGCATGTGAGGACAGATCTGTAAAGGTACCTGAGGAATCTGATAAGAGCCTCCTCTCTGAAAACTCACAAGGGTCAAACACACAGAAATTAATTAGATGTTGACACTCAATTAAGATTCTTTAATTTTACTAGAGATAGGTGCCTAAATATTTCCGAGGATCTGGGGCTATGTGTCTATCAGCATCTGTGACCACCTAAACATCCTGCAAAACCTGGCCTCCACTGGATAATTTCTGCATGCACATACTGATTTGCAGACCCAGTTCCTACTCACATCTCTGGAATTTTCTTTCTGGGAGCAAAGGACTCCACATCATTGTCTTTTCCATTTGTGTAGTACTGGAGTTAATTTCCCTCTCGGAATTATTTCTCTATCTGCTTTCCCTCCTCTCTCTGCACACCTCTGTACATGCATGTCTTAGGGGTGTGATAAGGAGCAGAGTACAGTACTGGTGGCTGGCAGTGCCTGGCCCACAAAAGAGGACACTTAGGGCTGTTCCTATATGCCAAGCTGCATCATACTCTCAGGAGCAGCACGGTGCTGCTGAAAAAAATGTCTTGGGAGAAGGGCCAGGCAGGGTCTTGGCAGAGCTTGCCCGTTATCTGGGCTGGCCCCCAGAAACTTTGTGCAAGAGGGAGACAGAAGAGTTGAGTTTCTCTCCACTTCTTCGGGTGCTTCCTTGGTAAAGGAAAACCTGCATCCTAGCATTAAATACCTGAGCACTTTTTCCCTAAAACTGTGAGAGATCACAAAACAAGACAAAGCAACATGGGTCACTTAATCCAAATGAATAGCACAGTCTCACCAGTTACAGCTTCAGATGACTTAGCACAAAAAGAGAGGGCTTTTATATTAATAGAATAAAGGATCCTTTCAGTCATATTCCTGTGAGTTACACTATCAAAATACCAACAAAATTCTTCTTCTTGTTCCTTTGATGTATACTGTGTTTCTGAGGTTTAGCATGTGCATTAAAAATAATAATTAGCATGTGCATTAAAAATAATAATTAAAATTAAAAATTTTTAGCTCCATATTTTTTCTTTTTCATATGTTTGTCTGTGTGTTTAGGCATATACAATTGCATGCTTATTCCACGTGTACATGTCTGTGCCTTTTACATACTAGCAAAAATAACTGTAATTCACTAAGTGCTACTGTGGTGTGTAAGTTATTTCCCTTCTAGAAATGACCAGCTGGGTAAAAACCTGTCAGGAGTTATTAGCTATGAAGTCAGGCCTTCTGAAAATGCTGTAGATGGAGAACCATAATGCTTCTTTTCATGCTTCTGCTCAGTCTTTACATGAAGGGCTGCTATCAACTTCCTCTGGCTTCTGCAAGCTGAACAACTTTGGGTAAACTGAATGATCCATTTGCCCGTAATTCCATCAGACACTGCAGAAGGCCATTCCAACACATTCTGAACATGTCATGTCCCTCTCTGTGTATCTTACACTTTAAAAGCTGATGCTAAGCCTTCCGATGCTCCAGGCAAATCATCAAATATCTGTTCCCCCACAGGCACCCAGATAAAAATAGTCATGGATTGCTTTGTTGATCCTGCTGTTTTTCTGCCTTGGAGATAAAACAGTTCCTGCAAATTCAGAAGTGATTTTGTTCTAAGCTGTTTTTAAACATAGGAGGTTTTCTTTCTTTGAGCGGAACAGTCAAAAGAGGAGTTAGAATAAAAATTAAGATAGTTTGAAAACCATGATGTCAACCCATATAGTGACACAATGCTTTAGGGAGTTGGAGACAAGCACTCCGAGGAACCAGTTGCTCACTCTGCTATAAGTCAAGGACACTTCTGCTTTTCGCATTACCTTGCAAGTCCCTAGCAAGTTTCTTCCATGTAAAAATTCAGCTGCCTCACTGAATGCAGCTGCAGCTTTATTTTGCAGTTTGCCTCTGCCACCGGACAGGCCCTATAAAGTGCTGACTGCTCCTTCACTGAGGTAGGGTGTTTCTGCTGTGTTGTATTAGACCACTTACTAGGCCAGGTGGCTTATCATGCTTGCAAACTGCAGAGTTTACCACTAAATATTGAAAACAGTACTGGAACAAAAAATTGAGACCTGCGTTCTTGCCCTACCTCTTTGTCATACACCCCACCAGGCACTAAAAACACCCTAAAATCGAGCAGCTCCTAATCTAGCTGAGGCCCTTGAGTACAAAAATTAACATTTTTTAAACTCTTGTCTATATCAGCTATAATTGACTAAGGCTGCGAGGAAAGTAGGTAGACAGTGATTTACACTGAAATCATAATTTCTTCCAATATCTAAAAGAAATGCTGGCTGACATATCATCTGGTTAATTTCTTACCTGTCAAATATAATATATTAATATATTTTTAAGTACAGCATGGGTGCAGAACCTGAGATTTATTAAGCTGAACAACTGAGCTCACTTTGTGGATCTGTGGAAAGCCCTACACCTCTAATTATGAATCTGCTCACCAGTAGGCAGTTGCTGGCTTTGTCTTACCTGCAAGTACCAAAATGTGTGAGCTTTTTTGGTGCATGCTGGTTCAGTACAGCTGGCACACAACAGATGGCATGAGGGAGTCCCTAGTCAGAGAATGCATATGTGCTCATCCCCAAAGTTAAATCCGTGTTGTTATAAGCCAGGGAGTTGCCAGGCAGAGCCTATGAACATGTCCGCAAGGTGCCAAGGGAAACAGGAGTACAGCTACTGACTAACTTTGCCTTTTTTGCCGTGCCCTAAGGGATGCTGTAGTTTAATCATCTGTGCTGACTCATTAGAGGTATGCTTTCAGTTCTGCCATTTTTCACTGTAGCTAAAGGTATCAAAAGCACCGAGCACCGAGGGACAGCACAGTGGGCAGCTTTTAGCTCTTGGCTATTTTACAACATCTAGGAGCAAACCTCTGCAGGAAGCTGAAGGGTGAGAATTAAATTTGGAAAATACCTTGCAGAAAAGGTAATTTGACTTGCTTGCAAAGAAGTAACTAAATAGAGGCATTTCCCATTCAAAAAGAACCAAAGACATTCAAAACTTAAAATTTACACAGAAACCCAGGTGACTGCATGTAACCAGGAAGCAGGTGCTAGTTTTAAGCAAACCTCAGGGCTTGTTTAATTGAAGCACATCTGGTCTTTAAAAGTCAGCCCAGGTGTTTGCATTTTAATTGCACAAATCTATCCTGCTGCCCCATGTTATACCCTGGAAAAGTCAGAAGTCAACTCTGAGATAGCTGTGCTATTAATACAGGTGCTGCTAATTGATCACGTGTTGGTCATGAAATAACAAGTTCAGAACTATGGAATTGCCTCTGTTTACTCTTGTGGTTATTTGTCATATTTAATTTCAGAAAGATACTCTTGTTAATTAATTTTCTACAGTTTTATGAGTTCCTTTGACTTTATAGTGTAGCAATACCTGCTGTGATCATCGTTTCATTCTATGGCTTGGCAAAATGAGTGTCATTGATTTTTGGAGGTTATGAAAATTCTTTGTCTCTCTTTTGATCCCTTTGTGGACTAAGTTGGAAAACATGAGAGAAGGTGAAAAATGCCTTTAAATGCAAAAT
Organism: Machaerirhynchus nigripectus; assembly: GCA_013397975.1. Classification (NCBI taxonomy): domain Eukaryota; kingdom Metazoa; phylum Chordata; class Aves; order Passeriformes; family Dicruridae; genus Machaerirhynchus; species Machaerirhynchus nigripectus. The sequence continues at coordinate 184,814 of VZRQ01005461.1, read as the reverse complement.
TTTTTGATAGCATGTTGGGAAATCATAGAAGTGAAGAGCTGTGATTTATTTGCTGAAGATTATTACACAGTCCTAAAAAAAAAGGAAGATAGATACATTAAATAAAATTCAGTGACGAGCAGTGAAGCTGATAATGGAACTAAAATGGCTTGGATTAAGACAGAAATACTCACTAAACCTATCTGAACCATTACTAGGTGCTTGGGAAGGAAAAGCGTCTGTCTAGAGGATCACTTGGACAAGAACAAAGCAGCTATTAGTGGGGAATACAGGAATGCAAAAAATTGAAGACTAGAAATAAAAGTAAAATTTGGTAGCTGTTTTAATCACAAGTATACCTGCATGCTGCCAAAGATTCTAATGTAAAAACCTACGGTAATATTAAAAAAAAAAAAACTAGTTTATGGATCAAAAAACCCCACAACAGTGAGGTATTGATTTTCTGCGGACACTTTAGGAAGGTCACTAGGGAGTGTGAAGTTTTAAATTATCTACAAAGTCAGGATATCAATGTTAGGCTGCACTGTGCAAGTTTGAAATGGCTCTTTTTTGCGCTCAAGGTCTTGTTTGTCAGGGGGCAGTGGATTTGTAGGATATCTTTTTCTTTAAGTTTCAGCTCCTGAGCTGGCATTCTGATTGCAGCATATTTCTCGTAGTATCCTGTGCAGGTGGCATACTTGGAATCAAGCCGATTTAATAACTGAGGGATTTAAATCAGATTTAGTTGAGATAAAAATAACGATAAATTTAGTTAGGTATATCTCCTTCCTGCCTTTATCTATGTAACACTTCACTACAGCAAAAATTATGGAGGAATGAGACATTTTCAGAAGAGTAAAGCATCCAAGAGATGTAACCATAAGTGAGGAGGAAATATATGTTTTAAAAAATTACACTTTTTAAAAATGTATTCTCTTTCCAAACCTGTCCTTTCTGTTGAGAAGGAAGCCCAGGTGAAGGAAAGGTTTCCTGTTGAATTTAGAGATGGCAGAATCATCCTGGAAAAATAAAAAATGCTTCTCACAGGAGTGTAAATCACTAAATGAATGAAACTAAGAAAAGAGTCTGACAAAATCAGATGATGTTTGAAGACAAATAAATACATTTTATGGCTGGGAGAACACAGGGGTAGGAAGGATGAGGAGCTATGCTTATATGAGAAGTTTCATGCATCTGGAGAATGCCTGACAGGCATAGAGCAAAAAAACGACTGTTTTAGCTAGGGGGACCTCATTGTGAGGCTTTGAAAGCATGGCAGGCTTTTTGAAAAGGATAGAAGCTGAAGTCAGAACCAAATTTAAAACCAAATTTAGGTTATTCAGAACAGTTATCATTCCAACGACAAATGTGAGAACCGAGCAAGCACAAATACAATGGAAGGTATTTAAATTTAGATGGGTCTGAAAACAAAAGCTCGATGAGGTTCATAAATGTCAAATGAACAGATGGAGCTGAGAATGAAACCAGCAGGGAGATAAGGCAGAGATTGCTGTGTGCAGGGGTGGAAAACAGGAAACTCCAGTCGGTGGGTTACAGGGTGAGGATGAGGGACAAGGGACTGCCAAGATAAGAGCTGAGACAAAAGCAGTCCTCAGGCTGCAAGGAAGAGCAGAGGTCAGCATAATCAATTACGGGAAGAAAGACCCCTGCTTGCAAATGCTAGGACCAGACAGAGGGGTCAGGAGTGGGGTATGCATGGGATCTAACTCAGAGCCAGGGCGCAGGTGAGTTTCCCTGCAGATCCCTTTGGTGCTTTGCGTGTGGGACCATGTCCTTGCATCCCCAGGTTTCATCAGCAGCCTGGGGAGGTCCATATGTCCCTAACAGGATGCTCCTGCCTTACACGCAACTGTTGCTGTGGGGTAGATTTATATATGGCTGTGCTGCTAGAGCTCCTGGAAAGTAAGAACACTTGCTGGGCTGTGCTTGCACTCAGGGTCTTGTGCAACACAGCTGTGTCCTGCTCCCCAGGGCCACACTGCACCAGAAGCTGGATAATAAACAAACCTACATACTTTTGTCCGGGTGAAAGGAGTTTTTTTCTTTTTTCCTTTTTTTTTTTTTTCCCCAAAAAGAAAAGAAAAGAGAAAAAAAGAAAAAAAAAAGAAGTAGCAACTTCATTTACTTTCAGGCCATGTGCTTCCCAAAACCATGCCCTTTATGAGGACCTCTTGATCTCTTGAGCTTCAGCTTTGGCTTTGTGCTGTCTACCATAAAAATTTAGCCTAATGAGTGCATATGCAATGCAACGAGCAGCTGGTATAGAATCCTCCCAAGCAAATGACATCTTCACTGTAAGGCTGAGCTACCTCATAATCCCAATGAGCAGTCTGGTCTACCTTGATGATGTTTTCCAGTAACTCCTGTACAACGGAAGCATGCTACAGGCACAGATGACTATTGACATCTGTAATTTTCCTTCATGTATATTGTAGCAGGTTTCAGTGGGATGTTCACTGGCTCTCAAAACTAGGCTGAATGCAAAGGTATATGTTGAATTCTCTCACAGTATCAAACATCAAGGTTTTGTCTATGTGTTTATTTACTTTACAAGCAGACATACAATTTGTAGATCATATTTACTGGTTGGTTGGTTGATTAACTTTTACAGTCTGATTGACCATAGCACAAAAAAAAAAGAAATGAGACTACTGTTCCAAACCTTCACCTTCAGAAGAGCCCTGCAAAGTTTAAATTAATTCTTCAGCTTCATATTATTACTTTATTCTTGTTCATTGTGTTACAACCACATTGCTTGAAAATAATGTGGCCAAAGAATAAGATGGTCCTTTATGTCTTTAGGTTGTTTAACCAACTTAAAGTATGCTGAGTATGAACATAGTTGTTTGCTGTCTTTGGACACTGTTTAGGAAAGAGTACTTAATCCTCAGGCTGCTTGTAAACTTTACTGTTAAGCTTTCTGTGTCTTGGAGAATGGGATATGATTTTATGTGCCTCAAAACTCAGCAGGTAAGAAATCAGATACCACACTGACTAATGCTGTTCCTTCATACAGTTACAATACTAAGGCATGGCACTAAAAGCCATTTATTTTCCTCTTTTCCCCCTTTTTTTTTTTAATATGAAATTGCAATTCTGATAAAGTGCCTCTCTTTTAAATCACACACACAGAGTACAGGAAAATAAGAAAGAAATGTAAAATGTGCTTAGTAACTCCAAACACTTTTGTGTTTGACTACTTCTGACACAGGCATGTTTCTTTTAAGAAGTAGTGTACTAAGGTTTCTGTGACATTCTAGAATAATCACTGTATATTGAGAAGGAAAACAAAGTAAAAAAATGTTCTGTAAAGGGTAAATGTCTTTTTGCAACCAGATAAAAGCATTTGTAGATGAAGGCTGCTCCAGAGTTTCTCTTTCACTATAAATGGTTCTAGTCCAATATTTCACACTCCTTACACTCATTTAAAACTGAATTAAAATTCAAATTAGGATTAACCACCCATTGAGTCTGGAATGACAATAGAAGTAGTCACTAACTTTTTTCCTACATGTTAGTAGCAGAGGGAATTTATGTTAAAGAGTTTCACTACAAATATATAATTTTTTATTCTTGACTGCCTGCCTTTTTTTCCTTCCTTCTCGTGACTGAAGCTTTCACACACTGCTGTGGCCCAGGGTGATATTTATTCAATAAATATTTTAAATAGTGAATGACAGACATGCTGATGAGCAAATGGAGAAGTGACACACCAGGACAAATAAATTGGTTTGGTTTGCTGAAATGGACTCCAGTACGAGGAGAGAAAAAGAAGCAATTTCTTGTCTATCAATCTTTCACCTTTAATCATTCATTCAAAACAGTTAAAATTGGACAAAGGCAACAAATGTTCATAGACATTTACAATGTTTTTCTTCACATTTAAGAGGACCTTTTCCTTCATTTATTTTGAATGGTATTTTGAATGGTTGTAGCAAAGGAATAAAGAAAATATTAAAGTTTGACTTATCAAACACAGAATTTAATGGATTGAAATAATAGTGGTTTTTATTCCAGCCAAAGTTTCAGATGTTAATGGGTTAATGGATGGCTGAATCTTGGATGCTTCAGTCAACATTAAGTATAACTACATAAAATTACTGTTATTAAGCTTCAGAAGGCATATCCAAAAGTGGAATTTAGCCAGGTTAATCAGTCTTCATACACGGGTGTCTGCACATACAATATTAATAATGAGATTACAGTGGTAATTGCTCATATATGTAAATAACTTCAGTAGAGTTTGGTGCTATAGCTGCAAAATATTGTGACATAGCCTGAAAATTTTATGACGTGATCTGAAAAACTGCTTTATTTAAGCAATATTCAATTTTTATTTATATTCAATAAAATCCCAGTTGTTTTTAAATAAAGCAAGAATTTTACCTTTGAGATGAGTGCAGTATATTTCCCCCAAAGTGCAAAGAAACCATGGCAGTACTTTGTGTTAGTGAATGAACTGTTTATCTTAATCAGGGAGGTTAAGAAGAAAGCACTGATGAGGGTGTTGGCTTCCTGAGGTGTGATTTAAGACCTCATCAGAGACTGCATGGATGTGTAAGTATAGGCCGAGCAGTAATTCACTACTAAGACAAGATGGAGATAATGGGATGATTAAAACAGAAGTTTGGCAGAGGTTTAAATCTCTGGTTTATATTACCCATGACTTTCAACAGAACTGTGTTGTCATACTACATAATTTTTTAACAAGGTGTAAAAAAGTGAACTTTTTGTGAGTTTTTAAGCCCAACTGAAACACCTAACTAGGGGCTGGGCAAATTAACAAGGAGTTTCCTCCCTTTGCAGTAACAGAGCTGCATTTCTAAACCTGGTCCCTCCTTTCTACTACCTAGGTTTCTGCATTCATTTTTAATTCCTTAACAGCTAATTCCCAGTGAGGGCTTATATAACGTAGCTACAGAGGATACCAGTATGAATTGTATGAGCTGTGAGTGGCATCACTGAAGCTGAGCAGACGGAGTGAGACTTAAGGTTTTGCAGAAGTGGAACTGTAACTTGTATCACTGCATATCACTCGGCATTCTCAAGTGAAGATTTTGTGACCACATTCTCCTTCCCACCTTTTTTTCCTACCAGGTAGCATGGTACAAGAAAAATAAAATCCCATCTCAGCGGGAAAACCAGTTTTGGAAAATAATTATTTCAATAGCTGACCTCCTGTTTAATTATGAACAGCTCATCTTTCAAGTTACTTATTTTCCCAGCTATGAATTTCTTGTCTGAATGCTTCATTTGCAAAGACATAACATTCACAGATTCCTAGAACCATGAACTGTTCTCTGATTTAAAACTAAACAAAACAAATACCCTACCAAAGCTAATTTCCTTAATTTTCTCTTGGCCAGACTGCTACATTTATATAGCATTACATTCAGTCCAGAGAACAAACTATGCCACAGCACTTCTTTCCAAGCATTCATAGCTTCTATTGTGTTTGGATAAAATTTTCTCTAGTGCAAGGAGCATGTTTGGGACCTTACATTACCTTACACTGCATGTAATATTTCTGGGGTGCTTGATGAATTAGCACAACAGTCTTCAGCAGCATTCTGCTAATTTTCAAGTTGTCCTAAAGAGATCTTGCTCACACAAGGAAAAGAAGCTTCAATATTCATCATTTGAGAAGTGAGAGCTTTAACTCTTGTTTCAAGAATGAGTGCTGTGTCATCACAAGGGATAGGGCCAACATTCCTCCCCAGTATCCATGAGCATTTCACACAAATTTGTTTTCAGCTTTACCTTGCTTTCAGTTTTCACTCCTTGCTCAAAATTTGCCTCAGATTATTACTGGAAGCTACACATTTTAAGTGAATATCTCCAGGTAAACAAGAAAACTGAACTTGTAAATGTGAAATCTTTTCTGTGATGGTTGAACACAGATGGACGTAGCATATTCAGCAGTGATCATGTGGCATAACATGGAGGCTGTAGGTGCAAGAATGAACAGTAGACATGACTACTAAAATATGTCACTATGCCTTCATCAAAGTGCAAGAATTGTTTTGAGCAGTATCACAGTATCACAGAATAGTTAGTGTTGGAAGGGACCTCTGGAGATCATGTAATCCAACCTCACTGCCACAGGAGATTCACCTAAAGCAGTGTTGTTTGATGGCCACTGGCAGCGGTACTGACTGCCAGGTGAGACGTTCCTTTCCATTATCCATCCAAAGCCCAGCTAGACATCAGCACACTTACAGCATGACTTGCAAGGCAGCTGAAAGTGGGTCATGACCATTGCACTGTGAATAGGATCTGTGTTCTTGCTAGAAACCATTCAGACACGTAGCCTCAAGACTGTAATACCTGGCAAGCCCTGGTCTTCCACGCTCCAGTAATAAGTTTTAATGGAGAATTTGGAGGATGAGTTGAGCTAGCTTTAATATTCTTCAGTGCAATTCCTTCTTAGGAATACTGTGTTCTTCAGTACATCTGATGAAAGCTGAACAGGACAATCTGATCTTCACATTACTAAAGTTAGAGGTCCAACTACTTGTTGTCAGGTGAAGTGCAAAGCAAGAATTATACACAGCAACAATTTGGGAAAGACTTTCACAGAAAGTATATGATTGCAGTAATTTTATGAATGGCTAAAGTAAGAAATTTGCCAAGTGAATATTTTTCTATAAAGCATTTGCTTGTTTCTATTTAGTGTTATAAAGCTGGTTAGTCCACTTGCCTTCCAAGCTCAGGTTGTATTGTGGACCTACAAACAGACTGAAAATGGCTAGCTAGTTAGAGAGACAGATGGAACACAGGGCTTTATTGTTCCTTTTTTTTTTTTTTTATTATTAAGAAAACGGGTATCCAAATTAAGTGTTCAAATTACCATGACCAACTCATGTATGCTATTTGCATGACTTGTTAAGGCTTTTGCAGATTTCAGGAAATTCATTTCCCTTTCGAAATGGAGGCTTCAGTGTTCAAATAGAGCACTTACCCTTCAACTCAGTAGGTGCTTGATGGAGCTGAACAGCTGCACCAGCTTGAAAAGAGTTACTATTGTGCATTGCACATTATGGTCCTGAAAGCAAGAACTGACTGCTGCCAACCCACATGGCTCTTCATATTCACTGCTGGTAAGCACTCTCCAGTTGAGAAAGTGATGCTACTGAGCATTTTCCTCTGGCTTGCTTTCCCCCGTGGTGATATACCTCTATGGACAAACCCTTTTTCCTGCAGTTACCATCCTGAAGCTAGGACTGTAAAGGATGCTCTTATGGGTGATACAGGTGGAAGACAAAGAGCTGATCTCTGATACATTGTCGTTAACTCTGTGCTTTTTCTCTTGATGACACCCCTGTTTAAGTAGCATTAAAACACAGTCCATCGAGAAGGAAGAGGACATTGTATTCCAATGGCTGACTCAGTTTGAGTGCCTAACGCAATAGTGCCCATCACAAAAAAGTAATGCTATATTCAAGTGCACTCCATGCAGTCTTCCCGACATGCTCCTTAAAGCATTGTACTCTAACTAGGCAGGAGGCTCATATCTGATGATGACCAATGCTGGCTTCTTGCTCTGCCGGCTGGCAGGTGCGGGTAGTCCTGTGGAGGCAGCACAATCAACCCCCGTGGAGGAAAGAGTCCTTCACACCACTCAATGGCAATCTCTCCTGCCAATTAAGGGGATTTGTGGATGAAATCCAAGGGGAATTTCAACCCATTTGCCTTGGCTGGGAGAATGAAGGCTCTGGTCGATGCAGGCGGGGCTGTAGGCAGGGAGAAAAGGAAAGAGCTGTTTGCAAACAGCTCCCTTTTGGGAGACATACATGAACTGGAGGCTATTTTAAGCTTGATACCAAAGTGGAACTTTTGAAAGGACAAGGAGAAATTTTTAACTCTTCATCTCTTGCTACACTAGCAGGCACTTGGAGCAGTCTACAGCACAGAGTATTTTTAAATGCTCATGTCTCTATTACGGTATATAAGTGAAACATCACTGAGAATTTGTGCACTGTTTATTCACTTTTGATCATAATGACATGATTTTGACATTCACATCATGAACGCAAGTCTGTAACAAAAGACAGCATCAAGGCAGACGGATATACAGCAAAAAGGGTGCTTTCTGTGGTCATAGGAAATAGAGGGGAACAAGTCACCCACTATACTTTCCACTGTTGGTCAGAGCCAAGTGAGAGATATCATTCAGTGATTTTAAGTGTGTGCATGGAATACCATCTGGAAAAGGCACCAATATTTGACAGTCTTACCCCCCAAAAAGTAGGATTTTAACTTTTTTGGAGGTAATATCTTCACACTAGTTCTTCTGCTGTTCAGTGGCAAAGGTGCTGGGCTGTCCTTCTTCTCAGGTAACGTCTGGGGTTAAAGTGAAAACCCAGTAGGCAGGGAATAAAGGCTATCTCTGCCTAAAAATCAGAAATCTTGTCCCTCTTTCTCCTTTTCCAGAGGTTTTCAGAGGTCTTAGTCAAACCAGTGAGGCTGTTTTGTAGTGCTGCTCTCTGATAGATCAATAATCATTACTACTATATGTTTTACAGAATGTGAGTTTTGAGATGGTGAGCTCAAAACAGCCTTACAAAAACAGGTATGAGTATGACAATTTTTTGCATCATCTGATTTTTTCACTTTAAAATACTGCAGGTAAGGTTCAATTGTCATGAATCATTGGACCCATGTCTTTTCTCTTATGCAGTCCTGCCATCAAACCAGTCTCTCTCATAGCTAGCAAAAATCAGTGAAAGTAATTTGTGCATGGTCAAATGGTCCTTAACCAACCCGAAGATGTTCTGTTGCTCAGTGGCAACATTTATGTCCATCTTGTGAATCAAGGAGTAAAGGATATAACCTGTTAGTAGTTCTGCAGGTTTAATCCTGAAATAACACTTCAGCTGTTCTCTAAACAGCCTTATCTCATTATATTGAATTTTCAAGTTGAAGAAAATATACTTCTTAGAAACTGGGATGCATAGAGTATCCATTAAACACTTTTAAAAAAAAATTGAAATAGCTTTGCACTTTTGTGTCTTCCAGCGAGGAATTCTGCCTTTGCCATTCCAACAAAGGGGTCTCCCCTTTTAAGGATCTCCATCCATTCAGCTATTGAGATCTCAGAAATCCTTTTCTTTTCACGGTGAGGGGTTTTAGGATAAAAATAAAAATTTAAAGAGATAATCAAAATTGTATATCTCTATTATACTTGTATATCTCTGTTGGCACCAGGCACTGGTAGAATTATGTCTAGCCTTCCATTTCTACAGTAGACTCTCTTGGCTTCCAAGACAAATACAGCTTGTGTATCTGCTGTTAAGAAACAGGATGTCCTCACACAGGATCTCTAGAAGCTCTCTGGACTGCTCAAGGACGTGCTTGTGCACAGGAAAACTGCATTGTGAATATGGCATGGAATCAGCTCCTCAAAAATTCCTAACAGTGGTCTTTAAATGCTCCTTGCTACCCTCTTCCTCCACACCTCCATCATCAAATATTAGATGACTAGAGGATATCTTTTTTTTTTTTTTTTTTTTTTTTTTTTTTTGCCATTGAGGTGCAGTGTTAATTACAGGATTATCCTGAACAGTCCAGGACATGTAGGCAGCTGGTCTCACTGCTGTGTGTGGGTAATAAACACCATGCACATTTCCTGTTTCCTGATCTCACACTGAGTATATTTATAAGTATGTAGATTTGATGGTTGATTTCAACATTTATCATTGTTTCCCAGATCATTTCCGTCTTTCCTTCTCCCCAAAGAACATTCCTTCCGGAATTGTATCAAAGTAAAGTACATTTCTGGGTGGTGAGCATTTGTTTCCGGACAGGTAACACCCAGCAGAAACAGATAACTCCATAGAGTTGATGTTTCAGCATGCAGATATTTTTGCAGAGCCACGAAATCCCAACACACCTCCTGCACGTCCTACTAATGCTGGCATAAAACCAACTCTTTGCCAGCTGGTATGGATCAAATTTTTATACTGTTCGTTTTACTTTGAGCTACATATCATATGGCAGTTGGTGGTGTGCTTAAATGTAAAGAAAGAACAGCAACGAATCCAAGTGAAGTTACATCTAAGCCTTCATCTTTGCCTATGTACTGTATTTCCAGAGATTCATCTAGTCTTGTTTCATGTCTGGCATGAATGTGATGGTTCTTAGTTGCATAGAGGATAATGTCTATGGCACTAACAGGTGTGCAGAAGTTTTGTTTTATTGGAAGCTTTATTTTTATAAGGTCTGCATATTAGGTTTTGTTCTTTTTTGGGATAGGTTTTTCTTCATACTTTTCAAGCTTGGGGTACTCATTTTTTACCTTGTCGTAGGCAACCCCTTACATTTAAAAGATGTTTGTTTTTCAAAAATAAGCCCCTGTTTCTATATAATAATCTTAGAACTGGCAGAAGATGATATTTTGATGACAGTATTCACTGTCTTCTTTTTCCCCAGTAAGCTCTTCTGGCGTGGATGGCAGCCAGATCTACACACATTCATGACTCTCTATTGACCTACTCCTGGACAGTAGGAGCTTTCAAAAATAATTCTGTGCTTGCACCATCTTGTTTTGGATCCAGCTTGGATATTTAACAGTGTTTTGCTCATCTTGGAGATCTGAGAAAAGTCCATTTAATTAAGGTCACTGATGCAAATTTGTTCACTACTGCACTCTGATTGCAGTGATTTAAACTGTTTACCTCCACATGAAGGACTTTTTAGGGTCTTAGTTTTCTCAAAACTTTACTTAACATTCAGCCAATCTGTCTCTTCCTACTCTTCCCACAAAAATAGTTTTCTTAACTTTTCTGTCTAAAAATTACAAAAGTAGTATTACTAGGTTTTAGTGTCAATTTTTCAAGTAGTGATGCAGAGGTGTTGTGTCATGGTGGTTATTAAATTTCATGAGCCATTTGAACAAATCTTTTCTGAAAATTATTTTAAAATTTAAGCAACAGTCAGTTAAGACCAACAGACATGCATCTAGAGCTGGAGGGGGATCGGGCTAGGGTATATTTAAGTGAACTGGACATACACAGGTTCTGCAACCTCACCAGATGCACCTGTGAGTGCTGAGAGAGCTGGCCCAGCTCACTGTGAAATGACTCTTGGTTGTCTCTGCAAGACCATGGTGATCAAGAAAGATCCCTGATGACTGCAGGAAAGTAAATATCATTCCTCTCTTCAAGAGCAAGAAGGAGTATCTGGGGAAGCACTGCTCAGCCTCACCTTAAACCCCAGGAAGATTGCGGACTAAATAATTCTGAAAATTATTTCAAAACGTATTGGGAACAAGCAGGGTATTTGAAGAAGTCAATATGGATATATAAAGTGAGATCATGTCTGACCATTCTCATAGCCCTCTAGAATGATAAAAAAGGTCTTTAGGAGGTGGGGCAGGGCAAGAAGTAAATGCTATCAAGCTTAATTTAACAAGGCTTTTGCCGCTATCATAGAAAATGCTGACAAAGCTGATGAGGTATAGGCTAAATACCTTCACAGTGAGGTGGATTGAAAGCTGTCAAAACCTCTTTACTCGGTAAAGAGATGTGAAAGCAGCACGAATTCCCGCTGGAGGATGATCACTTCTGGTTTACTCCAGGAGTCAGTAGTAGGTCCAATGGTGTTTAACACCTGTTTTAATGATCTTAATGATGGGATCGAGTGCACAGTCAGCAAATTTGCTGCAGACACAAAACCAGGAGGAGTGGCTAGTTGCCTCAGCTGTCCTTGCTGCTGTTCAGAGAGACCTGGACACACTGGAGAAGTGAGATGCCAGGATCTCCATGAATCTAAATGAATGGAACTCAAAGTCTGTATCTGGAAAGGAATAGTTCCATTCACCAACAAAGACTGAGAACCAGCGAGCTGGAAAGTAGCTTTGCAGAACAGGTACAGGGGCTCCTGGTAGACAGCAGTCTGACCATAAGTCAGCAATTGCCCTTCCCATGAAGAAATCCAACAGTGTCTAGAATTGCATTGGAAGATTTGTTACAAACAGATTAAGTGATGTGATCCTTTCTCTCCACTCAGCACTGGTGAGACCCTCCCTGGAATGCTGGGTCCAGTTCTGGGCTTTCCAGGACAGGAAAGACATAGACATGTGGAAGATACAGTGAAAGGTCACTAAAAAGTTGAAAGTACTGATGCATCTGCCGTATGAAGACAGGTTGAGACTTCTGCAGCCGTTTACCCTAAGGAAGGCTCAGGAGACTCTCATTTGTAATACCTGATGGGTCGCTATAGAAGATGGAGACAGAATCTTTTCAGCTGTGCTCAGTGACAGAATAAGAAGTGTTGGGTACAAACTTAACTGAAATGCAGTAAATGCTGCTTAAAGATAAGTTAAAAAACCTTTTTGTTTTTCGTAATGGCAATGACAGTTGAACACTGATGAAGAGCCCACAAAGGCTGTGGACATCTTTGTCCATCTTTGGACATAATCAAACCCAACTGGACATATCCCTGAGCAGCCTGCTGTAGCTGTCTCTGCTGTAGGCTCTCTGCTCTATCTCTAATTAGCAGAAGTAGGACTGGCCAATCTCTAGAGCTGCTGGCTAGCCTCAGCCACAAGGTGGTTCTATGATTCTTCTACGGGAAGGTGCCCCTGACCACAGCACAGGGGTTGGAACTACATGACCTTTAAGGTCCCTTCTAACCCAAAGCATTCTGTGATCCTATGATTCTGGGACTGAGACAATTAAATCCAACCAAAAATAAATTTTCTTTAAGTTTCTAATTAATAAAAGAAAATGGAGCTTAAGAGCCAAAGCAACTGTGTGGAAAAAAAAAATTACACAAGAGATGGCATTCTTTTTAGAAATTGTTTCTGACCAGGTAATTTCAGTGAGAGAAATTTGCAGAGCAGAGAGTAAATTGTAAAATCAACTCCAAATGCTGTTATCTCTGTATTACATTTGTGAAAAATGTTTCCTTGCTTGGAAAGTTCTTCTTAAGACTTTGAAGTTCTGTATTTGAGACTAAAGATAAGATACCACATACAAAACAGAAGAGATACTGTATGTCCTTTTAGTGATGCTCCCCAAAATGCTCATTGAATGTGTTTAAGACCTAGATTACATAATTCTGGTAGATTTCTTCTGGGTTAATGCCAGCAAGTTGCACACTCCGAGAAGGTGAAATTCTCCCCAAACTACAGCAAAATTATTGCTGCCAAAATTGGGTTGAATATTTTCCAAGAGTATTTCCAAATAAAACTCCTCCATTACTCATTTGGATGCCAATAAACAGGTCAAATTTAAACTTTGGAACTTTAAATGCAGTGAAATCCAAGAGCTCATTTGCTACATTTTCATGACTAGGATTTTTTTCTATTTTTGTTTTAGTTATTAGAGGACATTTTCTATATTAAGAAATAAGTTGCTTGTCCAGGCTTTACTAAAGTTATCAAACCTTTTGTGATCTTACATAGAACAAAAGAAATGGAAAAAAAAATACTAAGATAAATTGCCTTCTCAATTAAAGTGGTAAAAAAAATGGGTCATAATTTTGATCTATACTATTGTAACTGAAGAGATGATGCATTTTTCATTTGGAAGTTTGAGTGCTCAGAAATCTAGTTATCCTTTCATGGTTTTTTTTCTGTAATAGTGGAAGTTGGCCTAATGATTAAATGTTTAGTAAATTAACTCATGACACAGCCTGTATCAAATACAACTTGTCAGGCATTGTGTGTATAACTTTGTGAGTGGAACATCCTATTACGTAAATGTAAAAATAAAAAATAATACTATAAATTCAAACTATATAATTAGGAAAAAAATAGTAACCAGTTATACATGCAATTATTTTTCATGTTTAACACTCATTGTACTTTATAAATTTAGGTCTCTTATGGGTCTTTGATGTCTACCAGAACACTCTCTGCCAGATTTTGCTTTTTGTGTAACTTCAGTGACTGTTATGAAACTACTCAGTGATACATTTGGTTCCCTATGAGACCCCTTTGGAGGCAGGGAGGGCAGCTGACTTTATACAGTCATGCACATTTAGCTGGGAAATTTTCAAATATACAACACTAAATTGCATTATACATGTCACGTATTTATGTATATGGTATCGAAGGGCGTTTATGGATCTGCTGAAGACCAAATGGCTTCTTAATGAGAGCTCGGTACACAGGGAATGATTGTAACTTTCAATCTGTGTAGACACATTGTTTTCAATAAGTAATCTCTAGAAAGGCATTTTAATTCTAAATGCAGTGAGACTTTGAGGACGAAAAAGTGGAAGGTAGAAGAAGAGAGACTGAACTGATCCGCTCTCAAAAATGGAATTAAAATGGGGAAAAGGTCTTCACAGAAAAGAACTCTGAAAAATCTCAAAACATTTCAAAGAAAAGGCTACTGAAAGACTGAGAAAAATTATTCACCATTACTTAAGAGGGGAAAAAGCAAAATGGAATCAAAAAAACCCCAGATGTTTGCAACAGAAAAGTATGATGAAGCAGAATGGCCTTACTAAAACTAACTGTAAACACAAATTGAATTTAAAAAATCAAAGAAATAANGAGGCTTTTTACACCGTACATACAGTCTGCTCTTGATTTACAAAATGACCACACCAAAAACCTCTGTTCTTTTGATTCCACCAGTGCAGTGAACCTGCTAGAAAGATCTGAGATCCACATCTGTTCTGTGATCTTAAACATAGCAAGATTTTACAAATTTTTCCATCTACCCATCATATTCTTCCTATATGCTATAGATGAACTGGGATTTTAGCTACACCTGGACAAGGAAAAAAAAATCCTGATCTATCTCTGGTTTTTCTTGACCTTTATCCTTAGAAAGTGCTAGCACAGCTTTTTGAAGGGCTGAGGTGAATTCTTACAAGGAAGTTTGCTGACTCACTTTAACTTTGTTGTGAAAGAAAACTCTCTCTGTTTTGCAGAAGGAGGGGAAATAAAGGGTTAGGAGGCAAAAGTGTGAAGAAACATACTTCATATGTGTATGGAGCATGTGGGAGAAGCAAGTCAGAAGCTTGCTGACTCAAGCAGAGTCCGCAGAGAGCATTCCTCAGCAGTATCAATCCCACTCTATGGAGTTAACCACGCACTCTGCTGCTGCCACATCTCTACACCCATGCCTATTTTAGTGTGCCTCTGCTCTCCTTTCTGCTAGACAGGCTCTGATCTAGAAATCCTTATCCTGATAGACAGAGAAGGATAGAGAAGGATCAATCCTTTCTGTTCCTGGCACAGCTCCCACCACTTGCTTTCTCCAAAACCCACATGGAAGCCTGCCCCTTGCTGCCCAGCTAGCCATTTTCTAAAGGACATCAAGTTTCCAGTGTGTGGTAAGAATCCTGATGCCAGCAACACTACAAAGTATTCATGAAATCATCTATAGGGCAAAGGAGCATGGCTGTAGGAGGAGAAAATGGAAGAGAGGTCAGGAGGAGAGTGCATGTAGGGCAGGCAGGGTGTGGGAGATATGGTCAGCCATGGGAAGCAGGCCAGGGAGAGGAGTTTTGTATTCTCATAGTGCCTTGCTTTAATAAGTTCTGTGCTGTCATTTGTCACAAATATTTTCTTATCTGTTTGTTGCGACAATTTTCTGCTGCTTTATATGCATGTATTGATTATAGCTGATGGGACACAAAACAATGGGCTAGGATCCCTGTGGGCTAACTCATTTATTGTTTACAGCTGGCTGTGGGTCCACAGGTAAATATGAAGCAGTTTCGAAATAAAACTTCTCTTTTTTTCAACATCTTATAGCTCTTCTCCAAATAACTGAACCTGATATTTCAAAATATACCAGTGGACTGATTTACTTTTCACATAAAGATTGTTCTGACTTTCCTACCAGTGATATTTTCCCTGATGGCTAAATGCTCACCTCTGTCAATGCTCATGGCATTGTAAATAACTTGTGCCTGTGTAAGTCTGTGGGATATGGAAGTAGCTTCTCAGTCCTTTCTTTATCACCCATTCTGCTTTGTGGATTTCTCTTCATAGCCCCAGGCCAAGAGAGTTAAAAACAAACCCAAAAAAGTCTTCTCCCTGCACTGCTCATTTAAAAAACTGAAGTGATTAATCCAAATTAAAATTATTTTTATTATTATTGCTGTCACATAGAAGTTCTAACTATAGTACAGTTTTTTGGAAAGATAATTCAGCTATGCCATAAATTTCCACATGCAGACAAGCATTGAAAATGGAAAGCCAAGATATAAAAAGAGCTATCCTTGCAAACCCTTTGTGTAACTCTAGCATCTGTTCTAGGCATGCCAGCCAGCGGGGACCTCTAGAGGCTACTCATGGCTTCATCCTCCTGTGCGTTGGCATCCATCATACAGGAGATGCATCTAAATACTCCACCATCTGTGGGACAGCCATTTGCTCCCATGGTGCATACATGAAAGTCCCACAGCTTTCCCATTCTGGACCATATGCTGCTCTCATTTATATCCCATGGATTTGGAACTGAGGCATAATGTAAATGGGAAAGCCTAGTTATCGGGATCTGTTGTTTAATTTATGCAAAACTGGGGTATTGTTATTCTGCAAATCATATGGTACATATTTTAGGAATCCATCATTTACATAAAGATGGAGGTGCCCTCCAAAGTAGTATGTGTACAAAGACACACATCTGAATCACAGAATTCACACCCAGATTTCTATTACTACCTCACCTCAAGGCTCCATGATGCTCGTTTCTCACTTTTGAGTTAGATCGTTACAGACACAAAGACAAAATTTGCATCTGGGCTAGGTTTCCAAATGCCTTCAATATGTAGTTGCATCTGTAGTTTTCAGTCAGTCACTCTCTAATTTAAAAAAGTCCTTTTCCTCAAAATTGTATGAAGACTCTACTTTCTGTCTTTTAAAACTATGTTTTATTCATGTTTTTGTGAATTGAAACAGTGAATTGGCTTTACCATGGACATGAACTATGTTATCTGTGTTTCAAGTCAGATGATGTAGTTTTTTTTAATGTATTTGCCTAATGGTTCTGGCCAACATGAGCAGTCAAACTCATCTTACTGCTTCCATCAATGCACAGTCATACGCAATTCTATTCCTTTAATGATGCATACTTTTAGTATGCTTGATTCCAAGTATTTTAAAGTGTTGTGAGCTTTTTGGTGATGCCAAGTTGTTAAGTCCATAGCACTGCAGTCCTGAGGGCATCACCATGTAGTGTGAGAGGAAATTGAACTTGGACTAAGCTAACCTTGCTCACTCTTGTGTGTGCCAATCTTTATTAGTTAGGCTTCTGGTACTGGCTAGAAAAAGAAACAAGAACAGGAGGCTGCACAGGGCAAGTTCCTCATTGAATTTACTACCAATTTGCATGCCCTTATGCTTTTCTCAGATGACGTGGCTTTTCTTCTGTTGCCATGAATGAAGGCTAGTGCATAATTCACCAAATCTAACTATTATTAGAATAATAGAATCAAAAATTATCCTGAGTTGGAAGGGACTTATAAAGATCATCAAAATCCACCTCCTGGGCCTGCACAGGACAACCAGAAGAATCTCACTGTGTGTCTGAAAACACTGTCCAAACTCTTCTTGAACTCTCTCTGCTACCTCCCTGGGGAGCCTGTTCCAGTTCTCAACTACCCTCTGGATGAAGAACCTTTTCCTGATATCCAGCCTAAACCTCCCCTGACACAACTTCAGGCCATTCCCTCAGGTCCCATCACTGGTCAGCACAGAGAAGAGATCAGGGCCTGCCCCTCCTCTTCACCTCACAAGGAAGTTGTAGACTGCAAAAAGGTTCCCCTCAGACCAAGTGACCTCAGCCACTCCTCCTACGGTTTCCCCTCAAGGCCCTTCACCATCCTCATTATCCTCTTTTGGACACTTTCTAATAGTTTAATGTCTTTTTTNCCCCCAGGACATACTTGTCCCTCCTGGCTGCCAGGGCACTGCTGACTCATGTTCAACTTGCCAGGATCCCCAGGTCCCTTTCCATGGCACTGCTTTCCAGCATCTCCTTCCCCAGTCTGTCCATACATCCAGGGTTGTCCCAGCCCTGATGCAGAATCCAGCACTCTCCCTTGTAACAAGTATGTGGTTGGTGTTTGCCCAGCCCTCAGATTTATTGAGGTCTCTCAGCAGGGCCTCCCTGCCTTTAAGAGAATCAAACTCTTCCCAATTTAGGGTCATTGGCAAACTTACTCAGTATCCTTTCAGGTCCTGCATCCAAACCATTTTTGAAGATGTTGAAGAGCACCCGGCTGAGGATGGGGCCTTGTGGAACCCCACTAGTGATAGGTCCCCAGTGTGATGTCACCTCATTCACTGTAACCCCTTGTACTTGACCCATGAGCCAGCTGCTCGCCCATTTCACGAGGCATTTTTTGCGTTGTGCACAGGACATTTTTTTCCAGGAGGGTACTGTGAAAGACAGTTTTGAAAACTTTACTGAAATCAAAAAAGATTACATGTTCTGGCTCCCCTTGATTAACTAGGTTGGTTACCTTGTCATAAAAGGAAATTAGATTTGATAAGCAGAACTTCCCTTTCATGAAGCCATGCTGGTTCTGATTGATACCTTCCTGTCCTTCAGGTGTTTTTCAGTAACTCCCAGAAGAATAATCTTCTCCATAATTTTATCAGGCACTGACGTGAGACTGACAGGCCTTTAGTTTCCAGAATCATCCTTCTTGCCCTTCTTGAACTTTGGGACAACATTAGCCAGCTTCTGGATCTCAACTGGGATCTCTCCAGAGTCCAAGACTGTCCAAATATCATTGAGAGAGACCTTGCAATGACACCAGTCAGTACTTTCAGTATTCTCAGATGAATCCCATCAAGCCCCATGGACTTAGAGGGATCCAGCTGGAGCAGCAGATCCTGCACAAATTCAGGGCCTACTGTGTGTTTATCATCTTCACAGTCATGGTCCTCCAGCTCAGGGCACTGGGACCCCCTCAGTTCATCCTCAGTGTTGAAGACCTAAACAAAGAAAGCTTGTGGGCTAGGAATTTGGTACCTAGATGCTTTATGGATTTGAACTGCAGGGCCTTCCTCCTAGTACCAAGCAGGTATTGCCTCTACCACTGTATCACTGAGGCAAATCATTGAAAAACCACCGGTGACACTGGAGGGCACATTTATGTCTGTTGCTATGAAGAGCTTTATTAGGACAGGCTGTCCCATTTCTGGGTTACTCTGATAACTCTCACTTAAAGATCCTCCTCAGTAAATGAAGTGGTCTGGCAGTCTTCAAAAGGAAAAAAAATTAAGAGCTGCTACCTTAGTTAACACTATTACTCAGTTCACCATTCCTTTACTTTTTGCAACACCAACAAGTAATATGGAGGCTAAGGAAACAGAGCCACCCACTCCAGCTTAGTTTAGCCTTTGAGCAAGCTAGCAATGGTGCTTATCTCATCAAGCTATGTCAAGTATTCATTGCAAAGCTATAGAAATTGGAGAATATTGCTATCTTAGGAGAATTACTATGATGGGTTGAAACTGGTACTTGCTGAGTTCCTGGAAAGAAGTAAGTGGGATGAAATAGGCTTTAGCCAAGTTGCATATGTCATTGAAGTGATGCCACCATCTGGTGAGCTATCATTTTTCACAGCACAGTATGTTGATACCCTTCAGCAGCTGAGCAGGCACTTCAAAGGTGTGGTTTTAGCTCAGCTCACCTGTCTGGAAAGATGCCCCTCTAAAGACCATGCCTAGTACAGCTGCCTTTGGGTCAGATGGGGTGTGTCAAGGAAAGAAGCCATTTCAGCAGTGAGCAAGGGACTGTGACAGGGAGATCTTAGATTGGTATGGTTTCATCATGGATTTTATGATTTCCCTACTGGGGTGAATTTCCATACTTAGTGGTGAGGCCAAGCCACCAAAGGGTTATTAAAGTCACCAAAGGTTATGAAAGGTCTTGCACATGTAATAGCATGAAAATCTTACTCTTATGGTGCAGGCAATGCAAAATGAACATTAATCTGGGAAATATTAGCAAAGTCAGAATGGCTATGCAGCCTGGCAACTCCAGACAGGCAGGCTTCTATCAATTTTTAAAGGTATTTTTAAGTATTACAAAAAAATGTTAGTGCTCAATTAAATGCAGCCTTCTCTCCCAGAAAGTCTGTACTTGTCATTTATACTGTGTGAAATTTATCTTCTGCCTATGTTTATAAACCTGCATCTTTCTTTTCAACTTTAGTACTGAGGGGAGCAAATTTTTCCTTGAATCTTGTCAAAATATCACTGACTAATTTTAGATCTTTAGCTCCTCAGAGAGCAACAAATGGAAAGCTTTTTTTTTCTCTTTCACAGGGACAAGCCCTTCTCATGTAGTATTGCTGTGTGATTGATAGAAGTACTGGAAAAATGGGTGAAAGGCTTTGCAGTGTTATGTGTTATATTCCATTTGTTTTCACAGGTCTACTGATTTTAAGAGGCTGGTCCCTTCATACAGAGTATTCTTCATCTTCGATCCTAACTTCATTTTACAGGCTGTGTATTAAACTACAGTCTCCTGGGTGGCTGATTTAATCTCTCTTCTTTCTTGTTCACGTATCTGATCAGAGAACTTAGTGCCACTGAGTCATATTCATCCCAAGCTTTGTAACCATTCTCCTCTTCTGCATATTATGTACTTTTTACATCTTAATGTCAGCTATCTGGTAATGATCAGCAATGTGGGACTGATTACTGGCTTTCAGGAGAATCGTGGAGATTGTAAATAATAACAGTTGAGTTTGATGAAGAAATGTTAAACTTTCAATGATTCATGAAGCCAAGAAGGATGTTAGTCAGGAACAGACCTGTTCCTGATTATCCTGGCGTCTTTATAGAACATTGTGCATTTCTCAAATCATTCACAAAATATTCCACCTCATTACAGGAAACGAATATTTGTATACAGACAAGACAGAGATAACAGGGGTCAGAGAGAGGAGACAGGAGCATATAGCTTGATGAAATTTCTACATTTCAACTTACTCTGTTTAGTATTCCATCGTGGGGGTCCTCAGACAAGTTTCTAAAAACCCAAAGAACTAGAGCACTTTGCCCATAATGACTTTATTTAACTTGATAGTAGTTTGTACTAATTACTTTAACAGTTTAACTGTCATTTAACAGTTTTTCTTCTCTCTGCTTCTCCTTCTGTGGTTTCAGGTAAACATCTCAATGGATTTCATTCTGCCACGGACTTTGGGCTTTGGACTGAGTTTTGTGTTTCTCTGTCAACAGTTAATGACATCACTAACATCTAAATCATGGAGAATCGAATTTTCTGCTGTAAGTGTCGTGACTAGCATCAGCTATTGCAGGAAAAAATAAAGAATCACAGTCTTGGCATATGAAAACTTAAAATAAGGAAGAACACCATAGTAAGCTATTTTACTTTTTAATGAGATTCTAAACATAACAGTTCATTTTATATGGCCCCACCAACTTAACTGCCTAAATAAGCCACCATGCAGTTCACTCAGCTCTGGACTCTACCTGGAAAGATCAAAGAAAGCTACAGGTATCTTTGATAAATTATAGCTGTGCCTTTGGATAGACAATCCTAGGTTCTGGTTGGAAAAATTCAAGTTCCAGTACCTATTTCTGTTAATGCCACATATAAATGTACATTCAATAGTTTTCGGAGAAAAAAAAGAGGAGAATTAGAGTTGCTCTTCAGAAAGAAGATGCCTAGAAAATACCTCTGATATTTTTTGAACGGAAGCTCCCTTCAAGCTTCTGAAGCTATAAATGAAAGAGCGTAAGAATAACAGACTCAATATTTTCCAAAACCATCACACTAACCGTTTCATGGTATAACTTTCATTAGTACACTTTCATTTGTCTGCAGTAGTGCATATGAAGAATATGCTCCCCTACATTATAGTTGAGTACAATGGTTGCACTGACATCTACTGGCAAAATAATATTTTTAACTAGTATGTGTGATAGTTAAGGTAAAAAATTACAAGCCAAGTAAA
Organism: Machaerirhynchus nigripectus; assembly: GCA_013397975.1. Lineage (NCBI taxonomy): Eukaryota > Metazoa > Chordata > Aves > Passeriformes > Dicruridae > Machaerirhynchus > Machaerirhynchus nigripectus. The sequence continues at coordinate 162,902 of VZRQ01005461.1, read as the reverse complement.
AAAAATACATACGACAAATTGTGGTATAAGAAAACATTACTTTGTGCAGGTACTTATTTTCCTTTGCCTTTTTTTTTCTCCTAAAACAAATAACTATGCTATTTTCCTCGCGTCTTGCTAATAATGGAATATATTTTAAGAATCTATATTTTCATTGTAATGGAACATACTATTTATAAACATATTTAAGATGTATATATTTGTAATGGAATATACCACACAATTTGACTACTTGGACTGGTATTTTACTTGGTTGGTATACCAACAGATTTGTCTGGAGTTTTTTAGCACTCCCTAGTGGTGCACTGAAAGGGAATGGGGACGCTACAGGATAATTTGGTACCAAACAAATTTCATTGCAATGACATAACAGGTATACAACTCAAATTTAATAGTAGGCGTGGGTTTTCTGAGTCAGGTTTAAATAGCCTTATTTAGGCATCAGAACTGTTGTGTTATGACTGTGACAGTAGAGACATCCTGCACCACAACGTCTGCATGAGCACAGAAAAACAACCAACTCTCTCCTGCCACCATCTCTGACTGAGGCTGTTTTGACACTTCTTGGATGAATTTTTAATTTATAGCTGGCCAAGCACATAATGAAATGGAATGGAATTCCTTTAAAAATGAACATGTTAAAAAGCTGATAGGCAGGGAGCAGTACACCTTCCTGTTCACAAATCATGTCCTTAAAGCACAGAAAGACAAACCAAACAGAACTTTAAATGTAATAAAATTTCAAGGGAATGTGTCCTCATCTATTTAAGACACAAAAGAGGGTATGTCAGTCTATTTTTCAGACATCAAAATGCAACATTAAAATAGATAACTTTTGCTATATTTTAGTTGTTTTCTTCCTCAAAATCTGGGAAAGAAAAAGATGTGTTAGGGTACAACCTTTTAAATAAAGTTTCATTGCTAGATTTCCAGTTGCATTTAAAAAAAAAAAATCCAGTGTAGGGAATGTTCTCTTCAATTTTGGTTGAGCCCTCTGATTGCATATCAAAATTTTGTATCTTGATTAGAGGAGGAAAACACATTGGGTACTCTGCCAGTTCAGAATGGAGAAAAAAGACAAAGAAATAAGTTCCTCTGAGATTTAATAGGAAATGTGTATGCTTTGTCTTTCTAACATCCTTTGGAACAATTAGTGGAACAGCCCACTTAATAATGAAGTTGCAGGGTTTGTATAACAGCTGCTGCTTAATTTCTATCTATGTTTATCATTAAATCTACATGCACAAAACACCAATATAACAGATTACAAGACTCTGCTAAGTTGGACAGAGCAACACTTGAAAGTGTTGAGTTACAGTTTACCTAGAGTCACACAGGAACTACAGTTTCACACACTTGTTTGTTGCAGGGACCCAGCCCTCTGATGGGCTGTGGCTGTCCAATGCCCATCAAGCCCTGGCTATCCAATGGTGGGAACGCCAGGAGGCTGAGGACAGCCCTGAGGGCGGATCTGAGGGCAGCACTGAGGTTTAAGGTCTCCGCCTCCCTCTAGAAAGTTCTCCCCAGTTCGATGCCCTGTTGGTTCCCTGTTCTAGCTCCCGCCTCCGCGTTATCCTCATTGGTTGTTGTTCTTATTGTTCCACCCCCTCTGCTGTATCCCATTGGTTGTTCCCCTTCTCTCTGCCCCTTTTTTTTTTCCTGAGTATAAGAACCCTGGACGCTTCCATTTTTCATATCTTTTGTCCCTGGACCCTCCACCCAATAAACCTGATTGGAACCCATACAGAAGACCCCTCTCATTTCTTTACCTCGGGGAGATGCACACTGGCCATCCGCAGTTTGAGCTTGCTCCATTTACATAGAGCCAGCATTGCTGCAGCAGTGACAGCAGCTGCCCTGCATTTCTCGCTGTTTGCAGGAAGGACTCTGCACCCCCTTAATTTGTGGGTGGCCCAACAGTGTCACTTCTTAAACAGGCTTATATTTTTTATTTCATGTTTTGGACTTTATCAAGAGTGTAATTATGAAGTCGGAGGTACAGTAGTCTTGATAAGTGATTAAATGCTTATTTTGGGAGGTTAAAATGCTGAGACACATCCTAGAATCATAGAATCATAGAATTAACTAGGTTGGAAAAGACCTCTGAGATCATCAAGTCCAACCTATGACCTAACACCGCCTTATCAACTAAACCATGGCAGTGCCACATCCAGTCTTTTTTTAAACACCTCCAGGGACAGTGACTCCACCACCTCCCTGGGCAGCCCATTCCAATGGCCAGTCACCTTTCCGTGAAGAATTTTTTCATAAAGTCCAGTCTAAACTTCCCCTGGTGCAGCTTAAGATTGTGTCCTCTCCTTCTATCAGTAGTTGCCTGAGAGAAGAGCCCAGGCAGTTGTAGAGAATGATCCCGTCTCCTAGGAAGGATCTCCCCTGAGCCTCCTCTTCTCCAGGCTAAACAACCCCAGCTCCATCAGCCTCTCCTTATAGGGCTTGTGTTCTACACCCTTCATCAGCCTTGTTGTCCTTCTTTGGATGCATTTGAGCATCTCAACATCCTTCCTAAGTTGGGAAGTTGATTATCACTAGCTTTAAATGTGAGGCTATTTTGAATTTGGAAGATCTCATCTTATTTTAATTTAAACATCATAACCACATCCAATAAATCCTTATATGCTTCGGTTGTTATGAGGATATACAACGCTCTGAACTTGCCCAGAGAAACTGCTGACCAATAGCCATGTCAAAAGCTTTCCCTCTATAATGTGCAGCTTTCTAAAACTACAACAAATTATGAGCAAGCTGGCCCAGTCTAAATATCTTGATATCACATGGTCCCATTGTAGCATTAGAACAAGGCATTAGGAATATAAACTAATTTATATTAAATGGTTATTATTTTTAAAGTGTTTAAAAGAGTATTTGAAAAGGTATTTAAAAGACTGATTTGTTCTTCTTATAGATAGTAACACTATGAAAACCAGCTTTTAGTTGGAGTCATCCAACTAAGTATTTCACAAATATTAGTTAAAAACATAGTTCTTTTGCAGTGTTAATTTGTGAGAATTACATTATCTTTATGATTTTCAATACAAAATAATCCTTACATATCATTTCATAATCCATAAGGCTGCGGTAATGGAAAAACAAAACTGATATTCACAGCTGCAAATAGTGAATTTATTTAAAGTATTATGGAAACGCTGCTGTAACTAGAAAGCCTAAATATTTGACAATGAGACTTTAGTACTCCTAAACAGACCTAGAGCTTACCTTTTATTTTCCAGCTGTAATGATGCTGAGGCAGAGTTTGCCCTTTTTACAAGGAGACAAAAGTGAGAAGCGTGGTAAGTTGTTACAGATGCTTTTAGAAATTTTTCCTGGTAGTAGATAAAGCATTTAAATATTTAAATTAATAATTTTTCCATCACATGCCTTATGTATTGGAAAATTTTGCCACCTGTAGCCAAACCTACCACGTACTTTATAACGGTAGACTTGATAACCACCTTTGAAGGACTTTCAGTAATCGAAACAAGGATTCCAGCACAAACTTGTCAAACCACTGATGCTGTGAAGGTAGTCTTAGGCAAGACAGCCCAACTTTTTCTGTAATCTGGGATGTCAGATTTTAGGTCTGTTAGAGTGGGTCCAGAGGAAGGCCACAAAATTGATCAAAGGGCTGGAACACCTTTCCTTTAAAGAAAGCCTGAGTGAATTGTGATTGTTCATCCTGGAGAAGAGAAGGCTCCTAGTGCAGCCTTTCAGTACTAAAAGTTGATAGGAAAGATAGAAAGAGACTTTTTAACAGGGCCTGTAGTGAAAAGGCAAGGGTCAACAGTTTAAAACTGAAAGCGTTTAAGCTTTGGTTGGGCATAAGGAATAAATTATTTATGAGGATGATAAGACACTAGAATAAGCTGTCTAAAGAAGTCATAACTTTGAGTTTCATTTCATGTCTCCTAGTACTTGCAGCAGAAGAGGCCATGAATTTTTGTTTTCCACTTTCCCTTTTTATCCCATTTTCTGCTCTATAGCGTCCCTCAGTCAGTGCTGGCTCCCTGTACCCAAAGACTGAAACAAGTACTATTGCATCCATTGTGAAAAAATGTTGCACCAGTCAACTAATTTGTACACCTACAATTTCAACAATTTTCTCTACAAACTTCGTCTGTAATTTACAGTATTGTAAAACAGTGATGTGAATTTTTCATTCCTTGCAGTGTATATTTCATAGTTATGTGTGTTTACATTATGCAGCCACATGGGTATCAGGAGCAGGATGATTACATTAGCACAATGTCTACCTGGGCTGAAATGCTCCATTGCCCAGAGCTGATTAGCTGAGTCATAGAATTATATAATCATAGAATATCTTGAGTTGGGAGGGACCCACAAGGATCATAAAGTCCAACTGAAGAGGACATCCCCAAGAGCCACAACATATCCCAGAGAGCGTTGTCCAAATGATTCTCGAACTCTGGCATGCTTGATGCTGCATTAATGTGTATCTAATGTTTCTGGTACCTCAGCCATCTCTGAACACTTGAAGCTAGGTGCTGACCCTGCATAGCAGTGCATTGTGACATGCCAGCATATCTGAAGTGCTAAGTAGCAAGAAGGAGTCAGGACTGATCCCAGTAGCAGCTTGAACCGCTATGGAGATGAACTTTGCAGAGAAACTACTTGGGACCTGAATTCTTTCCTGCCCTATGGACTTTTAATAGGTCCAGCAAGTTTCACTGATGGATACTTAATAACATTATTTGCCTCACTTCATCTGACACTTGATAAATGTATTCCTTGAATCTTCTTTTAGTTTCTCTTGGCTGTCCACCTGATCTTTTAAAAAATTTTGACTAGAAATTAAGAAACCCTTCTTTGAGCCATCTGCCAAATTAATTTGAAGTACAAATCTATTTTTTTTATTTCTTTCAAGCCTCTATGCCAAAAGTTTATCAGATTTATTATTTCACTCGTTGCGGAAATGCTTACAGCATTTTAAGAGATGTTCAGATTCTTTAGAATTTGCATTTTCCCCCCATGCCCCAGTTTTAGCAAATGTCTTCACTACCTCTGGATTAGAAAGCACTTTTGTTCCCTGTCTTGGGGTGACTTTATGATGTTGTATCCCCTTTCGCCACTCTGTGCCCAGACATGAATCTTGTGCCTTTCTGTGTCTTTAAAACTAGGTGTGAGAGAAAGAAAAAAAAAGCCAGGTGAACTTTTCAAAGCAGTTTTTTTGTTCAAGGACACTCTACACACTCCTCTGCATAGCTTCTGCTACTGTAGAGCAGAGGAAGCACCCCTCTTGCTTTTCAGCCAGATTTTGGCTCTGTTTCTCCAGAGAGAGATGGAGACAAACATTTTTTTCCCTGTGACTCCAGGGTTTTTTCCCTCCTTCTCTTCTGGACTGTTTCGGCAACATCCAAACACACCGGGAGAACTTTCCACCGAGGCCCGGAGGTGGGCCCATGCTGACCCCGCTCTGAAGAGGAGGAGAGAGACCACACCCACAGAAGGACTTTAAAATCTTCCCAGGTTTCTCTCCACAGCAAGAGGTTTTATTATTTAGCATCATTATTCTTTTCCTGTGTGTTTATTAAATAGTATTTTTTTTTCCTTCACTTTATTCTAAGGAATTTCTTCCCGAACCTGGTGGGGGAGGGGTGGGTGTAACCTGCCTTCTGAGAGAGGATGTTCAAATTCGGACGTTCCTCTGAATTTTGTCTCAACAGGGACGTTCCCACAGGAAACTGGATTTCTCAAATCTCTCATCATGGTCGAAAAATCACTTATGCTTTGCCACTCCTTTAAGAAAAGTACACTTAGAAGCAAGGCATGCCTGTCACTGCTGTACTTGGTACACAAGCCTCAATCAGACTGTTGATGCTTATGGCTTAATAAAAGCCTAAGGCAGCTGAGAGTCAGAAGGCAAAACTGGTATATTTTTATCAAAACTGTTTATAACTGGGTATAAAAATACAGTTTTTGAATAAAATTGGAGAGGCAAAATAAGTCTTATTACACTATTCAGAAAATAAATTTTCCTGTTAAATAATTTCAAGGATTTTCTAAAGAAAATTCATACAAAAAAATCAAATAAATATGCTAAAGGTGTTATTTTCTAACTAATAACAGAATACTCTGAGTTGGATGGGACCTACAAGGATCATCAAGTCCAATTCATAAGTGAATGGCCCATACAGGAACCAAACCAACAATCTTGGTGCTATTAGCACTATACTCTACCCAACTGAGCTAATCTCATGTTCCCAGAATTGAGACCATAGCATGAAGTAAGAGACCATTTAGATTTTCCTGAGACAAAAAACAAGGAAATGAATGTAACAGCTGGATCCAGAGAAAATGTGATTGATCCAGTTTTTTATAAGTTTGAAAATACTTTAGATGCCTATGACCTTGCCATGGATTTCAAGGCCTTCATGGAACTACTGAGGTATAGGCAGACACCATTTGTTTTCTTAGAAAATGATGCTGGCCCTAAAGCTGCCTTAGCAAAGAAGAACATAGACAAGGATATTCAAATCTTTCTCTCTTGCTGGACTGAGGCATTTCCTATTCAGATTTATAGATTACAAAATTTTATGGTTACTTAATCCCTGAAACAAAGGCTTGTTCCTTTTTGTGTGGAGTAGAGACACCCACATATACACAGATTAGCTTCATGGGCAGGTTCTCCAGCTGGATTTTAGCAGACTTGATCTATTTTATTTCCTCCCCTTGCTAGGACTGAAGGCTCTCTTGATCAATGACTTTATTATGTGTACTAGTTTGAAAGCAAACCAGTGAGAGACTCCAAGTCAGAAATACAATTTAATAGGAAAAAAAAATGCAATAGTACAAAAAAAACCCCCACTGACAGAGTCAGAATGAAACCTGACTCCCTGTCGGTCAGGGGGTTGATAGCAGTCCGATTAAATGGTGGCTGCAGTCCTCCTGGAGTGATGGTTCTGTTGAAGCAGTGATCCTGTAGAAGGGTCTGGTCTTCCTCTGAAGGTCCAGTGGTGGTGTAGAAGGATCTGGTCTTCCTCTGGGAATTCAGTGGAAAAAGGCTGCTTGTGGTGTTCCAAACCTCAGATTATATCCAGGATGGAATCCTTGTTTCCTCCCTCTGGGCAGAACATCTCACAATGGGATGATGCAATTTTATCAGTCATTCGATGGCCCATTAACAGAAGATATCCCCCTGGAGGGAGGATGGGTCGTGGGAGAGATAAAGAACACTGCCCCACCTGGTTTTGACAGCTGGCCCATTAACAGAAGATATCCCCGGAGTTTACCAGGGATGAGTCGTGAAGGAGATGGGGAACACTGCCCCACTGGTTTTTAACAGTTTTTGAAGATGGTGATACAATACATACTTTTGGGCACATCTTACATTGTAACCTAGGACACTATGACATTCCTGGAGGGAGCTAGGTGAAAGACTTCTGGGTTTAGATGTCAGTAATGCCATATATGAGGACTATGATGATGAAACATGGCTTGGTGTCAAATGCATGGACCTTGCCCAACTCAGCATACTAATAGCCAGGATAATGTAGGTTATTTTTGCAAGAAATGTAAGTTTAAATCCCTTCCAAGAGGGATCTCAATTCATATGCCTGTGTGCCAAATTCTTTCTCAAAAATGGAGACACAGGATTCCCTTTGGTCCTTGTGGTACCTGCACAGGAAGGTATCTTCTAGCAGAGAAGTCTGGGTACAGTCTCCAAAATCAGATAGAAAAACACTTGGTTTATGAATTCTAGCAGGACTTACCTGAGGGTAGACCAAAAATATATTAGGAAACAAAAATGGACTCACCTAGGTAAATTTGGTTTCCCAAATATAATGTTGGTGGCTCTTAAGGTGTGAAGACTCAGGTAGCAGACTTGGATGGGGCTGGGTACTGGGTGTAGCAGTACTGGTATACTTCTCTAGGTACTCACACAGATCTGAAGAAAGACTGTTGAATCTCTCCAGCTTGAATTAATTCTGTAAGAATTGTTCCTCTGTAACTTCTCTAAGGATAGTTTCAATACCCAGGTCCACCATTTATTTCACTACAGTGGAATGCACAGTGGCGTTATAACAAAAAGCACCTACAGAAGACATCTGCAGTGAGGGTGACCTTGCAGGCATGGATGTCTGAAAGCCCCAGAAATGTTCTTGCAGCGAAGTCCATGTGAGTTGTCATGCATTAGATTCTAGAAAAGGAAAACAGGTACAGTGATCTGTAGGAGGGAAGGAGAAAGGCTGACTGACTCATGAGCATGATGATGCACTCTGTTGCAGGGCAGGGGGTTATATACAAACTAGTGGGTATACTTTGTGTACAGCTAGTTTATAAAGAGAGCAGTCCTAGAAACTGCAAGCCTTTTTCTCCTGATGCTGGCTTCACTTCTGTTTCTCTTATCAAGTCTTTCCTATTGAAAAACATGCAAGAGGGAGAGGGAGGTGTAGAAACATTTCCCTTGCTGTCTGAATCAGCTCCTTTCTGCTGTTTGAGTAGCATTTACAAACCAGCCTGAATTGTGCATTCTTCATGTTCAAGAAGGTCTGTGTATGCTAAGGCAATACTGGATTATGAGACAGAATAGGTTCAATATTTCTGTTTTCTTTACCCTCCTATGTTTCTGTAGATGCCTGGGCATTTATAGTTCTGCTTTTCAAAGCTCAAGTACCTAAATAATAGGGACATGAAAGAGAAGAGCATGAGAGCAAAAGAGTGATTTTTGCTTAGTTGTTTATTTTTGGAAATGACATTGCTATTATTTATTCCTCCTACATACACAAATTACATTCAGAGTTCAAATATTATTAACAGGAGCTTTAAAATTAATCACTTTGCAGTTGTTAATCAATTTCCTCTTGGTTTGTCCCCTTGGCAACAAAAGTTAAAGGACACCCAGTTAATGAAAAAGAATTAGCAGCTCATCTGAGCCAGTCTTTGCATAACAGGTTTTGAGATTCTGACTGGATATAGACTAAATGTCTCAAGTCATAAAACTCAGTGAAGCCCATTACAGCCTTGAGACCTTGTCCTGTGCTCTGCACGCTGTATGAATCCTTAAAAGGAAGGAGAAAACAAAAAAAACCCTATACTTAGCCAATGACAGTGGCTACACCATCTAGCTAGACAAACTATTTTTTGCATACAAGGTTGTGAGTACTGATATGTAACCACTCAACTCCTGAAAATGAGGGATTCCACTTTCTACTGTGGGTTTGAATGGAGTATTGATTCTTATTTTTACATATAATGCAAGTTTCTGGCACTTACTGACCAGCTGAGGGCAAATTTGTTCATTTCATATCAAAATTTTTAACTGCTCCTTATGAAAATACCACTATGAGAAGAACCTTTATCTATAAGAGAAGCAGCTGACCTAAATCAAAGTGGACTTTAACAGAAAAAAGGCATTTACTGAACTAGTTTCCTGCTCTAACAGAGCTTTTTAAATGTTGCAGCTGGACTAAATTTAAATTTTCTTCATTTGCTGAAATAATTTTCACTTAGTGTTAAAATCCTATTTAAGAACAAACTAAAATGAAACTTTCATTTGTCAGATACTTGTATAAATGAGCTTATTCCAGAAATGCTAACCTTTTTACATCTTCTGGTCTGCTAAAATCTCTTTTCTGTCTGTGTTTTTTCATAGTTTTCTTAGTACTTTCTGTGTGGCTTGTAGGAATGGTGAACTCCTTTATAGCACTTGAATATGAACAGAGGAAGAAAAGACCTTCAGTGAATTAAACAAATTGTAAGGAACTTACACCAGTGAACCTGACTGAGACTCCAAAAACTCAGCCAGTTACAGGCATGCTCCCTCATATCTGGGCCAATAGTCTGTAGCACAATGCATCAGAAGTTTCCTCCTTACATCCAGCTGGCTGAATAGGATATTCTCAATAATGGAAAGGTTTCCTCCACTCTTTTTGTTTGCACAGGTGCTAATCCTGCTAGATAAAATAGCTTCAGTATAGAAGGACAGGTATAATAGCTAATAAAGCCTTTTTCCTGGGCAGCTTCTTCAAAAGAGCCGAGTGGTCTTCTTTGGAGATGTCACCAGCCATCCATAAATGACTGGACTGATGGGAATGAGCAATATGTAGTTTTCAAGTTCACAGGCAGATGGATCTATTCTTTCCATGTTTGGATTTTGGACCCTCTGTACTGATACCAACACTATGCTGGTAATTCCTAGTCTGTAATTATCACATTTTCAATGCAAGTATGTACTAATGGTATTAACAGTGGTTAATAATAGTGGTAATACTAGTAACTTTAGTCATAACCGAAAGTTCACCGACATCATAAACAAGATAAAAGGACACAGATGTACATTTCTGCCTCTTCTCTACACAAAAGTTAAACCTAAGATCATGCAGAGCCATGTGGAATCAGATCCCTTAGAAAAGCAATGGAGCAAGGTTGTTTGCATGGTCTCTGTGTACACACAGTGACTTGGCAAAGCTATCTGTAAAACCTCATTGCCCTCTCAGACAGACTACAGCCTTAATACTGGTCCATGGCTGGGACAGTGTAGTGAGTTGATACCATTTTGATGGTCCAATAAGTAGGGAACTATTTATCCAGAATGGGTAATATCACAAATGTTTCTGGGAACAAAAGGCCTAAGACTGCAAATTCAGAGATGTTTACAGAGATTCAGATTTAACTTTGAAAATCACTGAAAGCAAAATATCGCTGTGTAGGGTGTTCGGTGGAAAGGCTGCTGTGTTATTCCTGCAGTGTTCCCAGTGAGGAACCTCCGGCAGTGCTACTTGGCACACTCACAAAGCCAGCTCTCTCACCCGTGCAGTGGAAGCACGCAGTGCTCGCTCACACTGAGCTGGCCAGCTCGGGCGTCACCAGAGGTAGAGTCAGGAGGCGGCTCTCCATACAGAGTTCCGAGGGGTTTATTGCTGAAGCACAATGATGGATTCCAGGGACGAAAAGATGGCATAATGGCCGTGACAGACTTATAAAGGGGTACAGAAGGGAGGCGGGGGTAATACAACAACAACCAATGGGGAGAAGGAGGGGGCGGAGTGGGGGGCTGGATTACAGCCCTTGAAGGGATACAAGGGGATCTGGCCAACTGGCCAACCAGACAGACCGAATCTACATAGATCCACCAGGCCTGATGGGAGCAGCACAGCGTAAGATACCAGATACACTGATTAGCTAAATAGTGCATACAGATGCAAGTACTATTTGGACAGTGATAAACTGCAGAGCCATACAACAAATCATTCTATAACATACTGCTGTGCTTTACTTTAGTTTTGCCAATTCATCTGTACATAAGCTCCTGAACTAGTCAGGTCAGGTTCCTTCCATTCTGAAATTTTTAGAACTAAAGGAAATGTCATGCAGGAGCTCCTGTTTTTCCTAACACAAGAATTGCTAATGAGATATTGCTTTGTCTTTTCAAATACTAGAACAACTGTTGCATTGACAAGTATACCAGATCACATGTTGCTCTGGACTACGTCCCTTAGGGGACTTCTGAAAAAAACTTTTAAAATTAGGTTGTCTGAGAGTAGGGTCTGTCAAATATGTGGAAATCTCTAGCAAAATACAACATTTGGGGAAAAAAAAAAAAAAAAACCCAGCCATAATCTCACAAAACCAGACACTCCTTGTAGGTATTATGTGTCTGAAGAATTTATGATAAATTTAATATGCTTTGTCACTTATTTGGGTTCACTTCTCTGCTATGGGCAGGGCCTGTGGCTTTAAACAATCCTGTTTATGCGTAAACAAATGCCCTTTTAATTTGTCATAATTTCATATATTTTGTTATGTATTTACAAATAATTAACATACCTTTTATGATTTTTTTACTCTGTTTTACCTTACGGGGCATACTTTCCCTTCTGCGCATATGTGTAACCTCCAACAGCAATAATAACAGTTATGAAGTATGTCCCCAAGGAAGACAATTTCCCGAAGAACCTTTAAAATGTAAATCTATGCACCATTCTTGCCAACATGCGTGCTTCAGTAAGTGAAACTAATATTTGCTACTTGCCAGCGTAATAATCCAAAAACTGTATAATTTCAAACATGAAGGTAAGAGAAAGTTCCCAGTTTTAACTCTGTATAACAACATACATGGTCTTACCTCCAGTAATAGAAGTAACTGCATAGTTACACCATCTGACTTTTGAAGTGTAACTTTTATGTTGAGATGATGGAGGAGAAGAGTGTTATATTTAATACTGTATGCTTCTGCTAGTATAACTTACTCTACTCTAAAGAGCTCCATGAAAAAAGATGGTGATCCATTCTTATTTGGATAAGGACAAAATACATAACATACTTAATATATTTAGATTAGCAGCTATAGCAATTAGGATCATAGTTACCTTTGATCTCAGATTGGTTTTCTACAGCTTAATTCCACTTAATGCAATAGATTACTCTTTCTTTACACAGCTGGGAATAAAATTCAAGCTATAATAAATTATTACCATTCTCTAAAAAGGAAGATGGTAATTAGTGGGTTTTGAACTTAAAATTTGAGCAAATGCTGTAATGAAAAGTATAATATTTTGTCTATATATGCATATATACATATGAATATACATTATGAAAATTATGCTGTAATATTGAAGAATAAGGCTATAAAAGCAGAAACTTTTCCAATTTTTAATCAAGTAAGTACTTACGAAAAGTGTTTATTCATCTCTTTTCACATTTTATTCTAAGTTCAGGGATGGAATATTTCAAGCATAAATAAAAAACATATAAATATTCCTGAGTCCTTCCTGACATGATTCTTCTAGGTCCCTAAAATATACATTCTACCCATTCTGCAGTAGGGCATGTGATAACAATGCCTGTACCAAATACGATACCCAGAGTGATGAAACTAAACAAGTACTGTTATGAACACTTTTTTTTTTTTTGTTAGGGAATAAACAGATTTGTGCCATAAATGTTGTCAAATGTGTTTCATAGGCAATATCTTCTCACAGTGGAGTCAGTACTTGTGACTCAGAGCAGAATCAGTCTCATTTCATTGGCTAGATCTTGTTCCCATTACTATTTTAAAAGTCTGCATCCCCAACAGCAGCCTAATGAATGATTTAATGGAGACATAGCCTTGTTTCTGGTGCCCCTGTTATTTCTGTAAACACTTTTTTTCCTGAGTTTACTTCTCCTTCATGTTTTCTAATAAATCTAAGCAATAGATCATTAATATCAATATTTTATTTATTTAAGTAAATCAGCAAGGCAGACATCTCATCCAATATTGATACTTTGACCATGAGTATATTGTAAATCGACATGAGAAATTAAATATATCAGGACGTTAATACTAGAGAACATAAAATGAGGGTTTCTTTAGATCCCCTTCATCTTCTCCTTAAGAGTCCTTTCTGACAGAATATTTTATTATAGATTTTGTAGTCATAGTGGTCTTTTGATAAAAGCTTAGGATTTTAAAAACTGCTTGCAATTTTTATTTAAAATCACTTGAATAAATATGTGTAGACATAACAAGTAGTTGTGGTTTGTTAAGACATTTTGCCTTGAAATACAAAGTAGAATCTCTTTTTCATATTTTAAGGATCTCTCAAGATTACACAACACCAATGGCCACACTCCTTACACTAACAAAGCCATGATGTAACTTAAAACGTCTTGTGTCACTGTACATGATCTAACCCACACTAAGGAAATTATTAATACTTTGTGAGCCCCTTTTTCTAGGAAGGGGCTGGAGAGGTCCTACTTTGTAACAAAAGGAAAAAATAAGTAAATATGAATTGCTGATGTCTTTCAAGTTAACTTTCTAAAGCTAGTACCAGGTATATCCACAAGACCCCTTGTGTATTCCGAACCCTAACAATTTGTTTTGCTATTTGCTAGAATTGTGCCTGCATGGCTCTTCATCAGTCATCAGCTACTGTATACAAGAGCTCATTAGGTTACTGTGTTACAAATTCCCATTACAGTTTTATGTTTCTTGTATGCACAGTTGTATGTTCACTGAGAGGGCTCTGTTCGTATGTACAGTTATGTTGGCATAATTATCCATGCAAATATTTTTAATACAGGCAAGGCCTAAGGTAGCACAATGTTCTGAACTTCAGTAACTATCATATACTTAATATATACTCGAAGGACTTGACAAAAACTGAATATAATTTAAAATTATACTTGAGAATACTACTATTTCTACTTGAGAATAGCAGCCTGTATGTTAAAAAAACTTCTGAAAGGTGTATCCCATACAAAGACAAATTGCACCGGGAAGAATTATTATGCAAGTGATGCTGTTGTACATCAGGAGTACTGTTGCACCTAATTTTGACCAGTTTTTTGTCCAAATAAACTTAATAGAATCACTATGTTTTGTTTCAGTTGTATGCCATGGTTAAAGCCTGAGCAACAGGAAGAAGTAACAAAAGCTGTCTCATTTTGTAGTTATCTAATCAACTGTGGCTTATACATTGAACAATGATACTTGGAAACAAACTGTAACTTATTTTTAAGACTTTATTCTGGATTTAATAAAGGCTCTTGTAACACACAAAGTTGGTGGGACAGTTATAGAGGATTCAGTGGCCTAGCTAGAGCCTCTGTATTTGATTAAAAAAGGAATGTGCTTACCAGCACATGCCAGACTGAACGATAGAACCTGTGAATAAAATCTTGAAAATTATTTTTCTTAGTTAAAAAGTGGAAGCACTGCTGTTAAAAAGGTGTAATTATATGGATATTTTAGTGTTCAGCAGAGGAAAAGGCAGCTAATCATTTGGAGTTTTTCAATCCACCAGCTGCAATAAGAGCAAGCAAGAGAAATATTGTTTAGTGAGTCAACTTTTTTTCAGAACTTAATTTTCCAAATAAATTAAAAAAACTCCAAACCATGCAATGTACAAAGGGCTGTGTTTTTTAAAGTTTACATGTTAAGTGTTCTACTAACTAAAGTGTTTATAGTGGGTGGGATGGCATTTATTGATACTCTTGAAAATAGATAGGGCAGTATTCCATTCTATCATCATAATATTAGGTTTCCTTAAAATGTTTGTGCGACCAAGAGAGAAAAAAAAACAACCCGAAGAAGCCCACCAGCCAAACACACCACCCCCTCCCCCCTCAAACTAGTATAACTTGAATATGATGACACTTAAGGTTAAAATCTGTTTGGAAAAAGAACCAAACCAAGCCAGAGGCAAGCAGACAAAAAGCCCATGGAGCCTCTGCAGAGCCAGAGTCAACGTGCCTGGTGGACAGCGGGGGTCCATCTCCCTCTGCAGCGGGTTTACCTCAGCTGAGCCGCCTGAGAGCATCTGCACCAAAAAAAAATCATTTGAAAAGGAAAAGGGGAAACCGTGACCCTGATGACATTTGCTAGGAGAAGCAAAGTTAAAAACCAGCAAAATAATTCTACCTTTAGCTAAACCTATGTTTTGGGGTTTTTTTGTGGTCACTGCAAACTCCTCTGCATTATGTGCTTTTTCTTAGACATATATATGTGAAAGACACAGCACCTTCCTTACTTTTAGTTAACACACTAACCACCCGCTGCATCGAGGGAAAAGCCATCCATTCATTAACTCTATGACCTTATAAATAATTTTGTCTAACTTCATCATCTGTTGTTTGTTGATCTTGGCATTTTATTTTTTTTTTTAACATTTCCAAACATTTCCCATTTTCCTCCGTTCCAGGCCAGGTTCATCTTGTTGCACCAGTAAAGGGTACGGCCGGTGGCTGGGCTGGCAGCAAGCGGGGCCAGGCCCGGCCGCAGGCGGCACCGCACCACCGGAGAGCGGCTGGGGCTAGCCTGCCGCCGCCTTCACTTCACGGGAGAACCGGGGAGGTAAACTGGGGCAGCCCGGCTCCCCGGTGTCATCCCGGCAAGGCGTGCGCTCCG
>VZRQ01005461.1:133839-146481 GCA_013397975.1 Machaerirhynchus nigripectus | reverse complement strand
TGATATCCGCAGGGAGCCCTGCTGTCCGTTCTCGCAATCCGTTTTTACCCCCTGTGGGTGTTTCGTGACTGGAGGCGGTCTCCTCATTTGCCGCCGCTGCCACAGACCTTGCGGGCGGCCGCGGCCCTCGGCCGGCACTTGTAGGCGGCGGCGTTGATACTCGCTTGGAGCCGGAACGGAGGCCCCGGCGACACTGGCTGTGTCCACGGGCTCCAGGCGGGGCGGCGGCCGCGGCTCCTCGGGACCTGTTACCGTGCTGGTGTCGGCGCTCCCCGCAGGTCCGACCCCGCTGTAGCGCTCCAGCCGCTCCGCGTTTAAACGTAACGGGTTTGGCTGGGTGGAAGCGGAGGGCGAGGGGCCGTCCGCGGTTGCGCCCTTTGGGTGCGCAAAAGAAAGGGATGGTTCGTTTCTCGTGTCCCCCCTTGCTGCCAGCACTTTCCTATGTTACTGGAAAGAGTACTAGGAGGAAGGAAAGAAAAAGAAAAACTCACAAAGCCGACCTTTTGAACTCGGTGTACAGCACTTAACAGATTTGATTTGCCATTTGGCTGAAAGATGTGGTTTTATTTTTGCTTCCTTTTCTTTGTCTTTTGCTTTTGTAAACAGTGCCTCGTCCGGGTGTATTATTGTGTCTTAATGCGTGTAGAGGATTTTTTTTAACTATAAACTGTTGGATAGAAAACGTCCTTACTGGCTTTAGTGCCCGAAAGGGTGTCAGGAGTCTGTCGCCGTAGGAGAGCAGTGATTTACTGAAATCAAGCGAAAGGGTCTGAATTCTGCAGTTGTGGAAGTTCTATTTTGTGATGCCCTGTGGTTTCCGTATCATCACTGCGTTTTCCAAGATAACAGGAACTCCTTTGTAGGGAAGAATCTAAACTGGAAAAGGGTAAAGTGGTTTCTGGGAGTGTGGCTTGATGCTTCTGTGGAAATTGAAAGTAATTGGAACACAAGACGAAAAGAATGCAAGTGGAAAATATCTAAGGAGATACCCACCTTGACAAAGCAGGATTTTTTTAGACAGAGAACATAATTTTTTCTTACTGTTGTGCATTTTTAGCTTGCTTATTTTTTTCTCTCCTATCTTATTAACAGTAACATGCATGTAACATTTACTGATTAGCCTAGTGTTTCTAATGGTTTCCGTAGTGCTTTGAAGAAGCTTTTCACTAGGAACTGGATACATTGTCCCCTCTTCCCACAGAAGTGCACGAGGAAAGTCAGATCAGTATCAGCACTGGCGAAAGAGAACTGCGCTACTTACATACTAATGGATGATCTTTTCATACCACCTTACCCTGGTCTGTGAATTCTTTAGAGGGGAATGCCTTATAGCTTCTGAGTCATGCAGATAGCTGTAGATGGTTTTGTTTTAACAAGTAGTACTTTACTCAGTATATTGAGAACCATTTTAAAGACCTTTTAAATCTCTGCTCCATGTTTCATATTAAAAAATTTAAAATTTTGTGAAGTGTGTCCAATACATTTTCTAATTGGCTTTGTATTTGAGCATTCTGGTGAAGCAGTTTTGGCCAATACAATGCCATGCTGGCAGGATACTGTATCATCATTGATAAGGAGAGTTTTTTTCACTGCTGGTGTCCCCAACAAGTCAATACAAAAATGTGCTATTTTTGCCTAGGCAATATTAAAGTATTTCCTTTGCAGTCTTTTCAGACTCTGTCCTTTCATCAGAGACCCCTTTCACAGTGGTCTTGTTACACAGTGTTATGATTTTCTGTATAAGTCACTTGTTACTGTCAGAATACACAAAGAGACATTTGCGTTTTCAGTTTGTAGGGAAAATGATGACTCTCTTCATGCTTACTGGCAGCTGTTCAGAGAGGCTTTATATTTGTTCTTTTATGTATGCTGTTGTCACCTCTGTGAAGAATCCAGTATACACTGAGGTGCAACTGCTGTAAAATCTATGCTTCATCAGGTTTAATTGAATTTAATGAATATGATAATCAATTGCCTATGCTTGAAAACATAAAGAGGCAGTATTAACCATGTCTGTATTTCATTAATTCGGTATATGTAGTGTCCCATATATTCTGCATATGCTGAAAAGTTGCTTTTCAACTTCTGAAGCTAATGTAGAAGGATTCCAATTGATCTTAATTTAAGATATTTGTTGAAAAAATACTTTCTTGTGAAAGATGATCTGTTTGTTTCATTAACAAAAAACCCCCAAACAAACCCCGCCAAAACCACCCTATGTTGTTTTTGGAATGCTCTTTACAAATCATTTTCGAATACACTATATCACAGACATTTATCAGTAGGTGAAATCATTATGCATAATTTAGGCCCATTTCCCAGTTGCAATTATTAGTTAAATGTCAGTTAACGTGGATAGTATATCTTATCCTGACGTAGAGCTTTTTACATTGTTACAGAACATTATTAATTTTACACAGTGAACAGATTGCCAGTTCATGGCATTTTAAGTTTCCTTAATACATTAGTGTGATGTGTACAGAAGGCTAAAAGTAGTTGAATGTTCAAAATTCTGTTTTCATAGTTGATTCAAAGTACATGATGCTGTTCAGCTCTATCACAGAACTTTTCTTCAACATACAGAGTCACTACATCTGTATCTATTTTTGATGCATTCAACATTTTGCTACATTTCAAGAGGCTAGTACTGTCTTTTTCAAAGTGCTTAGAGTCTTAATGTAACCTGTGCAATACTGCCTTTTTATTTCCGCTTTGAATGTTTCAGAACAATTTCCATTAGCATAGCTTTTAAATGTAAATGTCAGGCATCTCTTGCTTGCTTGTTACATTCCAGGTAGTTGGTGGAAATCTGCTTTGTTCCTTGTGGAACAGTGCACATTAATTTTGCTTGTATTAAATCCTTAATTTGTATCAGTTCTCTCTTTTGTCATCCAGAAGCTCTCGGTGTAGTGTCTCTTGGCTGATGTAAACAAGTGGTTGATGTTAATTCGACAAGCTTTCATCCTGTCAATAAAACGGTAGGCTAGCCTTTTTTCCTCTTCTCTCTTCCTGTCCACTTTTTCTTTTTGTTTATTCTCTTTTCCCTGTTGGTCATTGCTCTCTGGCATTTATTTTCATACCCTTTGTGTTCTTAAGAAAGTGCTGTATGCTACAGCAAAATTGCATTTGTGACAATGGAAAAATACCTAGAAAAAAATATGTAGAAAAACATGAGATCTTTCAATTTGCTGTGAATAGTTTCCACTGCCTTAATTTTGACCACCTTAGTTCTCCTCCTGGTAGTAGCCAGCATTCAGGAGGTAACTTGGAAAAATGGAAGGGCTCTTAGAATCTGCATGCGAAGCAGAAAGTTTAGCAGTAATTAATATCTCCCAATTCCTGTGTGGTTTGGTTTCCGTTCCTGCACCACACAGTGCTAACACAACATGCCTATTTGAGTGATAGCCAGAAAATTGGGGAGGAAGATGACATGGGATAAAATCAAGTACTAAAGGATATCTCTAGCCCAGACAAATCCAGGCCAAAGCGTTAGATTAGAAGTTTCTAAATACTCTTTTTAGCAGCTATAAAATGCATGTTGTGGTTACTTTGCTGCTTAATTGAAATAGATTTAATTTTTATCTCATGCAACTCCAAGGCAAAGTTTGGGCCTTGAGATCACTCTTAAGATAGGCATTTCCTCTGTATCCTCAGAACACTTCAAGTAATGCAGGAGCTACAGGGCAAAGCGTATTACTGTGTTTTCTATCTTTGGCGTTGCATGTTTCCTAATCCAGTGCTATGAGCATTAGCTTCCAAGGTATTATCTGAAATGGCTTTGTGAAATAGTAGGTGGAGTATCTGTCAATGAAACAGAGTAGGTTTTCTTGTAGAAACTAAGTGATCAGGTGTGAAAGAATGATCAATGGAAGTGGGTCATCTTTCTATTTTTGTGACTCTTGTCTGTTTAGCTAAGTGCTGTCTATGATTGTGGTGGAAGGAGGTGATCAAATGAATTTTGGATTTTTAAAAAAATTCTGCCACCTATGTATTTTAGTGTTTCAGAAGTGGACAGAAAGAAACCAGAATTGCAACATGCCAGCTGTTTTCTGGCAACCAGTGTTATCAAAGGATAGCACAAAGAGTGGCAAAATGTGGCTATAACACATTTTTGTTCATTAGCGTGGGAAGAATCAAATTTCAGACGTGCAGGCTTGAAAGGGATCATCTTTAACTGTCGTTTGTTCTTAGAGAGAATATGGCATGTTTGTCACCACATACCTGTCTAAAATTCCATGTGTTTTCTATTCTAAGGTTCTAACACAGAAGGAAAACAAGATGATGAGGCTTGGGTTCTTTCCCCCCCTTTTTTTTTTCTTTTGTTTTTTGTTTAAATCACAGCTTTCAGCTACCTGTGTCTTTAGAACTTGAAAGCAAATTTAACTTGCTGTTTGCTTAACAGTATTTCTTCGATTTGCCAATAAAGTCTTAACTCAGACAGTCTGTGTTCTTATTACTGTGAAGAGATTAATGAACTTTAGCACTGAAATACAAAAATAGTTAAATCTACTTTGAGCTAAGCTAGTAAGCTCTTTGAGGTGTGAATATTGTTGTATCATGTATAGAAGGGCTAGTTTTGGCTTCAGGTTCCTGTGATACAGAGTGCCAGGAGACTGCAAGATGAGAAAATCAGAACTAAACTTCACACCGTGCATCTAGACATCTATGATGCCATTATAAAAATATTCACTATGGCAGAATTAGGCCTTTCAGCATGTAATCATGCATGCCACTCTACTTCCCACTAGCACATTATTGCTAAAATACCTAGAAGTAAGCTGGTTTACAGGCCAGGGTGTCCTGTAGTGGGTAGTGGTGTTTATGGATATGTCTCTGCAGTGCGTTTTGGACAGATGTGTGGTTCCATCTCCAGTACTTCCACTATGTTAATGTGCCACTAAGCTGGTGCTGACAGATCCCACTTGTTAGCATGGATGTGGCACAGCAGGAGCAGTCACGTGGTTTTTTGCCATTTCAGAGTGCAGGCAGAGCAAACAGGGATCCTCTTGACCTGCGAGATGTAGAGGCAAATGCTGATGCCTCAATGCATTGTGTCTGCCTCAGAGGAGGTGTCTGAGGGAAAATATTCTGATGACAGTTTGATCTTGCTCATGCTTATTGCTGCAATCCACAAAAGCATTAAGCTGGCCAACTGGGGAGGGATTCCCTGCTAATATAAACACAAATAAGGAGAATTAAACTGGGAGTTCAAAATGGGTTTGCTGATGTTAGCATGACACTAGAGAAGTGAATACTGCCCTAAAGCATAAAGAGGTAAATAGAAAGTATGTAATGAGTGTTTCGGCAGAGGTAAGGATTTCTTTTCATTGCAAATGCATAATCTCAACCTATAGATATGTTTAGGACTCGTGTTTGCTTTTAGAATCTTCCGCTGTAAGTTGTTAGAATTCATACCTTCAGGATTGCATGAACACAGTGGAGACCTTGTGTGCTGTCACTTGTAAAACTTGCCTTTTCACAGCACAAGAAGAATGATATTTTAGGCAAATTGAGTCATAAGATAAAGCAATATCCAGTTACTCCAAAAAACAGAGAAGTTTTACAGCTGCATCTCTTCTTGAGGTTGTTGCAGAGCTAAAGCAGAACAATAACCCTGTATTTTCCCTGAGTAGTTTCATCTGTTGAGCATGTGATGTTAGGTGCTTGTGCATATAGTGCTGTGATAAATGAAATGACTGAAAAATACTCCATTTCTAATTTTTTGCACAGTTCTCTGGTTCCATTCACTACACAGCCCCAAGAGTAGGTATTGAGAAAGAACTGGAACAGCGTAAGAGGAAAGAACTGCTTTGATTGGCATTGACACTGAGGAAAACGTCTACAAACATGACATAAATGCCTCTGTTTTTAAATAGGGGCTCTGAATATAAGTGATAGTAGTTTTTTAATCTAGAAACAAAAGCTATGTGTGATTAAGGTTTGGGAAGTCAGCTTCCTTCATGATGTTTAAATAATGTCATCCAGCCCTTCCCATGTAAAATAGATTTCATTTTGTCCTGTTTTGTAGAGTGACAAGGTGAAAATACAAGATATTTGGGTTGTTTTTCAGATCTGGTAATCTGGTGCTGAGATTTTCCTTGCCAAATGAGAAAACAGATTCTTCAGAAAGGCTTATTTTATTTAAAGGCCTAATTTGGATCACGGAGTAATGTTACTTTGACAAAGTCAGGTTTAAGGGATTTGAATTTTGTACATTGTCCTTAAAAGGATTATCAGTGATTCTGTATCAGTGAATTGTCAAATTCAAATTCAGTCTTCAGAGAGGTTGTGGACTCTGCATTCCTGTAGTGGGGCTGGATGGGGCTCTGAGTAACAGGGTCTAGTTGGAACTAGATGAACTTTAAGGTCTCTTGCAACATAAACCATTCTGTGAGTCTGTGAATAAAACTGGTAGGAAGCTTTAGGCATATTGAAACTAGGGAAGTCATATTAATGGAACTTGAAACCATTTTCAACCCATTTCATTTACTTGTTCTGCACAAACTGCAAATAGTATAGGCTTGACAAAATGATCAGGTTCTATAAATAATGATCCTTTTAGGCTGTCTTATCCAGCGATCTGTCAACATAATTAATTTTCCTCTTTTTATTGAAAGTTTCAAGAAAAAAATAACTTTTCCTGAGTGCTTAGAGATCACAGCTCTGTGTGTTTTTAAGCTCTCCAGATTCAAGTTGGGATGCTATAATGAAGTGTTGCTACTATAAAGAAAACAAAAGCACCATTGTGAAAGATAAGATCATCAGTTCATATACCTGCAGTGATATTTGAACTCCTCACTTCTCCTCAGCTATCCATCTCCATCAAACACGTTCTCTGACTGCAAATTTCTTAGCAATTGCAGGCGTACCTTAAAAAAAAAAAAACCAAACAACCCCAAAAAGCAACAAAAAAGAATAAGCAAAGCAATTTCAGAATTTCTTCCTCTTAGTGTAGAATTTCCTTCCTGGAAACCCACGCTGGTGAAAACTCAGCTATCATCCATATCTGAGTCTCAACTCCAATAAGTATTAATAGTAGAGACTCTAGTGTGAGAGTCCTGCAAGCCTGTAGCCTTGTGATTTATATGCCTTTTCTTTCAAAGGTGACTGTAAAAAAGTGCTGTGGCTCATGCACCTGAAATTGTCAACACAGAGCTTGAAAACAGATCCCACAGGGAATGTCTTTTGTGAATCACTGAAAAGGAAAGCAGTGAAACTGTGTAAAATAACAGTGGCAGCTGTGATTCATAGTGTCTGATTAAAGCAGCGCAGGACATGTTGTGCAACAGCATGCAGACAGAAGCTTTGATATGGAAATGCAAAAATATTACAAAGATATTCCTAAAGCAGTTTTCAGGAAGATTTTGAGCACCAAAGTGAGTCAGAATATGGTCAGCTTTGAGGTTATTTTAATTATCTGTGGAGATAGGTTTTTTTGTGGATTGTTGTTTTGCTGTTTATTGCTTTCAAAAGTCAAGCTTTTTTCTTCCCTTCAGAGCTTAGTATTTCTATAAATGTGACCTTTTTTCGTTTCTGTTATTTTTCAGGGAAATATTTACTATCTCTTTGCAGCATTGAAATAGAAGCTGAGAAGCAGAAAACATGTTGGAAACAATTGGTAATTTTTTTCATTTGTATTACAGTATTTTTGTGGCCAAATCAAGTGTGTGTGTGGTAGGTTTGGGATATGGGTATATACTGCTGAGAGAGGTTTTGAAAAAAATTATCTACTCTGCTTAGAAATGCATGTTGTCTTTGGGTTTTTGTATTTAAAAACAAAAGGTGTACAATCATATGTTTTGTGTATTTAATTTCTAGCCTGTTGTCTTGATTTAATTGTTTTAATCTTTTCTTGAATTAAAAGTTTGCATGGAGAAGACAAAGGTTTTCTATTATGATTATTTATGCCACTATTTATTTACAGTGGACTGTAGCCACAGTTTCTGTAACTGAATTTTAATGGAGGCTTTTTCATTTTTGTAACCCACTTCTGATGGACAAAAATACAATTTTTGTTGGTTTCTGTTTTGTGCTCTGCTTCTGACTTCCTGCTTCATTAGACACGTTTGGGCTGGGATTTTGTTCAAAACAGAGCCATTCAAGTTCTCTGTAGTTTGAACAGTAAAGAGGGTTACATATAAACCTGTTACCTTGTGTGGCTGTTTCTAGACTGTACTGACTAGGAATGATTATTGCTGCAGATACACATCGGGCCCTCCAGGCCATGGAGCGCTTACAGGCAAAACTTCGGGATCGAGGTGACATTGCAAATGAGGAGAAACTGAGCTTATTAAAATCAGTGCTGCAGAGTCCTCTCTTTAATCAAATTCTGAACCTTCAGACTTCTGTTCAACAACTGAGAGATCAGGTATGAAAAACAGTCTTTAAAAGTGCAAGGGAAAACTTGCTAAGGTAATGCAAAGATGTGTGTGTTTCTGCTTGTTGAACAGTGAAATGCTTAAACTAAACATCTGATCCAAAGGTTCAGGGATATACCCCATTGACTTTTTGGGGCTTTGTTGAGGCCATATTTTGTGTATATGATTTTTATATATATGCTCATTACTTAAAATGGGCAGGGTAGGGAAATGGTGATATGGGGTGGGGGGTTAACATAAAGCTTGCTTTCTCTGCCCTTCAAAAGGAGCATGTTTTCTATGAGGTCTAGGACTTTTTTCCTAGGAGCCTTTTATTGCTCTTTTGTGTCTTACCCTGCTAAAATGTAGAGGGAAGCTATGGGATGGTTGACTTCAGAAGGACATGAAGATCTATTTTTGTACTTCATACAGGAATAAAAGATCAAAGAGAAGCCAGAACTCCTGCCTCCTTTTTGCTTGCTCAGGGTATTAATTTTCTGCATGTTTTCAGTGAGCTTGAGAAAAGGGTCATCAGCTTGGCTATATTCACTTTATTTGTTGCTATAATTTTCTTGTCAACAGAATAAGAATTTGAAGAATATAGAAAGTAGATCAGTAACTGAATTAGGACTAAACTGTGTATCTGGCTTTGCAAATACATGTTCCTGTTGACTCCTGCAAGAGGGGCAGCTCTGTCTGGTATGCAGAATTGCTGAAGTGGGAGGGAGCAGACTCTGCACATGGACCTTATCGTCAGTGTGGAGCCACATCTGGTCTCTGACCAGACTGTGATGAGGAGGATTCCTAACAATCCTCACAGTACTTAAACTGTGTGGCAAAAGAGTGCACTGTGGCCCTGCAGGGCTTCTTGTGGATCATCTTGATGCTATGTTGCACAGACAAGGAATAAATTAGAATGGTGTCCATGTGTATTCATCACCATGTTGTTCAGATTTTCCTTCTCTAGTATTTAGAGACTTGATGACATTGGAGTAATTTTAAAAAAGCTTGGGCAAAAAAACTATCCTGAGAGTTTGTTTGCACTGAAAATGAGAATTTAATAGTAACATCCAGAAATTGTGTGAATTATGTGGTGAATTATGTGGTGAAGACCCTGGGAACATGTAGTGAGAAATAAAAGTATGCCTGAAACATTAATAGAAGTTTGGTGAAATGGCAAATTAAATTTTCACTTCTGGACATTAGCTGTGAAATTAAAGGAAGGTTATCTTTTTCAACACATTTGCCTAAATTAGAAAATGAAGCAGCTGATACTAGGATGGGTAATTTAAGGCATGTATTTTTAAAAAAGCAAATAATAACTTCACCTTCTGTCCTGACTCTGCAGGTTTATCTGTGAAATAAATTTGGTGATCTGTGCATGTTGCATGGTACATACCCTGTCTAGTTGACAGGAGAGCTGTTTGGATGTGAATTCCATTTTTAATGTGTGCTTATATGAACACTTACACATGTAAATATATGTTTCCAGCATTCTTAGATTTGTGTCAGCTCTTCTGTATTTTCTCTGTAGGATTTCTTCCCTACAATATAACATGAGATGGTCTGTTTTTATTTTGTTTTATTTAAATATTTACAAAGCATACTGAAACAAGACGAAGAATAAAAGCATGAATAGGCAGTTATGTAAAAAAAAAAAAAAAAGTTGTATTTTCAAAGGTTCACTTTTGAGGACACCCTTCAAGGACACCCCCTTTACAACTAGCAGGGTACTGTGCTCTTGAAACTCTTAAGCTACAGGTTGATGAAAACTTCAAGATATGTGAGTAGTGACCAGGTTTTTTGGCCAACCTGTGCCAGACTTAGGAAGGAGACAAGTTGCGTCCCAAGAAGTTACAGTCAGAGCTGTGTTTGAGACAGGATGACAAAGGGTGCTGAGTTGTGCAATGACAGGATGTTGTGCTCGAGACTAAGATGGCTAAGTTTTTATGTTCAATTATGGGCTGTAATGACAGTTGGATAGGGGTTTGACTCTTCTCGAGGTGAAATAAGACAGTCTGTTTAACTGCTCCTATGTTTTTAATGAGCTTTTAAGAGCTACAAGACTACTGCAAAGTTCTCGGGAAGGTCATCTTTTAGGAAAATACAGACCGAAAGAGGGGATGGGAGCAGAGAAGCCAGAACAGCAGCTTACTATACAAGTCAAACATATTCCTTGCAAGTATCCCAGCAGAAGTAGACCAACCAGTGAGACTTCATTGTGGGCCTCTAGGGGTGTCAGTAAATTTGAAGGTAACATGTATTCCTGGCTTGAGGCACTGTGTCTGCAAGGCATACAGATGATAGTGAAAGTCCTGCCCTCTGTTTGTGCAGTGTGTGGACTGAGTGGTATGTTGCTTTATCTTGAGGCATGGTGCTAAAGTCAGCAAATCTGATGTCTTGGTTCTTGTTGGTAAGTGCTTTAAAGTTGTGGGTTCTTTTTCCTTAAATGAGCAAGCAGGATTTTTTTGCACTGCAAAACAGTCATTGTGAAGTTAACTGAAGTGGAAAGTCTAGGCACAACAAAGGGGTTTTTTTGTGAATTACTGTTATGACTTCACAAGTCACTTGAACTGGGGAGCACTGAAGGAACCAGCTATTTTCCTGTCTCTTTCTGCCCTTTTTCTTCAGTGAATGCTTGTTTTCTCATGTCGATGAGCAGTCTTGTCATTTGAAGATAAGGAAGAGACAGAGTAGAGAAAAATAGAGATTGTGGCGTATTAAACATTTCAATAGTATTTTATTGTCTTTATGAAATATTTTCAAGAAAGTGCTCAGACCATGCTAGCACTCCTGTCCTGCTTCTCTTCTATTCCTTTTTGTCTCTCACTTGTTCACCTCCTCCTCCCCACCTCCTCCTGCCTCCTTTCCACTCAGAGCTCTGCCAGAACAAAATATTCTGTGGTTGGCTGGAATGGCAGGGCTGCATTCCTCAGTTTTGGTTTTTGGAGTGGTGTGGGGTTTTTGTTGTTTGTTTGAGAGGTTTTTTGGTTGTTTTTTTTCTTTTGGTGTGGATTTTTTGGGTTGTTGTTGTTTGTTTGTTTATTTGTTGTTGGCTTGGTTTATTTCTGTTGTTGATTTCTGGTTTTGGTTTTTTTTGTGTTTTTTTTTTCACTTGTGAGTTTGACCATCGTTTTTCCTTCACAGTGTAGTGGTGGGTAGTAGCTGGGTGTCAGTGCTAGAGAGGATTTAGGGAAGAAGTAAGAAACTTCATATTGCCTGTGAACACTCGTTTAACTGTATTTTGCACAACTAGAGGTGTTTAGTTTGTGTTTTTATCCCCTTTTGGCAACAGTAGTGTTTGCTCTGTGTTTTTAAATGAAGTGATCATAAGAAATGCAAATCTGGGATCTGCTTCATCTGCTCTGAGGATGGAGTCATAAAGGTGCAGCCAGCAGAGTGGTGCCGGTGCCAGTTCCTGTTCCTGGGAGCGCAGGGCCTTTCCCTGCTGTTGCGCTTGCATGGCCTCTGGCTTGCACTTCCTCAGTTCCAGTGTGATTCCTGTTGCAGCTGGCCTTTTTGCTACTCAGGAATCTTGCAGTCAGTCTTGTGCTTCTTGGGGTGTCCAGGGCTGCTGCTCGGTGGCTGGAGCACAGAAATACTGAAAATCTCTTTTTTTCTAAGTTGAGACTTAGTAATGTTGAGGACATTGCTGTAAGTGTTGATACACTGCAAACATGGCTTGTGTAGCTGCTTTTTCATTAGAAAAGTATTTTGAGCTACTGCATGGAAGCACAGCTTCCATGTATTTAGTGTCTCTCTGTGTGACTAAAACATAAATTTTGTCATACTCAGTGGTATTTATCAATTTTTCTTTTTATCTTATGCAAATTATATCCACATTGGAGATGTTTCATATCATAATGAGAAAGCCAATCAACGAAAAATAGGATAAGCCAGTTTATAAAACAAAGCAGTAGTGTTTCATACAGTAGTTACACAATCACAGTGCTATAAAGCTACTTCTTAATGGAATTAGGGTGATTGTATTATTGCAAAGTAGTGCAATTTATAAGTTATGAAAAATATTTCATTTCAAGATTTGCACTTGTGGTTTATTGCTCCCCCTGGAATGACCTATGCTTCTGTAGTTAGCAAGAATATATAGCAGTTAGTCTCTACTTTTTCGTGCTACATTTCAATCTCCCCTGGATTTCAGGAGGCACATGGAAGAGAGTAGTCATCACATTTCTGTTTATAATTTGTCTCTGAATTCTGAACTTCCACCTTAAGTACTATAATAAATGTCATTATAAATGTTTATAAGCTGTTATTATAATATATA
>VZRQ01005461.1:48401-133810 GCA_013397975.1 Machaerirhynchus nigripectus | reverse complement strand
CTTTACTCTGTTAACAGTTTAACATTTTTTTATTTGAGTTTATTTTTTTCTTAGTTTCAGAGGTCAGATGACATTTTGTGTGAGGTTGGCTTCATGTGCTAAGCACATCCTCCACTGAACATGTGGCTGTGTTTGTTTAAAAAAGGTGTGATAAAAATGAGGTGTTGCTCTCAGTTGCTCTTGATGTGACTCTGTTCAATACTGTGTTGTAGCTGTGCTGTTGTACTGAAATTTTGAGGAGAAGCTTTTAAAGTTGTAGTTAAGCTAGTGTGAATTGGAAGATTTTTTTTTTCCTTTTCCTGCAATATATATAGTATGCAACACTTGTTTCGAGTGGTATTTTAACCATCATGCAAATAAAAATAATCCAGTGTTCTCAGAATAATGGAGTTGTTACTTAGTTATGTGTCTTGGGAAACATGAACAACTTCCATCTTTTGCTTTGAAAGGCAGAAGGAATGGGAGAAGTCAGTCAATTCCTATATGTCTGCAGTGATGCCCCAGCTTATACAAGTATGGAGAAAGGATGAAATTTCAAACCGGGAGAGTGGCACTACATTGCCAGTTTGAACAGGATTTGGTCAATGAAAACATACAATGTAAAACTAAAACAGTTAATTGGCCTGTAACTGCTTCTATTTTGGCATGAGAATGTGCAAGTTCTCTACCAGGGGCAAAACCATAATCCCCTACAGACATTGCCTTATCTTTTTTGAAGAACTCCTTTGGTATTGAGTAGAGAAAAACAGTCACAGTTTGTTTGAAACATAACCCTAGTGATTCCTTGCAAATATGGATAAAGAATATAATCAATGTGATATAAAAATCACTGAGTTCCAAACGTCCAAATTTTCTTCTTTACAGTTTTTTATGTCGGAGCAGGCTTATAAATGCTGTTGAGAACTTTTCTTTTCAATGCTGCCTTGTGGTATTTTTTTCTTTAACTTAAGGGCCTTCCCAGGCACGTAAGTTGTTCAACAAATTACGTTTGTTTTATTGCATTTTCCTAAAACCCTCAAATGAGATGGAATTGTATGATGGAGAAAAGTGTTGATCTTTTAATGAATGGACTGTTGGAGGATTGATATGATGAACCTAATAGAAGTAATGTGCTTGAAGAGTTGAGACTGGTGCAGTAGACATTTTAGAATGTGTCTACTGTTTTGAAATTTTTATTGATACTTGAAGTGTAAAATGTGACTTTAAGGAAGGGGAACCTTAGGTTTCTGTATTGTGATGCAGAATGCTAAAAAGTGTGCATTGTAAAACTATGAAAAGTGTTTGAAACTGCAATATGATGGTTAGTGTGCCAGGCAAGTATGAAGCAAATTTATCTGGAGTAAAGCAGTACCAATTGACAGTCCACAGGCAAGTGGGACAAAAGATAAATGAGGGTTTCTGCTTCACCTGAGCTTTGTATCACCAGCAGCCATTCATTAGATTGTTTGGCACAGATCTGCTTGAAAAGAGGTGATTTACTATGGCTGTGCAAAATGGAGAATTTTCTTACTTTCTTTTCTGTTCTAAGAAAAGTGTATTGTAAAGTCTGTCTGTGTAAATGTATGATCGTGACTTTCAGATCAACGTAGTGGTTTAAGCCTTGTTCAATAATCTTATATTTAATCCTAGCTCATGCAGATAGTAATATGTGGTGATGCGGAAACCCTGACCAGTGAAATTTGTTCTCTATGTAGCTGTGAGATTTACTTATTTTTTCATCAATGTACACATACTTCTTTTTTCCTGTAAAATAACTAATTTTTTTTCTTAAATAATGATGCTTAGAAAAAGTTTGTTCATACTTGGTTTACCTCTAACACTGTGATGGAATTCTTCAAGATGCTATGGTGATGGGAACAAATGAATTTTAGACAGAGTGTGGAAAATAATTTTAGGTTGTTCTCAACAGTTTCTTTTGTGTTTTATGCTTGTAGTTCACAATTTTACATTGCGTATAAATGTTGAAGATAATTTTTCTTCCTAAAATGTCTGTTTAAAATTGCAAATTGGAATTTCAAGTACTTCTAATGATCAATTGGCTTATGATTTGTGTTCTTACCTAATAAGAAGGTTTCTGCTGTGTCTATAGATCTGTGTTGCCTTCAATCTTTTACAGGTAAATATTACACCTTCCATACATTCCAGTGGTGAATTCCCTCAGCTTCTCCATCATGGTGTGAACGTGGGGTCCTTGCCACTTAATGAGTCATATTTGTTGGCTCAGCAAAATGGCAGTCCAGCTAATGTGCTAGAAGCATCAATGAGATCCATTACTCCTCAGATTAATGGGAAGTTCTCTAGTGATGACTTTGAGCAGCTGATCAGAAACATGTCCCAGGTAACCTTGTCATATAATAACCACAAAATATGGATTACTGATTATCTGAAGATTAAGATACATGTATATTTATTTAAAAGTAATTGAGTTACTAAACAAACCAGAGCTCACTTACTGTATAAAACAAAAGTAACCTTTTAGTTTGAGAAACAATTAGTAAATGAGAAAGCGGTTGAAAAACTAGCTCTGACCTTGTCACTTGTGAGCTACTGTCCTTAGCTGACCAGTGTGTGTATCACAGATCAGCATGCCGTTATTTTCCATGCTCATTGTGGAACTGCTGCTCTGTGTATGAGGGAGATATACTTGGTCAGAGCATGCTCTTGTATGTGTAAATAATGAAAGCTAGTTCTATGACTTTCTTGGAACTAAAATGGAAAATTTTGATCTTGCTATGCATTGTTCTGTAATCTTACTACTTTCCTGCAGTAGGCAGAAATGGTGCATGAGTCCCTTCAGTGGGTGGAGCTGGGAATGCCCAGGCATATATTCTAGAATTCATCTATTTAATCTGTAGTAGAGCAGCACAGGAGATGTCTAATGGTGTTCAGGAAAGCCTTTTGCATAGTCCAACTTTTTTTCATCTTTCTGAAATTCATCCTCTTTTTGTGGTTTTGCTTGGAAGTTTTCCTCTACCCTCTAAAATAGACATATATCCTTCTTCAGTCACTACTAAACCAAAACTCTTCATATTTACCTTTTGATCCCTGGTTTCCTCTTCTGGGCTGTAATGATATTTATTTCTCAAATTTTTTCTGTATGATAGCAAGAAATCAGTAATGAAAAACTGTGTTTCAGTTAGTAGCTTGTGTGGTCTTGCTCAGCTGTAGCTGTCATTAGAAATTAATTTCCAGGTTGTTCACCACATTTATTACTGCTTTTCAACATTTTTAACCTTTGTTCATTTTTAACCTTTTGCTGAACAGGGTCGTCTTGTTGAGACAATTGACCTTATTAAACCTCTAAGTGGTGGTCTGGGCTTCAGTGTTGTGGGACTCAAGAGTGAAAACAGGGGAGAACTAGGAATATTTGTGCAAGAAATCCAGGAGGGAAGTGTGGCGCATAGGTAAGATTACTACTGTATATTTTACTATACCAAGTGTTAATGTGACACTGCAGTTCAGTTGTGTTGCTGCTGTTATTTTTGTGGTATAAGGGCATGTTTCTCTACAAATTCTGAGCATCACTGCAGATGTAAAATTACTTGCCTCAATTTATGTAATGTTGGAACAGGCACCGTATGAACTGTTTTCAATTTATAGAAACTACAAATGTCATTTCCCTGTGGTTTTTAAATACGAATAAAAGGGAGGCTATTGTTCTCTGTCATGTCTTTTAAAGTTGAAATATGTGTTTGGCTGTCCTTCAATGCACTGAAGAACAATCTGATGCACAAAAGTCAGCTGTATCTGGCAGTGTTACTTGTTAGGTAGAGTCCCATTGAGCAGGTGTGAAACCCAGCTTTAAAGTCAAGCAAGTCTTGACCTAAAGTCAGGGACATTCACAGAGATACTCAGCTGATATTGCAGAAGCTCAGCAATCATAATAGCTTGCTGAACTCAGATTCCACAACTAATGTTGAGAGAAATGCTCGAGGGAGCGCACAAACTCAATGGTAAATGGCAGCAGTACTGGTTCACTGCAAACTGGTGAGGTGTATCATTGATCAGGATCCTGGCCCAAGCTGCTTTGTGGTGTACTCCATATTTTGTGTGGGAAGGCTGAGTCATGCTGGTGCTGTTTCTCACTGTGCTTTATGGAGAAATTTTTGGGTTATTTGTGATCGAGCACTGTAAGTCTCATAAGAATATGGGCAAGAGAGACAAGAACATGGTCTACAGAGTTAATTGTAGTTCATCAGTTACAAAATGTGGCATGCTTTATATCTCTACAGTATTTTTAAATCTACCTAAATTCCACTTTCTCTTTTTGTTTGTTTTTGTTTTGGTTTAGGTAGGGTTTTTTGTTTCTTTTTTTTTTTCCTGTCTGTTTGTTTCCTTCCCATTTGAGAGGTATTTGCTTTTACTTCACTTACTGCTTCGAGGTGAGACCTATCTTCACTGAATCAGGACATGCTGGATTCACTGTCAAGAAAAGGAACAGTCAGCAGCTGTTAACAGGGCTTATAAATGATAAAGGCTCTGGCAATAATAGGTCTTCAAGAGCACTCTGAAAAATAGTTCAGATTCACAAGTGAAATACTATGGGTTGAAGCTAAATAGTCTTTTTCCTGAATGCTCTACCTGGGTTTCTCCAGTGTAGGTGCGTACAAAAGCTGGTGTACTAGAGAACCTTGTTTTCCTTGCTGCCCTTTGTTTTCAAAGCATTGCCACTTTGGGATGCAAAGAAATGGTGGAGGAAAGAGAGGGTGATTCAACTGTGTGGGCTTCATACACTTCCTTTGGAGCAGATGTGGGGAAGGGCTCAGTATGTAATTTTACAGTGATGCTTCCTTTGTCAGAAAGTGAAGAGGTTTTTTTTAAATTGTTCAGGGCTTTTTTCCCCTTGTATAAAAGGGATCTGTTTTATCATTTTTGTTCTGTTTCTTTCTTTGTCCTTCCTTTTTTCTTGTATTATTTTCCTTTTTTTTTTTCCTTGTTTTTCAGCAAAACAAAATTTGTTTCTGTAACGTATTGATGAAAGTGTGTTCCACTCCATGGTTTGATGAATATTCAGAATGGGTGCACTGAACAAAGTGGGGCACTTGGTCTGTAAAGCAAGAGGCTCAAAGTCAAGGATAAACATAAGTTCCCAGACTGTGGTTGGGAGTGACTGAGATTAATATGCTTAGTCTCGCATGGGGGTTCAGGGAGAAGAAAGCTGGCTAGGGGGTAGTAGTCAGGGGAGAGTGGCAGTGGGATTAGCTTCAAAGGGAGCGATCACCAGGGTGCCACATCAGCTCCTTTCAGCAAAACTGCAGGGAGGGGATTAAAAAAGTTGGGGGAATAGAGACCAGGTTATTAAAAATACTGGAAAATTGTCAAAATACTGCATTTTCTGTGGCAATGCTTCCTTGATTTTTCTTACTTGTTTATTTTGTCATCCCCCTTCCCTGTTTACACCTATGTGACAGAGATGGAAAGCTGAAGGAAGCAGATCAAATCCTTGCTATCAATGGACAAGCCCTTGATCAGACCATTACACATCAACAGGCTATCAGCATTCTGCAGAAAGCAAAAGATAATGTTCAGCTAGTTGTGGCTAGAGGCACTTTTCCTCAGCTCATCAGTCCTGTAGTTTCCCGGTCTCCATCTGCTGCTAGCACAGTTTCAGCCCATTCCAACCCGGTGAGTATACCCCAAACATCTATGTATTCAGTTCTGGGCATGCATGTACTTAATGCATATAGTCTTTTGAGTAATTTTTTGTAACTTGTATGTACATTCCTTCTTGCAGTTCTCGCAGTTTTTCTTCTATTTATCTTTATTGCACCTTTCTCCTTCAAAGAGTAGAAAATATGCAGGCTTGCTGGGGGAAGAATCTTCATCTTGGATGTATTCCTTTTTCCCATCTGCCAAATTATCTGTATCCACCAGTGCAAATACAGCATGTTTACCTTACTTGACTGACGTAATGACTAAGGCACAGACTCAGACCAGCAGGGAATCTCAGACATTTATTCAAAGAAAAGAGCTGGTTTTTTGCACTTCTTTAAGACCCAGTATTTTTATGTGGTATTTTTCACTAAGCAACCTATCACACATTGCGATGTCAGTAACACACCTTCCTAATATCCTTCTATGGGGTGATCATGCGCTGTTCACCCATGTGTCAGCTTCCAGCAGGCTCCTCTCCACAGGGCTTCGAAGTGTGGCATTTCCTTCCCCCAGGGCCAGGCAGAGACAAGCTTCTTTGTCCTGTCATGGCTTTCTGCAGGCACATCCCACAGCCCGCAGTTCAATTCCATCCTGTTTCTTCCCACACTTGATGAAGCTTTATTTTGAGGTTGCAGTAAACAGGATCTTTTTTTCTTTGCCTTCTGCTTGAGCAGACAAGTTTTGAGGCATTGTAATCTGAGCTGCGCTACCAGCTGGATGGGTGCTTTTGTGTTTGTTTCTCTGTTGTCTGTTAGCATGGGGGCTCCAGTAAAGTTACAAGATCCATTTAAGGACTCCCCAAAAAACAGCTCTGCTACAATGCCTGTCTTTTGAGAGCTTTTGCACATGTGGGTATAGACAACACAGTTCAGAAACATGGTGTTATTAACTGTCCTTTCTCTTCCTTTTACCTTAGTCATGTAATGGCTTGTCTTACTCATGTAATGGCTTTCATGGGATGAAACAGCTATATTCAGTTTCTGTAGGTTTTACTGTTCAGTCATCTGTGGCCCTTCTTTAAGGGATTCAATTACCAGGAGTATAGAAAGCAATCAGTCTGGAAAAAGGAACTGTTTTAGTGGTTTTTTTAATCATTAGCATAAAACCTTTAGTGAAGGAATGTCAGAATTACTCTTTTTAGCTGTGTGCAGGAGTGCAGCTGACTGACGTAACTTCTTCTGCCAGCACACAGGAGAAGCCTGTTTTCCTCCAGTATTGCTGTGGCACACTTCATTCTCTATGAAATTGCCACTGTAGTCACTGAACAGTTTCTCTTGCTTGAAAAGAGGTTCCTTATGAACATGCCACAGCTGCTTCTGCTTTTTTTAGCATGCCTCTCTCAATTATCGTGTTCTCTTCACTTTCAAGTGCAGCATATGAGGACCCATTCTTTTTCCTTCAGGCTTTGCTTGATCACCCTAGATTTATGTTAAGACTGGATTTCCAAACGGGTACCACAGGACTTTGAATTTGCAATACCTTGATTATTCCAAATAAAATGCTTATTTCGAGATTGTACCTCGTGTAGCACCAGCTGTGGTTTTAAATTTCAGATGAGTTTACCGTGTGAGTTCTTCAGGAGAAAGAACACCATGAACTTCCAGCTGTGACTTCAAGTAATGCCCCACGCGAGCGAGCTAGCATTTGTATTTCTTTCAGAGCAGTTTTGCTCCTCTCAGAACACAAAGTCTGTCATCAGAACTACTTCATTCTAGCGCTGTTGTCATCAGACAACCGAGAAGTCTTTGTTCATTACGTGGGGTAATTCTGCTGATACCTGCCTCACAATGCTTGGTGTTGCTTTCAGACTTAAAAATACTGAATTGGGATTTTGCTTTCTCCTGTGCTTTGTTATAATGGCTGATATGAACATGCACTTACCTGAAGATTTTAATTTCCAGTCCTTTGTGGTTTTCTAGCAGCAATGTTTACTGACTGCAAAGGGGCATGAAGGTGGGCAGCCCTAGGTTGCTGCTTAAATTCATTCAACAAGTTCTTAAAAGGTCTGACCTGTTACCCAACTCTGGTTTGATGTAATATTACACCTAATAGTAATTGTTAAAAAGGTATTATATGTCCACCTTCCTCCAGAAACATACGCAAGAAATAAAAGAAAATAGTTTTCAGGTTCTAATACATATATCAGCAGTTTGACTTGATAATCCTAAGGGTGTTTTTATACCTGAACAACTCTATGATTCTATATTCTTTAATCATTTGCAAGCTTACATTTTTTCCTTGTAGGTTCACTGGCAGCATGTGGAGACCATAGAGTTGGTGAATGATGGCTCAGGTCTGGGATTTGGGATAGTGGGAGGAAAGTCAACTGGAGTGATTGTTAAAACCATCCTCCCAGGAGGGGTAGCTGATCAGGTAAATGCAACCTAACTCTCTGTTACTGTTCAGTAAGGTGTGAAGTTACTTTTTACTTTTATGGTCAGACCAAATAGTGGTAGCTTTTATCCAAATAAATGTAAAAAAAAGAAACAGTAATTACTGAAATTTTTCCTCTGTAAAGGTGTGTTTAGTGCAGGAGTCTCTGCATTTGAATGTTAAACATGGATTAGGCTCTAAATCACATTTTCAAATTTGTAACATTATATATGTTTCGTGCATATGCAGCTAGAGTCTTAATTCTGTCATGAGTGTGCTGGTTGTAATCGGGGTAGAGGGGACTCCAAACATTGACATGTTGTGCCCTAACAGCTAAGAGCATCTGCTTTTCTCCTCTGAGCTTACTGAAGCTTGGAGCAGGTATGTGCCTTCATGAATCGGCTTCAAGACACAGGCTCTGCTCTTGCCTGAAGGGTTCATGTGAATTGAATTTGGCTATTACAGCTCATTTTAAGCTCATTTCAAGCTTGTTCATTGGACAGGTATCTAGGGCTGCATTAATGATGGTCAAGGATTCAGTAGGCACAGAGACTGGTCAGTCTTCCGACAACAGCAATAGAGGCCTGATAACAGGACCTGGAGATGGATGGACAGGATTTACTGCTGTTCTCTTTCCCCTGAACATGTAGATAGGTTCCTTTTACAAACCTGTCTCTGTGATGCTCATCATACGGCCTAAATTCATGTGAAGTTTTTTATTAATTAAAGGTAAATCAGTAAGAGAGTAAGCCAGTGTAAAGCAATATAGATAGCTGGATCACAGTAAGAGAGAAACTAATTCTGTTTTGAAGTCGTGGTTAATCCTGTTACTACTACTACTAGTAGTTTTTGAGTAGCAGTGCAAAGCTGAATATACATTTGTATGCTGTCTTTTGGAAGTGTGCTTGGAAATGAAACCCAAAGTTCTGCAATCTACATGCAGTTGTTAAGCACCAGTAGGAGTAACCGTAGCTAAACACATTTTTTTCTCTGTGCTTGCGTGACATCCTGAAAAAGGATCTCCTGGATATTTCTGGGAAAATTAGAAGTAAAATTAGTGAGCCATTAGGCAACCTTCTTTTCTTGTCTGTGTTATCAGGATATTGACTTGGCATCCAAAAAAGTTACCTGCTTCATATGTCTTAAAAGAGACTAAAGCTATGTGGTCTTTTTCTAGCTGTATGGTAAATGACAGAAATGGCATTTTCTCGTCATTATTTTTCCTTCAGCATGGGAGATTGCGTAGTGGAGATCACATCTTGAAAATTGGTGATACGGACCTAGCTGGAATGAGCAGTGAGCAAGTGGCACAAGTTCTAAGGCAGTGTGGAAATAGAGTGAAACTGGTAATTGCAAGAGGTCCTGTTGAGGAGCCACCTCTGCCAGCAGTTCCTCCAGGTACACCAGTACCCATCTCCACACCAGAGAAACAGGTAAGCAACGGTGAACATATGTAACCCATTGCAAACTTCCTTTCTTTTTAACTGCTATTTGAATGTCTTTTGTGTTCATGTTCTCAAAAGCTAGGATTTTCTTTCCCAGTAGTGCTATTCTCATCTGACAGTCTAAGAGAATTTAAATGTAATGAGTCTGCAGTGCAAGGAACTGTATTCTTGAAGACTTTGGGGATTAAGGCTTAGGACTTCCATAAATGTAATCTGATTAACAACTTGTTCTGGGTTGCTTGTAAGGGTATGTTATTACATTGGGACAACTGAAGCAATGCAGTCTTTTCTTCAGACAAAACTAGTTGATTATTTAGCATTTTTCTGTCTGCCTGCCCTTTTTCTTTCCATATAATTTCATTTGTTTGTCAGAACTTTCCTCCCTGTGCCAACCAGCACACAGACGTTAATGCTTTCCTACATCACCTGGCATTGATCATTTGCTAGATGTTCTGTAAAAAAAGTCAGCCAGCTGCTACCCTTACTCCCCTGCTGATGATTGTACTCTGTATTGTTACTCCTCTACAACTGTCAGCCACTTAAAAATGCTGTAAATATTATCATAACTTGTCAGCTCAAAACCTCTACAAAATAGGTAATTTTTGCATGTTTGTAACAGAGTCAGGTTTCATGGGAGTCAGAAACAGTACTGTTTTTGCTACATATGGCTATGACCAGATACATTTAAATGTGAATATGTGAAGTAAATTAATGAGAGAAGAAAAAGTTTGTTGTTTTTGAACCTACTCCTAGATAGAATTTTTTGTTTTACTTTTTCCTGTTGTTTTTCTACACATTTTCTTCCCAGTTACAATGCAGATTTTGAGACAAGTCACATCATAAGAGAAAAAGTCCTTGCAATTTATGCATGACTGCTATGCAAGAATTTATGATGGTGATACCATCATTTTGTCTCTGTGCATTGTAGTGATATCTGTGAAAACCTAACATATATTCATCCCCTTTTTGTGGCTGTAAGACGAAAGTTAATTTTAACATGGAGGCTTCTGACCATCGAAGAGGAGAGACAAACTGGTACTTTTGTGTGTTTACAGCACACAGAGATGTAAAACCTTTCTGCATTTCAGATAAAGGGATTGATACTTAGCCCTAATTTTAGTTGTCTGAAATGCATCTCTCAAAATAAAAGCTGAATTTGGTAATTTTGTCTGTGTATATTTCTGCAGTATTTGCCTTTTTGTGGTTATATGATGTAATGTTAAAAGATGTATCTGCAGCTGCAGAATAAATCCGATTTCTAGTACTGATGAAATAGCTCAAAGCAGCAGAGGGGCACAACTTGAGGTTTTTGCCACCTTCCCAATTTCTATACTTTTCAATACCTCTTTCCTGGTACTTATGTCCTGGCAGGAGGCAGGCTATTTTTAAACTGCTTCTGCCTACCCAAAGTCATGTTCTTGGAAGGAGCACCCTAGCACCCGGTTAACTCAAGCAAGACTCATTGATTTGGGTCTGGAGTGAAGATTATGATGCGAACAGCTTGATTTTTTAGTTTCTTCCTTTCAAATACGGTGTGGGTGGAGTCTTAAAACTATAATTGAGACTAGAATGGCTTTGCAAAATGGGCATTTTTTGTCATATTACCTGCAGATGTCTATCCTGTAAAAACTCATGAAGCTGTAGGAGTTGGATCATTTTTTAGTGGCATTGTCTGTGGCCAAAATAATCCTGTCTTTTCAAACAGAGGGATGGTTAATGCAGTAGAAATTTATTTTTCTTGTGTTTAATTTGGTTTCTGGTGGAGTTGCTTGGATGAAGAGCTCGTCAGATTCTTTTTTGGCAAGTAGCATCATAGCTCTCCTGAAGTCTTTTTCAGTGCATGCTTACCTAGTCAAACTGGGTTTAGTTAGTATCTGCCTGATTGCCATGTTGGCACTTAAAAAAAAGAAAATTAGCTGCTATTTGGCATGCAGAAAGGACAGAATAAAAACTTTTAATACAAACCTCCTATTGTTAAAATAGGATTTTGGTATGTATTCCACTTTCATTAACAACAAGTAATTAATTAGCCCTGAAAGTCGTTATTATTGAAATTCAGAGAGTTATAGCAGTTTTTAATGGAGATTGTAATTATTTAGCTAGCTGGAAGTATAATTGCTCTGTGCTAAAACACAATTTTTAAGCCTTTCAAGAGCAAGAAATGTAATTGCCTCCCTAGTTATAGCTTTTAGTATATTTTAAACTTGACAAGTTTTAAAAAGATACATGCAATTAATGAACAGAAATTTAAACAAATAGAATACAAAATGCGATTTGGATTTTTTTTTCTTCTTTTTAGTAACATAGCAGTCTAAAGCTAGTTCTGAGAAGGTCCCAGAAATTCAGCAAGCTACATATTCATATACATATATATGTAACTTACTGTACAATAAATAAATTGTTTAATTTGTACAAATTTCACCGTTTTATTCATTGAATAATTATTTGATAGGTTAGAGGTAATATCCAGAGCTGTGGGGTGGGGAGGACATGACCTGCCCTGCATTGCTTTACCATGAGGAATGTTACCTATTTCTTGCTTCTCTGATGAACAGCAAATAAGAACATAAACAAATTTCATACCTCCTTTCTTATGTTTGTATCTAATTTTACATGTTACTGACATTAAAGAATCTTTAATGTATCTTTAAACAAAAGAAAGCTTCCTTTCTAATCATGCTTTTCTTACTAGGACAATGCTTCTGTTGATAGCTTTGAAGATGGGGAGAAATTCAATGTTGAACTCACTAAAAACAACCAGGGTTTAGGAATAACTATTGCTGGTTACATTGGAGACAAGACATCAGGTAATTGTCGATTTCTGCACTTTACTATGCAGTCTGTTGCATACTATGGTGTATGTACATCAAAGGCTTAATTTTAGTATAGCTTCTCTTAAAAGAACCCTTAACCATCTAAAATCTATTTGAAGTTTGTAAAGGAAAAGGAATTGTTTTCCTTTTGTAAAAAAGATGTTCAGAATAAAAGCAATCAATATTGTAAAATCCCACCTCAGTATTTTTAAATCAGTTTTTAGCTTCATGTTTGGCTAAAGCTTGTGCTTACCTGTTTTTGAAAAACAATTATAAAATAGGTTGAGCCCTTTTTGTTAGAACTAGCCTTCTTACAAGACATCACAGTAGAATTCTGAATAGTTTTAAGAGGTATTGTTATTGTTATTAATTTTTAAACAATGTGTATAATGTTGCTGGCACATCAAAAATTCTTTACTGACTTCTTGATATAATAAGTGTTTCTTTACCTGTGGGCTGTGGCAGACAATAAATGTGTTTATTTAAATAAATAAATATGGAAATGTTCATGTACGGTTGTTTATTTTTACTTTGTAATTTCCACTACATTTTTCATGAAAATGATCCAGAACTGTGTTTGGCCTCCATAGGGGAAATTTGACAAATTCAGTATTGCTAGGAAGGGATGTTTGTTGAATATGTCATAAAACTTCTCAAAGAGCTGTTGGTTTGACTTGTATCCACATGTATATTGCTAAAAAATTTATGGATAGGTACATGCCATGTTACTGGAAGTTTATAGCTATAATTTGTTGGATTAAAAAAACTGGACTTTACAGGACCAGACAGTCATATCCTGTGTAAGTCCACTCTCTAGCAACTTCCAGTTGATTCCTCAAAAGACAAATAAAGATGTAGAACATGTGATAGATCTGAGAGTGTATTTTAACTGATTTAGTCTTTGAGTATCACTAGTCTTCAGTTTGAAATGACTGTGCTGCATGTAACTATGTTAGAGAATATTCTTGATTTAGGAACTAATTAGGTGACTCAATTTTGTGACTTAACAGTTATAGAACAACTTTGCTGTCAGAGAAGCAGCAGTAAAACTACTGGACAACAAGTACCATGGCTGATTTTTTTTTTTTTGTCGATGACAAATAACTTGTCATGTTATCATACAGCTCTTACAAGATATACAAATGCTTGGAAGGTAGAAAGATCAGCAATGTAATTATCCACAAAACTTGGGCAAATAACTGCTTTAAAAAAACCTCCCCCTCCTGCCTCCCCACCTCAAAAAAAAACCTCCAACAAAAAAAAGAAACTTGCCAATCAGGTGACTTAAATGTATATGTAATCTTATTTTTCCTGAGCTGAATTGAGTCATTAGCCCTCCTTCCTTATAACTTTTGTCATATTGAGGACCAGTAAAAAGTTAGCTTGAGGTCTGCAAAGGCTCCGACAGCTTTCAAAATGCATTTTCCCGTGGATTATCTTCACATCAAGCATATTCATTTAACAGAGTGGGAACATAGGGGAACATAGTGGGAACATGAGGGAAAGTAGATGCTGCTAAATTTTCTGAGACCAGTGTTACAGGCTTGTGACCATCAGAATGATATCATGCCAGTTTATGCTGTTATTTTGCCTGATTTCACATAAGCTGTGTGAAATATGCATGTAGGAGCTCAATATATTTTCACTTTATTGAGCTGTTAAAGTTGTTTCAAAGGCAATTGTGTTTTTCCTGAGATGTTTTCCTTTAGTAAAATGTCCTTTCTGTAGGTATTTTCTATATATTACTCTTCCCTCTGATTCACAAGTTGTAACTAGTTAGTAACTAAAATGTTTCTGTTTTGATGGGGGGGGGGGGTTTTTTTCATTTTGTTGTTTTTTTGGGGTTTTTAAAACTTTGTGTCCTTTTTATCAAATACTGATAACTGCAGTTAAAAGCTGGTTCAAATGTAGTCCTGTTTGCTTATAATTTTCTCAGTTTGGCTATCCAAACATGCATTTCTTAAGTGGTGATTAAGTACATAGAAAATTCAGAAATTACCAGGTTATTGTATTCAAGATTAATTTTCTGTCCAAATCTGGCAAAAGCCAGAGATACAGTTTTTGTTGATGTTGGCTTCAACGTTTAGATTAAAGTCTGTTAGAATATTTCTTGTTTTGCAGCAACAATTGTGAATTTGAGATTGTAAGATTTTGAATGAAATCTGCTCCAATGCAAACAGACATTAATCTAGCTCATTCTTTAAGAAAATAACAATATGTATGTTTTTCTTAAGCCATTGCTTTCTTTATGATTCTTTTATTATCTTACTTACAAATTGTGGGGTTTTTTCTTTTTCCCTTGTTTTGACTGGTGCCTTTAGTTGAATTATTTAAATAGTTTTTTAATAACTTAGCTTAATTTTCCCTGTTTCTTTGTCGCAGAACCTTCTGGTATCTTTGTGAAAAGCATTACAAAAGGCAGTGCTGTTGAACATGATGGCAGAATCCATGTGGGAGATCAAATTATAGTAGTAAGTAAACCCAGGAAGAAGTGAGATCACTTGTCTACAGAACTCTGCTTCTTTAAGTTGTAAAGAAATGCTCATATACTACTTGTTTAAAATATTTATGATCAGTGTTGCAATTCTGAGTCCTTTTCTAAGAGTATCTTATCGCATGCTTTCTGATTATGCTACCTGCGCGTAACTTGTATTTCTTAAATCTGTTTTGTATGTGAGAATATATCATTATATATCCTCCTTATCAGTAGGAGGTTAGTAAGTGCGAAATTTCAAAGTTTGATTCAAATTGGGCAGCTGTTTTCAAAATTATTTTAAAAAGTGTGTCGGTGAAGTTGTAGGTGTTCAGAGAAAGAAGAACATATTTTCATCCATAAACTGTTTTTTGTGTGGTGGAAATGGGGTCCTAAAGGCAGGGAAATCAGATCCTAAATGTGTCTTTCATAGATCTGTCCTAGCTTTTCTGTGAAGACAGCACTAAGAACAGGTTATGGCCTCTCTCCAAAAGTGCCTGCATGTTTGTTTGTGGAAGTATATATCTTTTTTATAATGATTTGTGTGCTGAGTACAAATGGCTAAAATGAACTATTCCAAAGTTTGTTTTCTTCTACTGCAGATGCAGAAGGAGAAAATGATTTGAATGTTCTCAGGCACAGAAGAATAATAAATATTTTTAAAATATGGTTTAAGTGTGGAGGAAAAATTAAATAGTCCCAGCTGATTTTTAGTTATTTTGTATTTAGAAGAATTTCAGAGAAGGACAGCAAATGACTAAGAGTCCAGGGGATTCCTTCTTCATGTAGGAGGAATTAAAATAATGAAGTATGTGTGTTGTGTAGATAGGCAGAAACAAGAACAGGAGTC
The DNA here is from genome assembly GCA_013397975.1 of Machaerirhynchus nigripectus. Lineage (NCBI taxonomy): Eukaryota > Metazoa > Chordata > Aves > Passeriformes > Dicruridae > Machaerirhynchus > Machaerirhynchus nigripectus. The sequence continues at coordinate 118,201 of VZRQ01005461.1, read as the reverse complement.
AAGGAACATAGTATTGTAAGAAGTATTTAAGAAATTTAAGGCACTGTGGGGTAGATGTAGAAATAATAGGATATTATGGAGTTTGCAGGGAGAAGAATAAAATGTGGTGGGTGCTAGGGATTATGCTATAGAATTGAGAAATGCCAAAGTTTTGAATTTCAGAAAAAAACCCTGAGTTAATGAGATAATCAAATAGTTTCAAACAGAGGAGGCCAAAATTTTATTCTTTAAAATATTAAAATGATGAACCAGCGATAACATCTGGTTTGTTGTGATAGTGTTTTATTTGGAAATTGGACATCATGGTGTTCATTAGTAGACTTCTCTGTATCTAAGTTTACTTGACCTCAGAATGACTGCTCTCTGTAGGTCTTTCTACCACAGTGGATCGATGTATTTCTCCTTAACTCTTCCCTCTCCAGAACTCCTAGCCATGGCTGTGTTGGTTTATTCACCCAGTATTTTCTCCTTGGAGGTAGGGATGGCTGAAGTGGTTGAGCAGACAGGCTGCACAATATGCCCTGCGCAGCACATGCTGTATCCTCTCCCACCTTGCAGAGCAGATCTGCCCAGCTGCACCATGGTGGGCACTCCTCCCCTCTTTGCTGTGGTTCTGGTTGTCACCTAGCTGTGGGGTACTCCAGTGGGAGTGCTTAGCATATCCAGTTACATAAAGTTGTTCAGGTTTTGTTCTTGCCCCTCCACTTGCTTTTTGCTTAGGCTAACAGATGCTAAGAGCTCACCACATTGTTTTGCCCTGACCTTTTTCTTCCTGGATGAACTGAAAAGCTGCTTAATCTTGCAGGTGGATGGAACAAATCTTCAGGGTTTTACTAACCAGCAAGCAGTTGACGTTTTGCGGCACACAGGACAAACGGTTCGGCTCACTTTGATCAGAAGAGGTCTTAAGCAGGAAAATCGTATTCCATCCCAGGAGGACTTCAATGCTCCTGTTGAAAAGGACTTACTATTTCAAACAATGGATAGTACCACAGCCAAAGGTAATTAAAACTGGCTTTGCTGTAAAGTTGTATTGAAACATTTTTCTTCTCAAATGCAAACTGGAAATGGCCATATTCATTCTGGGTAGCTAATACGGATGGCAGAGCTGCTGTGCAGAGCTGCTGTACATGAGGGTGGAATTTTGTCTGCTATGGTTTGATTAATCTTCTAGACACAGTGGTATTATGTGCTACATTTTCAAAGTGTGTGTTGAAAGTTCTGTCCTGGATTGCACTTCTGGCTGAATTGCTTCAAGACTTTGATCCTGCAAATTTTTGAATGGTAAGAAGGCAGCAAATGTTTTATTCGTGCTCAAGAGTGAGAGCTGCGTTCAAAAGCAAGCAGAGAAAGACCCTCCTTGATGAGCATAATGAATCTCACCTCCTTTCACTTTTGCTTGTTACAGGCTACAGGTGTGAGAGGAGTAGCCTGTATTTAGAGGCTGATAGGGTATTGATGATGCATATGTAAAATGTTCAGAAGCCAAAGACCAGTATTAACTTTGCTGCTGATGGCATGAGATGAGTGCAGCTTTATCGTACGTACTCCACACGTACTTAAGTGTATGTGCCAGATCTTGAAAGTCAGTGTGTTTGAATAAAGGATATCTGCACAGGGGCTGGAAGCACAAAACAGCTGCTTGTGTTACGGTTTGATGTCAGTGAAACTGTGTCACAAATAATCAACAGAGGCCTAATCCCCACCTTGCACAAAATTTTCAAAGACCCAGTAGCATGTTACTGGTGTGTCATCCTCTCATTCCGACCTTTAACGGGAAGTATAGATGAAATGTTTAGAATGCTGTTTCTCTAGCCAACAAGTGTTCAAGACCTCTGACAGATAGAAACATACATAACAGAACTTGATGGTAGGAGGGGTTTTCTAATATGAAAAGTGGGTTAGGTGTGCAGGTCTCCAAGTCTGTAGCATTTTTGTTTTCAGGGTCAGCTTTCTGAATTGCATGACGAAAAGAAATTAATACAAGAATGCTAAATAATTTTATATTTAGATATATTTTCAGTCATAGAAATGTAGGTACTGGTAGTTGTGCTGGGTTTTTTGTTGTTTTTTTTTCATTGAAAATTCACTGGAGAAGGCAAAGCATTAACAGAAGACAGTGTCTTTGAAATGTGATGTTTTTTCTGGGCCCCTCATGCCGGATTCCATTTGCCAAATATGGGTACTCTGAAGTCCATTGAAGGAGAGAGTTGGTGCCCCAGAGCATACCTGTGAGCTTGATGAGTATTACAACATACAGAATAGCTAAATAGCTGAAAAGATGTCTTTTTTTTTTTCAGATAACAATGAAACAGAACAGGCATCCCCATTACTGCCATGCAGTGCCAGTGTGGTAGATATTGGAGATGACATGAAACAACAGGAAACAGGTTCTCAAGGTTTAGTATTTTATTCTGTGAAAATGCACTTTTGTGTGCTTACACAAAGATCAGGTGTTTTGTGTGTCTTTCCATCTTCTGTGCACTCTGTTGCTGAGGTAGAACTACAAAGTCAAAGTAGTTGTACATTTAATCATGTGCTCTTGATCATGAGTGCTGTAGGAACAGGACTACCATCTGTGTCTGAAAATAATTACATGCTGAAGATGCCACATGAAGCAGTCTGCTTTGGCTACTTTCTCAGCCCTCTCCTAGTCTAGGTTTGCATAACTACTCTTTTTAATCTAGTCTTGAAGTAAACCTTTTTCCTCCCCAATCCCCATTATCTTTACAATTGTCCGCAGCTGCCCAGCTACAGTTCCAGGACTTCTACATCTTCTGATAAACTTCCTTTCACAAATTCTTGAGCTTACATTTATTTCAATCTGTATTCTCTGATAATGTTTGAAATTCAGTCAGTTCTGTTGCAATGATATTCTCCAAATTTTCCCATACTCTTTGTTGAAATTCGTACTTCCTAATGGGTGTTTTTTTGCTGCTTGAACCCCTAGAACACTCTTCTGCATTTCAGAAGTCCTGTGTGATGATACATTTTTCAGATTCAGACATAACTTGATGTGTTAACTTGATGTGTAACATTTTTGTGCTTTCAGAGTAAAAAGGGAAATTGAAAAGTTCTTCAATATGTATCTTTTAATAAATTACGCTTTTTGATTATCTTGGATAGCTGAAAGAATTTCTTTTTAATGTCTTTCCTTCAGATACTGCTGTGTCTTGGCTTTGGGGAAAGTATCATCTTATTAGAAGGCCATGCAGCATCTGACTTTGTGCTTAGTAATGTCTCTGAACAATGACTAGACTTAAAACACTGTCTGAGTTAAACACTGACTTAAAACACTTAAAACACTGCTCTTAGTCATTTTCTGTTCTTACTAAAATCAGTGGGATTCGAGAGCTTTGTAATGAAGATTCTTGGCTTTGTCTGTGATGAGCATTCAGATCTGAAGAGTTTATTTTGATACTTAATGTCGACACAGCCCAGACCATGCACCTTGAATACGTAGGATCCTGTTAAACCTGCTGTGTTTGCCGGCTGTTGTATCTAAGTACTGTGTTTTATTGCCCTCTGCATTAGAGCCTAGACAATGTGAATGAGGGGAAAATGAGCAGGATGAAAATCTCTTTTTAGGACCTGCAGATAAACATTAAATCAAATTAAGATTTGCCACAGTTTGCTACCTAGCCTGTGACTGTACTTTATCCCCTTCCTTCCTTTCCAAGTTCGTTGCTGTTCTTTTGCTATTAGAATTTTATGTCATTGTATTTGGGCAAATGTAGCAAAAAAAAAAAAAAAAGAAAAAAGCTAAGAGGTTGGACTTCTTGCATTCTATTACTGACCTCTAGGGCTTACAGTTTCAGAAAAGTCTTTCACAGTTGCACTTATGTTTTTAAAAATTAAAAAATCTATAGACTGTGTTTTTGGACATTCTCTGTAAAATGCAGGGTCTGTCCAAAAGGATCAGTACACAGGTTACATTTTTAAGTATTTTGGCCATCTCCCTGAATCAGTCTGATCAGCCCACATGTAGTCTGATTTAACACAGGGCATGATTGCAACCTTTTCGTTTTGTTTGTGCCTATTATCTTGAAAAATTGCAAAAAAATTGACTCAACTCTGAGGCTGGTGTAAATATGTATCCTTTCTTCCCAGCCACATAGTTAGTTTTTCATGGTATTTTTTGAGTTCTTCCTCTGGTAAACCCCAGTTTGGTGAGACTAAAAATGCCAGGTTTTTAGTCATATTTAGGCGAGTTCTGACATCATGGGAATGATTGTGTCACTATGCATGTTCCATATACTTTATCAGTTATAGGAATTGACTGGGTTTTTTAATTCCTTGTCACAGTAATCTTAAATATAAATTTTAGATTTCCAGCTAACTACTACAGAAGAAGCAGCTACAAAGATGAAATGGCAGAGGATTATGGGTTTGAATTACGAAATAGTGGTGGGTAAATTTTGTTTACTATTGTTAAATGCCCTTACATCTGTCCATCTATTATGTTGACAACATATGGATAGAAATATGTTTGTATTGTGTTTGTTCCTTCATGTATAAAAATTACACATACACTCCTTAGTACGCTGAGATTATTTTAATGACAGATTTTGAATCTAGATATGTATTTTTCTGTATTTCATCAAAACCATAACAGACTTGTTAGATTATTGTGCCCATGACTATTTTTTCACTGATTTTCTAGCTTCAGGAGGATAAATGTGTATTAGAGAAAAAAATAATATTTAATATGATCTTCAAAACTCCCTTCATTAGCTAGAACTTGAAACTTCATACCCATTCTGCATACTGAATAAATGGTTTAATGTAATGATATAAATAATGCATAAAACATATACTGTAGATACAGATGGAAAGTGGTAATTGAGTTTAGGAGATACTGCAAAATCATGTGTCGTAGATGTAGTGTCTGCAGAAGTACGTATAATAGATACACTGTTGTCGTAAACAGTTCCCACTTGTGTATTGCAAAGTGGCGTGTGATCAGAGAGTTAGTTTTTACCTGACTGTCCCCATTACGCATGACAGTACTTCTGGTTTCTCACTTCTGGAATTTTGATCTCACTGTATGTAAATTGAAATGGAAGGTAACAAATCTGTCTGTAAATATGACAAATGTAACCATTTCTTCATCTTACTTTAGGTGGCTGTGGTTAACAAATTTAGTGAAAGCAGTGGGTTAGGGATAAGCCTTGAAGCTACGGTGGGTCATCATTTCATCAGATCAATCTTACCTGAAGGGCCAGTTGGACGAAGCGGCAAGCTGTTCAGTGGAGATGAACTGCTGGAAGTAAGATAAAGTACTACTCTATCTTAGTCTGCATTCAGTAAGGTTTTTGAGCAGTAAGTTTATTCTCATAGGTTATGACCATGGGAGTGATGCATATCTAACTGCATGCCAGTTAGTGGTTGAGTAGTCCCTTCTTACACACTTACATGTATTTATGTGAATACATATGTTTATATACATTTCTCAGTTGGTAGCTGATTTTTCAGATACAGTCCAAGAGATTTTTTGGATACAAACATGAGTCTCTGTTGTGGTCGAAGTTCAGCTAGCAAGCACCATACAGCCACTTGCTTACCCATTCCACTCACCCCCAACCTGGTGGGATGAGGAAGAGAGTCAAAAGTAAAACCTTTTTAAGTGGAGATAATGTCAGTTTAATAATTGAAACAAAGTATAATAATAGTAATTGTAGTAAAAATGAAAAAAAAAAACCCTCAAGTGATGCACAGTGCAAGTGTTCACCACCTGCTGACCAATGCCAGACCTTGTCCCTGAGCCCTGATCACCATACCTTCCAGTTAACTCCCCAGTTTATATACTGGGGGCATGATGCTCTAGGGTGTGGAATATCCCTTTGGCCAGTTTGGGTCACTTATCCCAGCTGTGTTCCCTCACATCTTTTTTTTGGTTTTTGTACCTTCTCACTGGCAGCTCATGAGACACCAGAAAGTCCTTGATTCAACTTAGCAACAAGCAAAACATCTGTGTGTTATCAAAATTATTCTCATACTGAATTCAAAACACAGCACTGCCCAGCTACTGAGAATAAATTAACTTTTATCCCAGCTGAAACCAAGAGAGTCACCAAAAAAGAAAATGTACCAAAAGCAGTAAGACTGAATAGGATTATCCCTACTCAGTGAAGGGACTAAACACCTAATTATTTTTCTAAATTATTTTCTTGGAATTAAGATGTAAATTTGGTTTACATGAGTGCAAGAAACATGAAACGACAGTGTATGTGGTGTTTGTAGGGTGATGTCACACAATTCAAAAGACTATACGTTCCGTTCAGTATGTACCTTGGTGCTGACCACCAAATTGAGTAGAATGTAAGGGTTGAAAGTGTCTATTAGTGATTAGTGAGTTGGGATTTGCTTGGGTTTTTTTACTCATTTTTGTTTATTGTACTTATAAATACTCTGTAGTTCTAACCACTGTGTATTCTGTATTTATTGAGGTGAATGAGATCTCTCTGCTTGGAGAAAACCATAAGGATGTGGTCAGTATCTTGAAAGAGCTGCCTATTCAGGTGACAATGGTGTGCTGTCGTCCAGTAGCTCCACCCGTCACTCAACCAGAAATACAAGAGAGTCTAAGCCTGTCTGAGGTTCAGCTCACAGAAAAGGTATTTTGTGTTTAAACAATCAGTGAAAACGACAGTTTTTTTCCTTGAGAAAAAAGCAGATGAAGTTCTTCTACATTATTAGAAGTATGTTTTAACATTTTTGGAATTGTAGCCAGGCAAATAGGAAACAGAAAATAATGTTTATCAGCCATTTTTTAGGCCACTGGAAGATATGAATACTGGCTAGTCACAGACAAAAATATTCTAGGATGTGGGGCTATCTCTCAAAGTACTCTACTTCGTGTTGTGTAGGTGAGATACAGGCATATGGCAACTTGAACTGTGTGTTCTTTAGGATCTGAATGTTTTTAATCTAGTTTCGAACTTTTGCTTTCTGGGTTCACATTGTGCGTAACTGTGTCTGCATTCATTGACTGACATTTCTGACTCTCGTAAATGCACAGCTCTGGGCAGCGTGGTGAACTAAACATACAGGAGCAGCCTAGGGTTTACTATACAAACCAATAGCATTTGTATGAAAAGAGAAACAATTAACTCTCGAGTTCTGAGCAAGGCACCAAATTCAGCCTAGGGTTTCTAAGCTTCTCTATGAAACCAAGAGAAGAACAGACTGAAGAACAGTCTGTGTAGGTACATGTGTGTTTGTTTTTACTTTGGTAAATATTCTGACTACTGTCAGTATGACTACGTTTAATGAAGGCATATTTTAGACATACCATTTAATAACGTGTATTTCCTGTACATTTGAATGCATATACTCACAAAGTTTTTTGAAGTTTTTTGTTTGACAGAAATTCCATTTTGTAAATATTTTTGTAGTCAGTAGTTTAATATACTTGCAGCACAGCTATAAACGATATTTGAATTTTGTGGTAGGTTTATCAGAGTTCATTAAATCTCCTGAGTGCTTGCACTTCTTCTGTGTTTAGAGATATATCACCTAGTTTTTATCTTGTTTTTTGTAAGCAGGGGCTTGTCTCTGGAGGTTCACAAGTGTTTACATTTCATTGGTAGATTTTTACTGTTTTTCTCAGGGTCACATAGAACTTGGATTCATTGGCTCCTCGGACACGGAAGGAACAGTTTTGGAAACAGCTGATGAGGGTCAGAGTATGGAAGAGGTGCATAGCTCATCTTTGGCAATGTGGGAAACAGAAGTACAGCACATTGAACTGGAGAAGGGGAGTATGGGGCTTGGATTCAGCATATTGGACTACCAGGTAGCTTCTGCACTTCTTTGAATAGAGGACAAAATACTTCGTATTGTTTGAATCTTGCAGTATGTTCTATATTTTAAGGGTAAACATAAATGGAAACCAAGCAATAGAGTAGAAGTAATCACTGCTGGTAGGCATTCCAGTAATTATATTACATATTCCTCTCACTGTATTAAGACTGCAGGTTCTAATGATGGTGATAATACTGGTTGAGAAAAACAGCTAATCCGTTATATACTAGGGTTTTCAGAAAGCTGTCTTCTAGTGATCCAGGGACAATGAATGATGTAGCCAGCATATTTAGGCATTTAGCCACGTATTTTGCACCTGCAGTGAGGTGTTCAGGGCAAGATCCAATAAAGGACTTAAATGCTTAAAGCCGGATTTACTAAAATCCAGAACTGTAATTCTTAAATCCCTTGCTTAGCTGCTGTCTGTCGAGAACATACTTAAACATCCCCATCATTTTGTATTTGACTTCAGAATTCCTGGATATCTAAACTATGTTTCTTGGTGTGTCCCAGTGAACAGCTCAGTGCTCAGCACCATGTATCTTGCCTTTACTTGGTCAGGATCCCAGAACAAATATTCCTTCTATTGCCAGTTTTCCAGTGGATGATTTTTAAATGAACTTCAAGTAATTTCTCCCTGTGGTCAATTTAGGCTTTTGCTGAACTGTTTTGTGGTGCTGTGGGATCAGGTCTCCAGATCTCTGCTGGATCTTGTCCCTAGGAGCATATGCATTTACATCTGGAGATCACTTCTGGGTGGAAATTATGCCCCCAGGGCACTCCTTAGAATTAATCTATGCCTTAGATTTTGCATTTGCATACTGATAAAGTGAAGAGCAGTGTAGAGTAATAATGTGAAGGATAAAGGCATAGTCAAGTGTCTTTATGAAGCAGTGACTGCACCTCAATGTATTGCTCATGATGCCCTGCAGTGAGACATCACAGATGAGCCTGAGTATTTGAAGTCCATGTCAGCACACGGTAAAACATATTTTTGCTTAAGCCTCTTCTGAGCATTAACACAAATGGTGGGTTCGTATGTGGTTTGTGACTGAATTTTGTTTATGGTTAGCAGTACTAAAGGCTTGTGGGAAGTGCCTTAAATTGGTTAATGTATTTTTCAAATGTGAGTTAGTCTTACAGCTTTAGTCAGCTTTTTGAAATTTAGCGCTTTTTTGGTGATATATTTGTGTATTCTCATATGTTCTCTCCTTTGATATGCAGTGAAAAAATTTCACTCTGTCACTGAAGTTTTGCTTTCTTACAAGATTGTGAACAATAAGTTTACACTGAGATTTATATTGGTATTTTGCTGTTTCCATCAAATTTTCAATTGATTTCCAATGAACAGTGACTAAAGTTTAGGAGAATTATGTTCATACTAATACATTCCTCCTGTTTTATACGATGGCAGGCCTGTATAAAAGTCTACATAATTTCTAACCTTAAGGAAGACTGTCACATAGATGAGAGAGGCTTATTTCTTTTTTTTTCCCCAAAAAGTGAGTCATGCCGGGCTGTCTAAAGTGACAGTATAAGTATTTGTTGTTAAAATAGTGAGGAAGATGTCAGTGCTCAGGTTCAAGCACTGTCTGCAGCACTGCTAGTTATTTCCACTTGTGTTTTATTGCTCCATGGCATTCTTTTTACTGCACTAACTGCCAAGAGGTGTTAAGGACATCTTCTTGATGTCCTTCCTTCCTTCCCTCCCTCTATCCCTCTTTCTCTCCCTCCCATACCAGCTTTCAGCAGTCTCCCTGTTCCTGTGGCTTTCTCATGTCACCTTGATCGTGTCCATTCTTTCAGGTGTATATCTTGACATGAAAACTTCTTACAACTGTGTGCTGATTTGTAGATGTGTACTTTTTTCTATTTTGCTATCAGTAAAGCTGTTACACGATTAAATTTTTTTGGAGTTTTTTTCTGTTCATGCACTCAAGTGAACTGCGTATTGGAAATATTAACGTGATGTTCCTTGTGAATGTAGCTCTGTAAGAATCACGCAAATATTTTGCATGTGTGATAATTGTTATAGCAGAATCATATGTTTCTGTTACTAATATTTGATGCTAGCTTTTTTTATAAAAATCAGTAAATTGGAGGATGGTCACTTAAAAGAAGTTTTCTTTCTTAAAAGCAAACACCACTTTGTTTTGTCTTGTTGATTAGAGTCCTGTATTGGTATGTTACTCTCTCATGTAAGTATTTAATTAGGCATGCACAAGAACTTGCCTCTTGAAAAGTGCTTTCTCAGTTGAGCAAGATCATGAAGTATAAGACAGTTATTGAAAATAACCCCTTTGTTCCCCTAGCCTGCACGTGTTACATTTGCCCCAGTCTACATTTCCCACCTGTGTCCTCAAACCTCTGAGTGTAAGGAAGGATGAAGTTCTCATTTCAGGAGAAAGTATATGAATTTCTGATGCGTATGGACAGCACTGCAATTTAGTGGTATTTTATACTGGAGATACATGATGGAGCAACACCTAGAAAGGAGTAATAATTTTCACATTTAAGAATTAAAAATAAGTGGAGGTCTAAATGTATGGACAGTACAGACAGGAGGGTTTGCTCCTACTGAAGGTTCATCTGGAGGAGAGCAACCCTTCTTAATAGCACAACTCTGGTTAGTAAAAGCTCAGGAATAAAAATTCAACTCTCAAGATATAAAAGAGTGAAAAAAAGAAATATTTTTTTTCCCTTTATTTAATTAGGATCCTGTTGATCCAGCAAACACTGTAATTGTGATTCGCTCGTTAGTTCCTGGCGGTGTGGCTGAGCAAGATGGCAGACTTCTTCCTGGAGATCGGCTTATGTTTGTCAACGATATCAACTTGGAAAATGGCAGCCTGGAGGAAGCAGTGCAAGCACTGAAAGGAGCCCCAATGGGAACAGTTAAAATAGGAGTTGCCAAACCCCTGCCTGTAAGGATTTGGGAATTCAGTGTGTACTTTTCATGTTATTCAAGCTGGTACATGCTGATCCTGACTTCTCCATGCATTTTGTGTGTTTTGGGGTACAGCTGGGTGGCCCAACTGTTGCCGTGCATGTACGAGTGGCCTGGGTAGTATATAACTGGTGTAGTGATTGCAGGACCCAGCACACCCGTCTTGTAGCTGAGAAAACAGCAAAGCACCTTGCGACCAGCAGAGTCTTTCAGGGCTGAAAGTTGACAGGCATAATATAGTACACTGTACACTTTACGCGGCTCTCTGAATGTGTGAGATGGTGACATAAAGTCATTTTTGTTTGATTTGCCTGGAATTTACCAATTCCTTTGCTTTGTAGGGTATAGTATTGTTACACCTGTTATGCCGCTCAGGGAGGTTGGTTGATTTATTCTGGGTGGTATGTGAGAGAAACAACAAAACTTTCAAGAGGTTCAATAACAAACTTTTACTTCCAAGCTTTAGAACATTAAGGTAGAATAAGGTACTTGGCAAATTTTAACATGTAGACATTTTGGTTAGAAATGCAACAGTATAAAAGCATAAAAATAACACTTCAGAAAATGTATAAGGGAAAAGAAAGAAAAAGAAAATAGGAAGGTAGAAAGGGATGTAGTCATCACCCATGGTTCCAGTGACAAGACTTTGATGCCCCTTTTTTGAACTGCTGGTCACAGTCTTGGTCCATCAGGAATGGGGGCAACCCATGAAACACGAAGTTCAATGGGTTAATATACACTCAGGCTAGGTGAGAATGCCCAGGTACCTCCCCTGGGATGAAAGGTTTTATACTGTCTCATGTAACACTGTAGATCATGAGGCATTTCTAGAGTCTTTGATGATTTGTGACACCTAGCATGTTACAGGTTCCTCTCAGGTCAACATAGTTGAGCCAGTTATAGCCCATGACAAGGCATGAATATCTTCAGGATATGTATGAGTGTCCCGGCACTTCTCCAGAGGGGAGTTTTCACACCTGAGCCACTTGTGTGATGGGCATGATAAAAAGCACTATCCCACCTCACAGGATTTGCTTTTTACCAGCCTCTCCCTTTATCTGGCTCAAAGCCCATCTTGTAGTCTCTGGTGGTGGGTGTGTACACCCTCTGCAGCTGGGTGGTTACTTTGTGCCTGGTCAGCAAAGCACCTGCTGCTTCTGTGAGTGTTTGACTCATTGACCATCTACGTTCCAGTCCTTCACAAGTATATATGCAGTCTTTGTATTCATACAGCACATTCTGTTTATGTAGAAGTGTGTAGTCTTCAGTTTGTATACATCTATACAACTGGTTATTTCAGCCTTGGGTTTAGAAGATAGTCTGTAACTATCCAAATTAAGTCCAAAAAGGAGGTAGAAGGAGACCTACGGTGATTGAGATAGTGTATCAGCAAGAATGCTAGTGAACTAAAGTCCCTGATGGGTTAATTTCAAATCAGTAGAATCGTGTTAGTTTGTACATACAAGAAAGATACCTTTCTCTGTATTAGTAAGCCCAAGCACAGTTTCAGGGGTTCATTTTTGGTTTTCATGAATTGATAATCTTGTAATCCTTGTGGATGTAGATATCAAATTTTCATTCTTAGTAGATCTTTGCAGAGAGAGTGGGAGGGAATAACTGTTGTTTAAGTTCCCAGAAACTGCTTTTCATAGTAAGAGAGTACATTTTAACTTGCTCTGTTAAATTATTTTTTTTACTGGAGATTCCGTATTAGTTGCAATGAAAAATTTCGTACTCTAGAAAATGTCACTAAAAAAGAAAATACATAGGGTTTTTGTTTCTGTTCCCAAAAGTTGTTAACACATGGCATTTGCACTTCAATATTTCATTTATTATACTTGCCAAGTAATTAAACATTGCAAATAATCGCTCCTTTTTTTTTGCTGTACTGGACAAATGCACCTGCTATCAATTTATGTTGGAAAAAGCTATTGGTTTATAGTCGGAATTATGTTTTGTCCTCTAGAGGCTGGCAGATAGAGTTGTAAAACAGAAGTGGATGAAGTCTTCCTGACTGTAAACAAGATTGCTCGGTGGCTAGCAAGATTATAAAGACCTTTGCTATTAGGCTCTTTCTCTGTTGGCAGCTGTCGTGGCAGTTTTAGTATATCTTTATTAAGAGTAGAAATTGAAAATGAGCTTAGACTAAGTCGTGAGCTCTGTGGTATACCTGGAGAGGCCTTTTTCATTACTAGGGGTTACAGAATGAGGTGCGAAGCTGAATCAGTTCAGGTAAACAAAAAAAAAAAAAAATTGTCTCTTTACCTACTGAGTACTGTGACTGTGATTGAAATGAACACTTTGCTGCATTTGGAATCCATTTGCCTTTCTAAACAGCCCCCTCGCAGAATGCACTCTGCACCTCCTGTGTTCAGGCCACTCGTCCGACTCAGAGCTTCGTTCTTTCTGCAGCTTTCACCTGAGGAGGGCTATGTCTCTGCTAAGGAAGATTGCTTTTTCTACACTGCCCAGTCACTTGAGGAAGAGGGGCCAGCTGATGCAGCCCTCTTCCATGCTGAGCTGGCTCTGGTTAGTGGCCCAACTTACCACAGGTTTCTTCAGTCTTTGCATCTTGTAGTGAAAGGAGTTGCCTTGTCACTGTCCACGCTTATTTTTTAGTGTTTGCTGTCTTTACATTACTCATCCACCGTAGGTGGGATGGATCCTGACATAGTAGAAACTGGCATCTAGAGACTTCGGCTTTTTGCATGAGCAGTGAATCTGGCCTATGATATATTAATTGCTGGGGGGAAAAAAATAAAATATTTTGCTGATGTTTTCAAAAGTGCATGGCTGTCCACTTGTCCTTGCATGCACTGAGCATCCCTTTGGAAATCTCATCTTTTGCAGAAAAATATTCATGTGCTTATTTTTCTGTGTATCATAATACATCACTTTACCGTGGGAAGATTTTGATATTGCCTTTTTGCATTTAATCCAGCCTTACAAGGAACGCTGTCTGTCTTCAAAAGCTTCAAATGCTTCCTCCTAATAATATTCTTCAGCCTTCAACATCAGTCAGTGATTATAAGATTTACAAGGTCAAAAGGTGTTCACTTGTACAAACAATGCGGCTTACCTGAGCATTCAGTGCCTTACATAGCCCAGAAGTTACCAATAAAAACTCAGATTAAAAAGACACAGGAAATAGGGCACTACAAAAAGCAGAAAATCCCCCAACTCTTCCTCCAGCAAAAAAAAACCTCAACCCAGAATACACTGTATATATATGTATTCCAAATGTGTATTCTTCTTATTTTTCTGGTGTGGGTCTAATGTTGAAATTATTAAGCCGTTATTCCTTATTTCTTGGGGACTTGAGCAGGGAAACAGCTTCTAAACACCAGAACTTAGTTCACTAGAGAAAAACTCAAAACTAAACAAAAACCTGAAATGGATCCTGTCAAGGTGAAAATCTCTGCATTACTGCTTCCAGCTGTTTGCTGTTTTTTCAAATTTCCAGATGACAAGCTGGCTTAAAAATTTCCTTTAACCAGACTGCATGGTTTTAATTCTTCAGTTTGTTCCCTTTAGCAGTTAGGTAATAGTATTTTTCTTGCTCCATTCATTGAAAAGAAGCATGAGTTTTACATGCTAAATAACCTTTAATTAAAGATGTGTTGAAATTATAAGATCAAAACTAGCTAAAAAATTTGACTTCCATCTGTGGTTCATATTAAACTTGGGGAAAAAAGCAATGAAAATACATGACATAATAAAATTGTCAGTCAGGTCTGTCAGTTGTCTAATTAAATGTGCAAAATAGGAAACTAAATGTGCAGTCACCCAGCTGAAGATATGTTTTCAGGGTGCACATATGAGATACTGTTTTTCATAGACAGATCTGTAGTCAGATTCTACAGATCTGTACTGAATTTTCACAATACTTTTTCGAGGGCATAGCTCTGGTAAAATAAATATGCGTTTTCCAGAAGATGAGCTGAGAGTACGTTACAGCGAAGAAGCAGTTTGGATTAGTAGTTAAGGCTTTAGGCTTGAAATAATAAAAAAAATAATCCTTTTTACCCTGAAAAGGAATCAATGTGTTGAATCGTTGCAGATTGTCGCTATTGCTATAATAAATTCATAATATGATTAACCACAGGGGCTGAAAAACAAGTTAGGTCCCATCTCTGCAGCTGGGTGCGCTCGTCTGATTCACACAAGTTTATGATACAGGCATGGCTCTTAACCCAGTGATCATTTTTGTTAGCCTGGACTAAGTTCTTGAGCTCTGCCAGGGGAGATGAACTAATAATCAAAGTGTAGTATATGAAGCACCATAATTTAGGGTTTTTAGGGCTTAATTTTATTCTAGTATTTGAAATAATATGTGTCTTGGAAAAAAATTGTTTTATTTTAAAAAAAAAGGCATCGACCCATGTCAATGTCTGAAACTCTTTTAAAAATTTTATTTCTCATAAATAAAAGAGAAATAAAAATATAGGAATGCTCATAGTAATCTTGTTGTCAAAACTAAAATAATTTAAAATCTGTTAAAAATATCATGTAATGAATTTTTCATATAAATGTACTGTAAAGCACTGCAGTTTCCCGATTATTGTCTTTAAAAGCATATAAAAATAACTGAGCCTTAGAAGTTGAGTCAAGGGAACATTTCTAACATGTGGCACTAAGTGAAGCTCATTATTTTTTCCATGCTAATTTTTGTAAAAGAAATTAAAAAGAAAATAAAAAAGCCCTAAAGAAATCAAAATATTGACACCAAGGAGTACAGCAGAATTCTCCCAATGCTTTGTACTTCTATTAATAGGCATGAGCCTGCCTCAGCCCCATAACTTCCTCTGGTACAGACTCTCACTTGACTTCAGATATTCTTTGCAAGCTTTGAAGATTTAGTAACACAGATTATTACTGGAAGCAGAAAATTTTCCTACTGCACTGTGCAAATGTAATTTCTATCTAAAACATGGAATGAAAAAAAAAAGTGTCAGTATGTAGTGGCTGGTGTGCATGTGTTTGGGGCTTATGTGGTGTGATGGCAGCAGCCTAGCTGATTGAATTGCTTTTGTTGTTAGGTGGACTCTGGCGAGGCAGATCTAGCGGATGAGTCCACCTTTGAATCACAGTATTCTCTAGAGAGAGACGTCTTCCAGGATTCAGTGACAGCTCTGCATGACAGCACCTGTAGCAGTGAGGTGAACGACAGCTTCTCTCTTCCGTTACCCACTCTGAAGGTAAAAACGAGGATGGTTTTATTGATGGCAAACTTTGATTTTAAGTGTGAGCAGGCTGTATTATCAGATATAAATGTTTTGTGTCATCCCAGTTCAAAATACTGTATTTGTTACCAAGTTAAAATTTTGTTTAGAGTAGTGCTGATTTCTTGCAGGTGTCTTTGTTGAAGAGAGAGGCAGATGGAAGGCACAGAGTTTGGATTTTTGCTAGATAAGGCATGTTTGTAGTATTAAAGGTGTGGTGAGCAGTCTGCTAGAATAATATAGTTGTCATTCAAAGCTAGTAAAGAGTGGTAACACAAAATGACTCTGTTGCTCTATGGTATTTTAGTATGAAAAGGAAGAGTAAATTTTCACTTTAAGTTTAGCTTTTATGCTTCATAATTAGTATGTTTCTGTGGTTTTGAATGAAATTTTCATAATGATGTTGTAATTAAAAGTAAATCTGTGTATATCAAAACTCTGCTAATAATTTTTATTTAAATCAATAAATGAAGATTTATTTAAGAGTATTAAGAAGACCAGTAGCTTTTTTGGTTCTTGGTCACATACCCATAATGGCCTGATTGTGGTTTTTTCCCCGTGGTTTTACATGTTAATATTTTCTTTTCAATCTTTAGATTTATTTCACTAACCTATAGCCTTCCAATTCAATTCTCCTAGAAGTCATTGAAAACCACTGGGTTTGCAGTCTATGGTCTTGAATAAAGTAGCTGCTGCTTTTTCTGTCACACCTGAGCTGCAGTAGCTCCCATTAACCTTTTCTGGAATACATTTAGCTCTTATTAGGTGCTGGTTGGGAAGCTAGATTCATCTTCTAATGGTTTCTCCTAATGCACAGAAGAGCACATCTCTGCTGTGCCAGTGGGACAGCTTGCATTGTTTAACTCTGTAATTGTTACTTAAATGGATTATGCATTTTACATGCTTAGGAGCATTTTGTGAGATAGAGACTGGATTTACATTATATATTACATTCAGGTTCCAGAAAGTCTTTACCTATTTTCAGCATTGACTTAAAGATAGCTTTGGTTTATGTGTTCTTTTAAAATGCCATGGTCCTGACTTTTCAGTGTTCATCTCTGTACGCCAGTATTAGGTGAGTATTAAGTTCTCATGAAGTAACCTATTCATGGTTCACAAAACAAACATAGTGGGAAAATCTTTACATTAATGAAGACTTTTGAAGCAAGTGAAATGGAGTGAAAATTAAAACAGCACTTTTTGATGCTATGAGGAATGCAAAGATATTTCAGTGATTTCTGGCCGCAGGGCAGTTGGCAGGTTCTGAATGTCACATTGGTGTCACACTTAAAACAGGTGAGGAAAAACATACTCGAAATAATGCAGATGCTCTAGTGAGGCCACATATTACTGTAGTTACAAATTCCTGGAATTGTGTTTGTCTTAAAAAATTACAGAATTGGCTTTTCTTTAAGTGAACCAAAGCAAAAATAAAAACAAGCATATGATGTAACTCTTAATATGTATATATGGCATATGAAATAAATGTTGAGTATGATCTGATGCTTGTTTTCACTGATCTGGAAATGGATACAAAACAGAGTAGATGTCCCAGCTGTATTTGAAACCTTGTAAAATTAAATAGATTATTGTGCTCATGTTCTGTTCTCAGAAAAGTAGGAAATTATGTCATTGATTATATCATGCAGATTAGTTGTATTTAGGCTTTGCTCAATTATCTTCTCAGCTGTTACTTAAACCACTTATTTACTGGTAAGGCTTTTTTGATTCTTGTCTGGGGACAGAAGAAGCATGTATGCACCTAATGAAAGTTGACAAAAATGAATTCTAAGGCTCTTGAGACAATGTTCCAAAATATCCCCAAAATCCTGAGAAGCTTTCCAACTTTTTGGAAAAGCAGTAGAACAATTAATAGAACTAGTGGATAACAACTAGGACAAATAGAGGCAGTTGTTTTTGACTACTTTTATTGTATTTCAGAGAAAAATCCCTAATATTGCTATAGAGCCTGTAAGTCTAACTTCTGAGTCCTTGATGCATCTTTTTAAAATCTAATGGCCTACATGTTTTTAAAATAAATTACTTTAAAAACTCAGCTAGAGAATATTTGAAGTTTTCTTTTCCAGAATTTTGTGATTAATGAAATCCCTTGAAACATTTCAAAGGCAGGGCCTCAGAATCTTGGAAGTCTAAACAAATGTGTAGAAAACTTAGTTCTACTACTGCAGCCATAATTGGTAGATTTGCAATAAGTTTTAACTGGTAAGCTTCTGTAATTGCATTATTGTATTTCATTGTTATCACACTTCAAATCCCCTATATGCACTTTTTGCTAAGGTTTGACCTAATTTGTACTTGTCACTCTTTCTGAGGAAGAGAAATCTTGTTTCTGCTCAGTTAAATGGATGATTACATTGCATTCTTATTGTCTGAGCCGCATGAAATTCCTCTTTGCTTACTAAGTGTGCTGAAAATAAAGACATTGGTCTTGCAAAGTTCTTTCACCTGAGAAAAACAATTGGATACTTGAATTTTAAAAACTTACTGGAATTACGTCTAGTATGAGAATGTGTAAGTGAATGTTACTTTGCTGAAGTTAGTAGAAAGTTATTGAAGAGTACCAAGTTAGAGGTAGTAACTTATTTTACTGATTTCTGGTATTATAAAGCAGAAGAAATTGTGTAAGAAATCACATTCACTGTATAGTAGAATGAATGCCTGTAGGGAACTGCAGATAAGGTTGATCTTACTGATCTTACAGCAGTATGTTTAAATTCTATAAGATTAGTTTTTGTTTAAGGTTTTAGCATGAAATGTGGTTGTGAGTTATACTACAAACGTATGGTGATTGTTCATTGTCTCCTGTGTTGAACAGTCTGTTGGAGAGGAATGCCCAAATGCTGCAGCTGATTTCCATGTATCTGAGAAGAATCTGTACAATATGAGTCTGAATCAGAGACTGAGAGATGAAAAGTCTGTAGTGGACAGTAGCCTGGAAACTGCAAGTGATTTTACTAAAACAGATCTTCTGACTCTGGATGTTTCGGATATCAACCAAAATGAAAGTGAAAATACAGCAACATGGACAGAATCTCAGACAGCATCAGAAATTGTACTAAATACAAGCCTTGCTACTACCCCACAGCTTGATCCTAATGAAAAAGTAAAGTTATTTGCCTTTTTTTTAAATAATAATTTAAAAGCATACAGAAAGCGTGTAATTAGGCCGAAGAATTTCCTACAGAAATTGTCACTGGCCAACAGCCACATACAGTTCTTTGATTATTAATGTCTTTCAGATGTGTTAGCTCACATGAAAACTTTAGGATTTAGAGCTTTCCGAAACAGGACATAATTTATGGCATCAAGATAGTATTTTCTCAGAGGCTGGCAATACAGGGGTATATACAAGTCTTCTAAGGTCTCACATCATTAGATACTGCTGGACCACAGTGTATCCACGGGGAGGACACAGGAGTTTTTGAAGCCCTTGTTAACTTTCACAGGGGCGTGAGTGCAAGTAGGAGGTGAATGACTTGCATCATGGTGTTGGTGCAAGCCTGTGCAAGCTCACAAACTGACCTGTGATGCTACAGTGTGCAAACATAATCTTCCTTTATGTGATAGTCACTGTGACATGTGTTTCTTATTTATTCTGTTCAATGATTTATTAAGAAATGCTTGAAAGAACTGCAGTTTCATATAAGATTTGTTAATTTGTTACTGGCAGATGGTCCGACATTTCTGGTGAATTAATCTGAAGCCCTTGAATTCATCCTACTATGCCTAATGAATTCATTAGGGCTATTTTGATGGCCCTAAATTAAAAGCATGCTTTGTGATAGATTTGGTATATTGCCTGAATGAAAACAGAAATCATGATGTTAGTTTGATCTTTGATGAACTTACTATATCAATGTCTGTATAAGGGGTCTGACTTAATTATGTGCATGGCTTTTGTGCAAGGCAAAAGTAGTTGAGAACAGTATGACTAATCATATTTTTATCTTGGTAATCTGAACTATTGTTATTTTCCCTTACATTAGGATCAGTTGCTTTTAATGGAAAAGAGATGCCCAGTATCTTTGGAGGGAAGTTCCACACTCCCCAAAACAGTCAAAAACATGTATGAGAAGACTATCACTATTGCAAAAGGCAATTCAAGCCTAGGTAAGTTAGCACACTTTTTTTGTAACCTCTTCAGGAATATGGCTTTTGGTTTCCCTTGTATGTTCCCTGTTTTATTTGTAAAAACTAAATATTTTCCATTTATTTGGGACAGGATATTCATTCTTTGCTGCTCTTGCCTTGTTTGACTGTGATGGCCCTGGATCCATTTTCTGTCACTGTGAACACAAAAGTGAAATGTGCTGTCTCACTGAGAATTTAGTTTCCCATAAAGGAGTTTAGTCTTTCCTAAATGTTAACAGAACAATTTTAATGCGTTTTCAATGTCTGTACTGATATTGTGGAAAAACAAGGTATAGCCAAGGAATGCTGTAGAAGAAAATTATGGTCAAAGAGCTGCAGATAAGACTTTCAAATATTTGTAAGCACAAAATGGTCTTGCTTCCTGAAGATGGTCAAAAGGGTCTAAACAAGCTGTTTGCTTCCTTGTCTCAAAATAATACTTGAATCCAAAGTGTCTCAGTGTTTCTGAAAATCATACCATTGATGAATTTAATAGGTATTATTTTTGAGTTAATGATATTGTAATTTTGTAGTGAAGTTCAAAGTTTTTAGATATCTGCACTCTGGAACTTCCTGAACATACTGACTAGAAACACATCTTGGAGTGAACACACACAACCGATGATAATGTTTTTTCACTGTCCTATCCTGCCCTCTGGTGAGGCCTTGAGCAGTGTGAGGGGGAGAACAAGAATAGAACCCTCCCAGAGCCTACAGTAGGAAGGCTTTGTGTTGAAAGGCAGTGATGTGTCCCTCCCGTTTGTGGCTTGTGCGTTCATTTGGTTTGATTTAGGTTCGTGGTGCTGTTTCTTCGTGGGTGCTGGCTATTAGCAGTAACTCCTCAAGTGTTTTAGAATGGGCTGCCCACAGAAGCGGATGTTTATAAACAGACCCCGGTCAGGACTTCCTTGCTGTGCAGAGGTGGGTGTCAGTTTTTTACAGCTGTGGTGCTGTATTTCAGTGGGCATCTCGACCTGGAATAAACTGCCTTCTGATGGCTGGATGCTCAGTCTGCTGCATATCACCTTCATGAAACAGCCGTCCTTCAAAATGGTGTAAAATAAGGGTATCAAAAATAGAAAGATGTAGAAAAGGCTGATATGGGTATGAAATTTATGCTTCATTGGTATGAGGTACTTGGTTAACTACTACCTTTACTGGCCTCATTGCCATGCTGTATTAAGTGTAGGTCACAGTGCATTTTGAACCTGGATTTTGTACACAAAACGTTTTCTTTGTGATAAACTCTTCATTCAGTGGAGTAGGTTTTCATTTATGTGTATGAGTATTTTAAGTGCAGTGAACATCAAAGCAAATTTCATGTCAATACAGCATGAAAATGCAAACTTGGGGCAGGGTGCATATTAGCAGACATCGTATGCATGAAAAATAAGACTGGTCTTGATATGTACAAAGTATGAATGTGAATATTGCTTTCTGCTGGCTTTTGACTGTAGCATTTTTCTTCCCTTCTGAGTGTGCTCTGGCCTGGGAAGCAGCCTGGTAACAGTGACCAGTTTATACACATGGCTGCACTGCTTTTACCTTTCTTTTTTAAAAAAGGAGCTGAGCCAAGAACTATAAATGATGTTGAAAGCTGCAGCTGCATCAATTAAATAATTGAGAGTTGAGAACTGGCACTTCTTTTTTGCTTTTAAATGGTGTCACCCATAGTTTGCAGCAGCTCTTTAAAGCCAGCCACAGCTGGAGCTCTAACATTTTGGCTGTGATTTTCAAAAGATAGGAAGCAGCCAAATGCAGAAGAAGAGCTGAAATGCCATTGTCCTGTGCAAAAGGTTTGGCAACTTTACAGTGGCACTTGCATTTTTAACCTGAAACTGTAGGTGTCAAAAGTGTGGCATCAGCCTTCCAGATCTGTAATGATGTGTCAGCACAGAAAAAGGGAAGTGGGGTCTGTTGTATGTGTGTTTTTCTAAAGTGCTGTTTCACTACCCTCAGTAATGTCTGTTACTGTCTTAACCAAACAGCAAAGTTAGGTTCAGAATTTCAAAACACGTTTCAGAAAAATAAAAAGTTTTTTATTAAGCAGTATTAAGATAGTGGAAGTCCACTGGGTGGACTTCAAGGTTCCCAGCTGTGCCTTTCCCACTGCCTTAGTGAAGAACAGTTTTTCCTGAAACTGTTACTAGGGTTTGTTTCATGAGCACCAACTGCCCTGAAGATAACAGTGACAACTCATGTGTGTAAGAACGGTCACAGTGACACATGAAGCCCATCATAAGTCGGTCCCTATGGATTCCCTGTGGGAGAAGAGGGGCAAGAGCCTATCTGTCTCATTTCCCATTACTGAAAAGAAAGAGGAGTTAAAGGGTGTATAAATATTGAGAAGCAGTATTCTGCTGTGCCAGGGTAGGATACCGTTTTAAGTAAAATACTGAATTGTATCCATTCGTAATATGCAGACTTTAACAGAAGTCAGGATGCTCTTCCGGGTCTAAGCTATGGCCCACCTAGGAGAGTTAGAATGCAGCCACCATCTCAGTGGGATCTGATTCATGTTTCCTGTTGAAAAGAAGTGTGTATTTCTTTATAGCCTGTTAATTACCTGTTTAGTCATTTCACCTTCTTTCCAAAGAGAGTTGTCATAAACAAAAGTGAAATGTGTATAAACTCAGTGAACCTTAGAAGAGTGGTGAATTGAAATGGTTTTTAAGCAATTTCATTATCTTTTTTATTTTTTTGCCTAAATATTCCACTGTCTTAATATTTTTTTTGTATGGAGCTGAGTATGTGAAACGACAACAAGGTAAAGTTACTGTGATTGTGATTTGTAATTGCTGTCTCAAAGTGGGAGACTAAGAGCAACATTTATAGGCTTGGTGATATTGGCAGGTCAGCTGACTGACTTTTCCTTTCCCTGTGCCCCAAGTTATATTTCTTTTATCTTGGCACCCATAGCTGTGGCTCTAACACATTAACTGTTTCATGTGTTTTGACTATAGGGATGACAGTAAGCTCCAATAAAGATGGTTTGGGAATGATAGTTCGCAGTGTCATCCATGGAGGCTCAATAAGTCGTGATGGACGGATTGGTGTGGGGGACTGCATCCTGTCCATTAATGAAGAGTCAACCACTAACTTAACCAATGCACAAGCCCGGGCTATGCTGAGACGACATTCACTCATTGGACCAGATATAAAGTAGGTAAAACTAGATGATGAATTATGGTAGCAAAAAGCTAATACTCAAAATTTGTTTATCTATGCAAGTATTTTAAATGAAAATTTTGTTATTACACATGAATTTACCTATAAGTTGTAGCTTCAGATGGATAATTCACGTTCAGATTACATTTCCATGGATTTCAAAGACAAGATCACTTGTGTGAGAAGCTTCAGATGCTCTTAGAAATTACTGTCATGAGTATCATCATCATTACTGCCCTGCCTAGTTTTATTGAAAGAACAGGATTAGTCAGAATTTCACATTCATAGTATGACTCTTCTAAAGAAAGTAACAATTTTCTCAAGGTGTTTGTGGTTCTTCAAGGTGGACTGACCTGGCCATTGCACAAGTGATTTAATTTGATTTTTTTAATGGGTTGTGGTTTTGGCTGTCAGATAGAAAGTATGAAATATTATGTTAATGCAGAAAATTACTGCTTAAAACATTTCAGTACCTCTGTGACAAACAGTAGAAACACTCTGTTTCGTGTAGTCACTTCCAGTTTTTATTAGTATGTATGAATGAGTTGTTGCTCTTGTGCGTAACTATCTGCTCTTGGTAGTAGTAGTTTTAAACTTCCAATAATGAATACAAGTTTTGAGAAATCCACTTGATGAGGAAGTTTCTTCTTCTCAAGTTCACACCATTTACAGAATTTTAACCCTGCCCTAAAGTACAATTCTATCTAGCTACTGTGGCTGTGGGATTAAATTTGCCCACAAGCACCATGTAGAAATGAGGCTGTTCCTGAAGTTGTGGGTGTAGCTGGAGACACACCAAAGCTGGGTTTACAGCTTCAAAACCTAGTGGCTATTTTCTCTGTTTAACCTGTAGTTACATTGAATGGGTCAGATATGCAAATGGGATTAATGAAGCTGTTGGTAATAGAAGCCTCTACTTATTTGAGAGGGTGGCCTTGAAAGAATCAGTCCAGTCCCAGTGTAGTTACAGGTAACTGGTTAGAACTGAGTTCAGAATGGACAACAGGGCACTCCATACTTGCCGAGAAGCATTCCGGAAGAGACCTAGTATTTTGGGAACAGGTGGGCAAAGTACCTTCACTATGGGTAGTAGGTTTACTTGCCTGCCCCATAGCTGTCGTGCATTTAAGATAATGTCAGCCTGTTTAAATAAAGGGATATGCTCATATAATGAATTACATTTTGTCAATACTGTCAGGAATGTGAGTCAGTGTTGATAAAGTGTGATGTTGGTTATTACTGTAGGCTTCCAAACCAACTGTCATGACTGAAATTGGTTTTATGGGTTTGCAAATCTCTGTGTGTCTGCTTAGAGACACAAATGCTGGAGCACCATTCTTCTATCAGGAATCTTTTTTAGTGCTGTAGTTACGTGATCAAATACAGGTGTGTTCATTATTTGTGCTTATCCTTTTATAGCTGCTGTATTTTATGCTGTATGACTACAAGTTTTGTTTTGTAGTCTTAAACTTTTGCAGATATGTTGGAAATACTAAAATCTTGCCTTAGATGTGGATATTTAGATTTTTCCAGATAAAAATGCATCCCATTTCTGAAAGATATTGCAGAAAAGGGGCAGTAGCTATTCTTACTCTCACTCAAGATTTTTGTCTTTTGTTTTGTACTTATGTTCTTTGTTGCATTCCTATGACGAGTTTTAAAGTGAAGCCAGCTTCTCCACTTCAGAAGGACTAAATCCTTCGGTAGCTTCTAAAGGAGTCTTACAAGAAAAATTACAGTATTTTTGGGACTACATAGTTTTGCTATAAAACTACTCAGCATAATCAAACTTTTCTTTGATTTTTAACTTGCAGGAGCAGTACAGGATCCCAGAAAAATATTATGATACAAACATGTGGCTAACATCCCAAATCAGAAATTTGGAGATGAGGAGATTCATGTTAAGATAGTTCTTCATGTTTGCTGAGAANCATTTGTGATTTAAGGGCTAGCATTTCAAAGATTTACGTTGAATCTCTTTGGTGTCTTCCTTGGAAAACCAGGGTATGCTAGCACTAGGATGTGACCATCTAGATATCATTCCTCTTAGTCCTTACTGCAAAATTTAGCCCTTTAAGTTTTAGACTGAGCTTTTTTGAGGTAGGAGGGTTCCCCAAAAAGTGATTAAGCAGAAGTATTTTGCTTCCAAAGCTGTATTTCAAACAGAGCAAATAGTATTTGTAGAGAAAACACAAAGCTGTTCTTACTGGCCATGTAAAGGCATTGTTTAATTCTATTAAAGGAAGTTTGATTTTGAATAGTTCAAGATCAGTAATCTGAGTTTCAGAGTTAGGTATTTCATTATTTTCCCCTTTGTGTGTGGAAAACCAGATGTGTGGCCTTACTTGAATGTATTCTTTCTCACTTTTCACTCTACCTTGCCAGGAGCTCTTACATTTCTGTAATAATAGCTAATGCTTTGTGCTCAGCAGCAGCTGCTTGTAACATCTGTCAGATAATTATAAAGCTGTATTAGAATTCACCTGACTAAACTGGAGGGATGAATTCCTGATCAAGAAATAAGAGAGATTGCAATTCCATTTTCCATGCCTCTTACTAATCACTGCTATAGACAGTAATAAAGAGCAGATGTTTTGTGGGTTAGATGTAGATGAAGTGGAGGTGGAACAGGACAAAAAAAAGGAAAGGAAGAAAAAAAGAACAGCTCACACTTTCACACACATAAATATGCCTCTCGCATTCAGCATGAGACATTGATATTAATTAACACCATTGTAAAAAGACACTGCATCATATGCTTCACATTCTAGATCTTCTCCAGCACCTGCTGATGATCAGGCCCTCTGTTATGTGTGAGTATTGGCGATTCAGAAACTCATTATGGCTCTGTGTTGCAACTTGTCTGTAAAATCATTCCATGCTTTTACAACATCAATAGTAATGTCAGGGATATATCCAGATACAGGTACACATTCTCTTCATGTATGTTTGTGTGTGCGTGCACATGTGGCTGCACATGTGGATGTGTATATATATATTTTTTAATTAAAAAGGATATGACAGTATGTGTAGAATTGTATTACATATTTATATGTGGCTTTAACCTTGAAGATTGGAGCATACTTCCTAAGTCTGGAGTAAAAATACCTGTATTGTAAAAAAATTATTGCTAATATTTTTAAATTTCATCTATGACAGCCACCCAAGATGTGCTCAGAGCATGTGTGCCTGTTGTGTGTATGTGTACAAGGTTCACTTCTAGAATTGGCATGAGTACAGTGTACTGATATCTGGATTAATCTCAGTGTCATGTTTTCTGTGGCACTTACATTTTACTTCCTTCATGTATGAAAAGGTTCAGATTGAACCTTAAATGTTAATTACATTAATTTGTCCTGAGCATTTTCCATACTTTGTGATTTGATTTGTTGGTGTTTTCAGGTTCTGTGTGGCTGTTCAGTCAAGCATGTGATAAATGTTCCTCTGTACTGCATGCAGTGTTGTGTTTACAAGATATTTTCATATGTACAACCATTGGTGTTTCCATTGTCACTGCTTTAGTTGGTAGTGCATATCTCTGGGGGTAGGAGAGGTGGTGATAGCTCTCAAGAAAGAAAACCAGAACACTTTTCTTTCAAGCAGTAGAGCTATGAAAGAGAGGAAATGGTTAAACCATGCATATACTTTCCTTTGAAATTGTTGAACTTTAATTTCTCTTGCAGCGAAGAAATACAACACAGAAGTGGAGCAGTCATTTACTTATTTTCTGTCTTCTGTGTCTTCAGCTCTGTTTTCTGGCCTTGTTTCTCTTAGTGTCTTCCCTGTAACTATATTAAGACAATTACCAGTCTGTTTTGCAGATGAACTGTTCAAGTGCCTTTGGTGGGGTTTTATTTCCGCTTTACAGCAGAAGATTCAACAGAGTTGATCAGAGGAGCCAAAACCACTTCTTGTTCTGTGACCCTCATCATCCCAGCCACAGGCTGAGCTGTTCAGGATGATGCTGAATGTCTTCAGTCATCACTTTGACCTCCGAGTGAGCAACAAGTGATGGATTTGACAGCTGTGAGGTGTCTGCTCATGAGCACTAAGCAGAGAAAAAACTCTTCTAAATCTAAGGTCTTTAATACAGTGTGACCTTGCCAAGCGTCACAGAAGGCAGGAGCAGGCTGAATGGCTTCTTAGCAAAGACTGCTTTCTGGTATACTTATTTCCTAAAAATGTAGTTTACCACAGAGGGAGTTTTTTTGGTAAAGCTTTTCATTTCAGTAGTAACATGCAAAACAGAGAGAGTAGGAGGACAGTCACATCAGTAATACAGATATTAAGAGCAGCTATGGAAACCTTTGCAGTTTACCAGACTTTGGAAATCATGAGCAAGATACAAAGGTGAACTCCATGCGGAATATAACTTTTCATGTATTTGATCCATATAATTTGGGGGTTTTTTGTATGTTTTTTTTTAACAAAATGCAAGTGTTCTGGTTTACGTTAGTGAAACAGCTGAAGCATTACAGAAATCTAGTTGTAGATAAGAATGAACAGTTAAAAATATATTAAATGTTCCTTTGAGTGCTTTAAATTAGGCTATTAGAACGGTAGTTAAGCACTAGAATAGAAATAATGTATTTTTCCAAAGAGCTAAAATGTAACAGCTCCCAGTGAGATTATCTACATTTATTCCATCTGTGGAAATCAATTATGTAATTCAGTTGCTCAATTTTGGATGCATATTTTAAAAATGGTAAAGCAAACCTCTTTTCTTTGTAGTTCCTGTGCTGTACACAGAAAGGGAAACTAAGGCAGATTTTGGGAGATGATTTGAAGTAGCATTTAAAACTCTTTGAGAGCATCCTTTGAGTCATACCTTTTTAATATTTCAGTACAATGTCAGTTATTTAATCGTATAATGAAAACCAATAGGGTATCCCAGAAGCTGGAGTGCATGTGGTTTGCCTCCTCCTTGAGATCAGCTGATCTCAAGTGCTCATGTATAAGGTAGGGACGATACTACCCTTGGACCTTGGCACCCTGCATAATTGTTTGCCTTGTGCTCCTTGTAGAAAAGGGCTAGACAAGGAGTAGACAAGAGTTGATACATTCTAGGCACTGTACTGTCAGAGATTACATTCTGCTGTATACATGCAGTTAACCCGTTTCCTTTGTAGGAGTGTGCCATTCTCCTTTCCATGCTTTGAACTGTAGCTTCCAGCTTCAGTTTAGCATAAAGGAGATTGTTTAAGCCTTCTAGCCCGAAGAAATATTGTTTGCAGTTTTGGTTTCTTTACTGCATCTTTCTGTCAAGGGAAAACTACATTATTTCGTACTAATTTTTTAAGTGATAAATGTAACTGAATGAATGTTACATTTTCTTATGTTGAAATGGAACTTGTAGATCTTACAGCTTTCGTAGAGCCAAGATATTCTTATGGGCCTGCTGGGTGAACCTGCTGCATCAGTATTTGACCCATGACAGTTTTGGGAGCATAATACTAGTACTTCACTTTAATTTGAGACACTTGGAGTTGGAGATGTCTGAGAAATAGTAGTCATTATTTTCGAAAATTCTTTTCTCTCTTGCTTCTTGCTGATTCACTGGTGGGTCTTTGCAGAATAGCTGCTGCATGTCTTTAACATTTCCTAGTGCTAGAATGCCCTCAGGAAAGGCAGATAAGAGTTAGTGACGTTGTGCTCAGGGGTTTGTTTCCTAGTGTATGTTAACTTCTAAGCACTCCAAAAAGAAAATATGTTATTATAGACGTTATATATTATTATCATTTACAATATTATATAATATTGTATATATAATATGTATATACATATTATATATACAAGTAGTGTAACACTTGAGTGTTTGAAAAAAGGCCAGTGCAGAACAGGGAAGGAGATTTAAGGAAGAAGTAAAGCTGGTGATAATAAAGATTTTAGAATGGATATGGATTTAGATAATACGGTTTTAGAAATTTCCATTAAAAAGAACTAGTTCCTTCTGTTCAGCACCCTAGGCACCTCCATACTGAACCTTTTTGCACTTTTCTAGATATGGTAGATGTGAGAGGAGGTAGGGAACATGCTTGGAGATGTACACAGATGGACAAATTAAGGTGGTCCTTAAAACAACTTTTAGTAGAGTGTTTTAGACTGACAGCATTAGTAATATAAAAGTTTATTTGCATTTCTTCTGATGCTTGATGTATTCAGCAGAAGAATGCTGAGATGGGGAATCAGTGGCAATCAGGGTGTGACAGAGAGGACATCAGTCAGGAGTGATGCACAGGAGATGGCTCCATGTAAGAGCCTCAGGCCTGAAAGTAGCAGCTTACACATCCTAGCAGCTTACACATCCCAGCAGCTTACACATCCTTGTGAAGTAGCCAAGACCTTTTATTGTTTTTTTAGCACTGTCTCTTCTGTGGAGAAATGTTATTTTTTCTTTTAACAATGTGATGTTTGGCAAGACAGACGTTTTTTCTGCCCTTTTTCCATCAGCCTTTCTTCTTGGTATACTTGAGTCTGATAGCAAAGCTGCTTAATGAACAACTGTAGGTTTTTAAGACTACCTAAGTAGCCCTGTTTATATGATGCTATATACTGTGGCATCCTTTTGCCTCCCAGGTGGAAGTCTTTTTAAGATATATTCTTCAAGCCTTAATCTTTTTTCCCCTCTTTGTTTCACTCTCCCCAGTCTATTGGGCCATTTCTGTTTCTGGCATTCAAACATCAACTGGAGTCTGCACATCATTTGGCTGGTAAAACATGACTGTCTGACTGTCCCAAACTGGTTGGAAGTGCATGAAGGCCTGGAGGAAGGAGTTGAGCAGGGGATTGGTCCTTGTGGCATAGGTGGTGTGCTGTAACACATTTGTACGTCTAAACCCATGAAGTATTCTTCACTAAAAGCACAGAAATCTAAAATAAATACAAAACCACCCAGAAAAGCACAAAACCTCCTACAGGCCAACTTTCAGAAACATTTTCAGCAGTCATTGAGTGTGGTAATGGTGCCTTAAACCTCACAGATCCTTCAGTGTTTGTCTTTGCACGAGGAATCTCTGTTTTGAATGAAGCTGGATTGTCTCTTGTTACATTCTTGTCACTATTCAAGCACCATTTACTTTAACTACAAAAAATTACGTGCTGTTCAGCTACCTGATTTGATTATAAATGTGTACTTGTTGCAAAGTCACAAAGGATTCACCTAAGTGCTTATTCCCAACATACCAGCACTGTGGCTTTGAAGTCAGCAAAGTAGTCTTGAGTGGCTTCCTTGTATCCATGCCTCACACCCACCAAAGGGAGGACTGGCATTCCTCATGTTAGTTTAATCATGTCCCGTTTTATTGCAGTATTACATATGTGCCAGCAGAGAATTTAGACGAGTACAGGGCCAGTTTGGGACAACAGACAGAGGGAGCTGTGCCACTTGAACTTTTTCCTTCACATATTGTCAGGTGAGTCAAAAGGCTTACCGTTTTCTCCCAAATAGCTCTCAAATGTGACTCTTTCTGTACACCTTGCACATTTTGGGAAGATAAGTTTTATTTTAGAAGAAATGAAAGATGGATGATTTTCTTTAGACCGGCAGCCACTACAACAAAAAGCTGTTAAGAATAGTTTTTGCTTTGACTAGCAAATTTTTAAGCATTTTTACAAGGCTGTTTGATCTGTCCAAAAAGGAGATTGAATTCTTTCTCATCCTAAATTTCTCTTAAATACCATGTAATTGGATTTATGGATTGCCACAAATACTGAAGTGCTTGCAACATAAGACTTTGGTATTGATGGTCTTTCCAGAACATAACTGTAAAGAATAAATTGTGCCTTTCTTTTCCGTGAGTTTCAAAAATTCATTGCTGTTACAGTCCAAAAGTTCAAAGTGATTAATAATTGGTTTTTTGAAATTCATCTCCAAAAGCAGTAAGTTTTGTTGAGTGTTGCTGTTGTAATTCCTTCCATTTTGAATACAGTAAATTGCCTTTAGCTTTGATTTAGTTCTAGTTCCAAATTGGCGTCTTTTATTCTGTATTGTGGATAGAAACTTTATTGCAGAAAAAAAGTGGACAGGGACTCCCTGAACACCATATGTATTCTAACAGACACCAGAAAAAGAAGTTCCTTGTGTGAATCTGGAAGGTACAAATTCTAATGCTGGCAGAGTGACTCAATATATGAAAATTTTCAGAAAAATCTACTGATTATGTGTATTCTTTATCAATAAATCACATGTTCCTGTTTATCATCAGGGAACTCCCAGAGCTTCCAGAACGTGAAGAGGGGGAGGGAGAAGAAAGTGAACTTCAAAATGCAGCTTTCAGTAACTGGAACCAGCCCAGAAAGTAAGTGCAAGTCCAGCTGCACATTACAAAATGTCATCTGAAATTTAAAAATTTTGAAACGTGTTTTAAGAGGAATAAAAAACGAACAGAATCACTGCACTAATGTATGTTGTGCATTGCAGGAGTAATTAGCAATTGATTTTTACTGCCATCAGGCTGAATCCCTGAAATCTAGCAGTGTCTTGATTGTTATCAAGTAGTTTATCTTTATTTATCCCAGGCTGTTTATTGTTATCAAGTTTATTGTTTTCAAAGTAGTTTATCTTTACTTATCCCAGGCTGACTCTCAGGGATCAAGTCAGAAAAGATGAAGAGAAAGATTCAGTGTTTCTATTAGAACCAAAAACGAAGTGACCAACACTAGACTCAGTTACAGAATTTCTGATCAATCCAGTAGATAACTTCCACTGAAAGACAAACTTGGCAAGGAGGAGTTATGTCAGAATTTTAAAAAATAATTTTGCAAATCCAGGTGTCTTCAGTGTGCAGCTTTGTCCTAATGACAACAGATTTTAATTTATTTTGGTCCTTCCTTTATCACAAAAGGGTCGAACTCTGGAGAGAGCCTAGCAAGTCATTGGGGATCAGCATTGTTGGAGGACGAGGGATGGGAAGCCGCCTGAGTAATGGAGAAGTGATGAGAGGGATCTTTATCAAGCATATCCTGGAAGACAGCCCAGCTGGCAAAAATGGAACACTGAAAACTGGAGATCGGATTGTAGAGGTAGCATCTGAATGCCTTTTGCTGCAATTCCCCCAGCATCTCAGGAGTCACTGAGATGCATGTGTGGTTCTGGGCTGACAGCTGTGCAATTGCTCCAGCTGATACCACTTGAGCCACACAGACTGTACTACCATCTGCTGATGTTTGTGTGCAGACAGCTGTCTGTTATGTTGAATATCCAACCTGAAACGTAAGTGGCTCACTGTGTAAGCAGGGGTCTACAAAGCCAGCAGTTTGACCTGCCTGTTTTAAAACCAGCATGTGTAGGAAAAAGCTTAAGTTTGGTGAAATGAAAAGATTTTTCACCTTTGCCTATTAGATAGCAATAGAAACAGCCAGTTCAAACCATGCAAATAAATGCCAAGCTTATTTCCCTCTTAAATCTTGATTAATTCACATCATTCTTATGAATGTGTTAAGGGAGACACAGGTTTTTTTTCTCCTGACATGAAGAAATCTGTGTTTGATACTTGAGACATCAAGAACACTGTGCCCATGCCTGGTTGTAATGTAGCCAGTGGTATTGCAGGGAGGGATTTATCTTCATTTCTCTTCTATTTAGAAATGTGCTCATGCAGCCACTTCTGCTTTCTCACTTAAAAATATTGAAAAATGAACATACTGAAGGGAGTAGATCTTTCCTCGCATGACTATCAGTGTCAAACATTGTCCTGTCTCCAGTGTCAGGCTGTTAGGAACTGCCTCCACTTAACTGTGCTGGATGTCCTTAGCTGACTATCCATCAGTAAGAAGCACAACAAGCAGAGTGATGGAGTTTGTGATTCTGGCTCAGACTGGGCTTGACTTATGTGGTGGTTCTGAAACTGCAGTTTGTTGTTTGCTCCAAGATCCATATCAAGGATCTTGAAATAATACTTGAGTGTACGTAGCACTTGCTACAACAGAATGGAACAGTTTGCAATGTATAAGAAATTGGGAGGTGGAATTTTGCTTGAGGCCACAAAGTTAAAAAACATTCACGTCATGTGAATAACTCGATTTTTATGAGTGCAGTTGTGTCTGGCAGTGATGCTTGCAGAAGCTGGAATGGGTGAGTGAAATCAAAATGTTGTGTTAATGTGACTGTTTTGAATGGACTGTTTGAGCTTCTCATGTTGTGGCATATGTAAACTTCCATCTCTACAGTGCATACAGTTTTTCAGACATGGGAAATTGGAGAGTGTTATTGTTCTTGATCAGTTCCTCCTAGGTTTAGAATTTCTCTCAGATTGTTTTTGTGCTCTCTTATTTGCATTAGATGGTTAAGTTTCAGTTAGACAATTAAAAAATTGTAGAAGTAATCCTCATCATATAACTTTGTGTGCTAGAATTGCCACTAACAAATCACGTTTCTGTGTTAGCTTCTAGCTTTTATTGTGGTCATTGTGAGAATACTTTACTGATACTAACCTCACCTTAACATTGTTCTTACCTGCATACCAGGACAAATTGCTTTACACACCCGTGCATACACAGACATAAAAAACAATGACCAGGCACAAAAATGACTGTGCACATATTAGCCATCCTTTGTAAATGCCTTCTTCTAGAAGGCATTAGTCCTTCAGCTCTGACCTAAAAATTTAACTTCTGAAGAAATTGTCTAGTAGATAAAATTGATCTTACCTTGCTTTAAAAAAAAAAAAAAAAAAGAGAAAGCAGAAGAAAAAAGTATACTGTACTGGCATAATACCCCATCATGAAAGACTCTCCAGCACCTAACAAGTTTCAGTTTGTAAATCTCATAAAGTCCTGGGTAATAGTTTTTTCTTGAGGTGGGATTTGCAGGAAGCAGTATTTGGTAAACACTACCACTTCTCTTCAGGTTATCATATCTCTTCTGTTACATTGCTGGTGGGAAAACCTTTGGAACCTGAACTAAAAATGTTGAAAATCCTGTTTTTAAAATAGAGGAATAAGAGAATATTTATTTATTGTCCTATCAGTGCTCTTGAAAATATCAAACCTGTGTGTGAGGGACCTCAGACTGAGTCAGGAGAAAGGTTTCCACTAAAAACAGAGGTTTGGGTTTTAGTCAAAGTTTCCTAACCAAAACTCAAAACTGACTCATGACATTTGTAGCTTCTTGCAATGTTAAGATGAGGCCTTCCAATTACAGGTGGATGGAATTGACCTCAGAGATGCCAGCCACGAACAAGCTGTGGAAGCCATACGGAAGGCAGGCAATCCTGTAGTCTTTATGGTACAGAGCATTATAAGCAGACCAAGGGTAAGCATAAAGAATGTGAAAAGAGATGTAATACATAGTAATAGATGAAGCAAATGTTCAAGATGGTGGTGTTTGGGAATGGGGTATTTAATCCTGAAAGTGCCATCTCAACTATTTCAGGAACAAAGATTTGATTTAAGTATTATTTCCATTTAGAATGAAATCGATTTGGATTTGGAAATACCCTCCAGCACACCGTCCTCAAACTATTTTGAAAAGCCTCAAGAAAGATAACTTGTTGGGGGGCAGAGTAGGAGTCTAACTAAAACCAACTCTTAGAGATTGACAGCATGTCTGAGGAGCGCATGCAGAAATACAGCACCTGTTAAAAAATTCTTTGGACGTTAATGAAAGGACCTAGAAGTACACGGATGTTTTCTGTCACTAAGCTGCATGGACATTGCAGACAAAAGCTACTGAGCTTTAATATAAGTTGCTTGCATCACTAGGAACTAAACTTCCTCATTGTAGAGTCTGTGTAAGCTGCATGTTTATTTACTAGTTGTCTCATAACTCTTGTTCCCCAGCCAGAGTCTCTTTATAGCCCTTCTTCAGCTTCTGCTCCCTGTGGGCAGAAAACTACTAACCCATTTTATCGTCAGTCATCTAAGGTAAAGTTGCATGAAAAACCTCTATTGAATGTTGATTATTGATACTCAAGCTACTAAAGTAAGGCTTTTGCATTTGCTGTGATGTGAACAGAATTGCCACTGCTGAATGTTTGGGCCCATTTGGGATGGAAGTGATGCCATTACTTTATCACAACTTTTATTTAGAGAATACTCCTTTGCTATTTTTGACTGTAGTTCTTTATTCTCTTTTTTCAAATGAAGCTTGTTGGTTATTTCTTGACTGTACTAACAAGATCTTGTTTCTCTGTAAGCAGAAACATAGCAAAAGCTCTTCCTTTACCCATACATTATGTTGTGATCTTCATATATGGCATTATATTTATTATTTTCATCTTTTGAAACTTGCATTTGTACTTTATAATAAGATCTTACAAGGGAATTTTCTGCTTTCATTTATGTGCAGTCACCCAAATAGCTAGCTGCCTGCGTACACGAGCTATAATTATTACAGTACCACTATGTATTTAACCAGGCAGTCAGTTTTAAGTGACATCTAGCTAATGAGTCCATTTCTTCCCTTTTGTTTCTTTCATTCAGGTTTAGTACTTAAAGAGATCCTGTGTGCACTCTAGAATAATTGCAAATAATGCAAGTGGCCTGTGAAGATAGTGATAGTTTTGCTAATAAGGAGTTACCCATGGAGTCTGTGTTTCATATTGATACCGCACTGTGTATTTCTGAGTAAGAAAAGACATATGGCTGTGATTATGGTCCCACAGTAGTGTTATAGCATTATGCTGTATGAAATGCTACCTAGTTTCTGATAACTTAGTATCTTGGACACATTGATAAAATTCTGAACAGATGAGAAAATTCCCTTTTTTTTTTAGCGTTTGCTTTTCTTGTCCTAAATTGTACAAGAAGGTATGCTAAACTGAACTGTTCAGGTGAATTCAAATGCTCCATGTTTTATCACAGTAATCAGTTCATATTAATAAAATGCTGTTGCATGGATTAGTATTAGGGCTAGTATTTTAGGAGCTATGCCATCATAACAAAGTAAAAAAGGAAAGATTTTGAATGACCGTAGCTGATCTTTTATTTCCTGTTTTACTAGAATTTTACTGTTGATAAATGAAATGTCTGTGATGCTTATTTTAACTGCCTAAAATTTCAACAAGATACATTTTAAAATTCTTTGCAAGTGAATTGTAATTGTTAAAGTGTAATCGGATTATTATGGTAACAAATTACTTTTCACAAACTTTATAAAATTCAAAATCAAATGTGAATCACATGCACAGAAAATCTTGTTGTACCCTAGGGAAACAGCCTGTTGACTTTGAGCCTGTTGATTTGCCCATGAAGACACCTTGGTCATTCATGGCGTTACTTTTTCATGGCTGAAGATAGAGTAGAGCCAAGACATATGTTGTCTTACCAAATTGCATTACTTTTTTGCAAAATGGTATTTGAAAATAAATGTTTACAGATGTGTTTGCTATTTTCAGAAGCATTTAAAAAACCGAAAGCTTAAAGAAATTTTTTAAACAGCACCATGTATTTGGATTAAATTATTCTTGATATAAATGATCCTGGAAGGTTTTCACATTCCTGTCTGTACTATTTTTCAGCAGTGTTAAACTTACAGCCCTAAGACTTACAGGTAATTTCCAGATGGTTACACGTAGCATAGAAATTACTTCTATATGTGAATTACTTCTATAGTGTGAATTATACTACAGTATACATAGTATATTTCCAACATATGATTTGGAATCTGATATCAAAATAGAATACAATACAAAAACTGCATAAGGAATACAAATGGTCTAATTATATGCTTGTATTTGATCTAAATGTGTAAACTCCTTTTCTGTTAAATAATAGTGAGAAAGTACCTTGCTTCAGGGGAAGACCAGAGCATTTATTTTCAATAAACTATAAATTCAGGCAGTTATACATGAATATGCACATATACAAAGTGTTCCGTAAAAGTTATTATTAGATATGAAATCTGCTTAGAGGTGCCTGGTATTACTAAACCCTCACTTCTGCAAAATAAACAGTGAGTGTGTTACCACAGAAGTTAAATCAAATTACGAGAATATGTGGTTTTCAAAATAAAACTAAACTTACTGCATTATTACAGATAATTGTGTACATCCTAACCCAGAAATCCAGATCTTTTTCAATTAATTAATGTGTAAGAGTGTCCCATATGCTTAGATGACTGGACAAAACTGTACAAATATCACAGCACATAAATGCTGCACAATTCTGCACTTGATGTACTTTGTGGTTTAGAACGGGTGTTGTGAGGATTGGTACTTTTCCTCTCTGCTGCCAGAAACACAGGGCAAATACAGTTTTGCCCAGCTTCACATATCTGTTGCGAAGTGCATAAAGTGGACCCTTTTTGGTTAGCCCACTAAAACTAAATAAATATGTTTTGCTTCACGAGTGAAAAGGATTTGTTTAATTTTTTTTTTTGTTTAGTTTATATTATGCTTTCCTTTTAGAACCCTTCCCTGCCTTTCCTGCAGAACAGTGTTTTCTGTAGGCCAGCTGTCTTCAGCAGCACTAACCCATTTGCTGATTCTTCTCAGTTCAACACTGCTAAGGTTGGATGATGACACACCATCTTTTCATTCACCAAACATCCTATGTGTGCTTCTTTCTTGTTGCTGTCTCTCTGCACTTAAATTCTTTTCTACGAGTTTGTATTAAATTCTATGCTGATGAGCTTGAGAATGCTGTGTAGGGAATTTAAAAGACACAGACATGCATATACATAGAAAAGTTATGGAGAACTTAAAAAATGCTAGCTGCATTAATCATAACCACTAAATCTAATCTATTCAGAGCTACCAAAGGAGTAGGTTTTTAGTTATAAGATCAGTCCCTATGGTTTATGTTAAAATATCAACCGAATGTAACTGTCTCATCAGCGTAAGGTGTTTTGCTCCTATGTACTTTTTGGTTTTTTGTGGTTATGGCTTTCCAGCCTTGATTCTCTCTTTTATTTTTGCATGGAAAAAAAAACCACTGGCAGCTTTTCTTTAATGATGCTTCAAGAAAGTGTTTTCCCTCTGCTTCTTGAAAATTCTTTTAATGCACCTTGAATAGGATGCTGATGTCTTTGGAAATACAAAAAGTTCAATTTTTTTTTTTTTTGGTGGCTAGTGCTTACTTTACTGCATGTTGTTCACAATGGGAACAGAGTTAACCTCTTCTACAGTAATAAAAAAAGCTTAATCCTAATGTGCATGCATTTTTGATTTGATAAAATAATTTCTAGCTGTTTTGCATCTCAGAAGTGATTGTGCCCTTTGTCTATTTTCATGTGTTGTCAAAAATATCAAATGTGCAACAAACACTTATGGTATGTGGTGTATAATTGCATGTGTGTTTTGAAATCTCTTTTTGTGTTTGTTACAGTTCTGAGGAAAGGGAGTAGACATGTAACATAAATGATGATTGTGTTTTCTATATTTTCAAAAGTATTTCTGAAAAACATTGCACGTATTTTAAAAGAAAACCTGATGGTCCTG
Source organism: Machaerirhynchus nigripectus (assembly GCA_013397975.1). Lineage (NCBI taxonomy): Eukaryota > Metazoa > Chordata > Aves > Passeriformes > Dicruridae > Machaerirhynchus > Machaerirhynchus nigripectus. The sequence continues at coordinate 79,529 of VZRQ01005461.1, read as the reverse complement.
CAGTTTCTGCATAATTCCTTTCTTAGCATTGATATAAGAATAGCCTTCTGTTATCCCTGTCCTTTTCTGAACTCAGGTTCATGTACAGTGAGAAACTTTGATGAATCAGGGTCCTCAGTAACCCCTTAAATACTTTTGTCCGTTGATAAATTGAGTTAATAAAGTTGCTGCAATTAGTAAAATAAATCTGTAATTGAAAATGAGTTATTGGTTAATAGTACTGTGTATTGCCAAAGGTGCTGTAACGTTTGGATTACTGTTTTCTGTTACTGTAGGAGGTATCGAATCCAATTAGGGTTACCTTCCGTTGTTCCCCAACTAACCCTTTTGCTCCCACACCATTCAAGGTTTGTCTTCATTCCCATCAGTTGGTCCTACTGTATGTGTGCTGTACGTTTGTACATGGCCTGTGATACCTTCTGGAGTACTGCTTCTTCCTATGCCTGTGCCTTAATTTTTTCAAGTTCCAGACTTGCTGCCATTTTCAATATTTGCTTGGCTGTGATCGGAGTGTCCCTGGTAGTTGAATGGGTTCAGCAACTGTTGGATGCTTTTGCATTTTAAATGAAATACTGTGGTGTGGCAAACTGAAAGTATTTCATGAGTTAAAGCCTTTCAGGCTTTTTGTGCATTGCCCGATTCAGGGAGCAAAAGTCTTATGTGTATGTAAACTGTGGGGCCCGGCTTCTGCTTCTGGCTGTTCAGATGTGTCAGGCTGAGTTCTAGAGGCAGGACATGTTTGCCTCCACCCAAATGGCATTGTAGCACAGTTTTTACTCTCCTACAAAGGAGCCTTGCTTCAACTTCCATTTCAGAATTTCCTTCAACATCGGAAAGGTTAAGGTTACGTTATGTTGTTACTCATGTACAGGGATACAGAAAGATACATTTTTTTGTCAATCATATTATGGTGGCTGCAGTTAATAAGTGCTGATCTGTCAGGATGTAGCCCTACATTCACACCTTACAGATCTCCCAGAGATCCTTGATACCAATATTTTGTTCCTTTTTTTTGGTCATGTTTTCTTTAATTTTGCTGTTCTTGGACACTTTCACTTACAAAGAGTACCTCTAAAGTAATACATTAATTTTTCTTTTAAAACATAGAGACTAAGTTTTGCTGATACTGGTTTGATCTCACACTTGTATTGGATTTTTCTTGCAAGATTGTGGTAGTTGGGGAGGCTATGGGGTGACTTTTTTAATGTTTTTTTTCCCCTGTCCAGCTGAAGAAGGGAATGATAGAGCATTTGGTGGGCATCTGGCCTCCAGCCAGGGTCAGCCCACCACAACACTGTATTTCCTCATTTTTTCAGGATATTATTTAGCTTTAGTAGAACTCTAGGAAGAACTCTGAAAAAAGAGTGTTTCTAGAACTACTCTTTCTTTTGCCGCTCCTTGGTGTGGAGGTCTATCACCAACTTCTCTTTTTGGTGGACACAGGAATTTTTGATTATGGAAAATAACTTCTAATCTTACTAGGTGGTATTTTTACTCTTCTCTGATTCTGGTAGGTGACAATATCTTTGCTAGAATTTTGTTGCTTCAGTTTAGGGATATTAGATATCATCTTAGGAGATGACATTGTCTTAGATTTGAAGCATGGTGCAATGTGACTAATGATACAGAAAGTAATGTAACACTTACATGCATTCTTTATAAAAATTATTGGCTTGGGTCTCACATTAAAACTTCCCACACTTTTGACATTTAGTGACTTCTTAGTTAAGTTTCTAGAACAAGTTCCTAGATGAAAAGAAAACCTTTTTCAAGCAGAAGCAGAATGAGAGAACTGAAATATAGGGCATTTGCAATTTCTTTCTATCTTTGGAGTTACAGAGTGAAGATAAGTCATTTTTGTTTAGACGTGGGACCTTTCTTAAATTTCAAAATTACTAAATTGGCAACTTCCTAGGTTTCTCAACACCTTCAGTTTTAAAGCCAATAAAGTTTTCCAAGGTGTATGTTGTTATTAATTTCACTGTTGCCTCTGATGAAGAGATTGCCTGAGGGATTCTGGCATCTAAAGACACCATCTGAGATACTGTGTTCAAACTTGCTGATGGAGGTAGTGAGAACTGAAAGGATGAGAACAGGGTTATGAATCTAGGGCAACACACCTGAAGATTTGAGTGTTGGAAAAAGACTTGTTTTTCATTTGAAGTTCTTGTTGTTTACTTCAGTAGCGGATCTGCCAAGTATAAAGGTCTCCTGGGCATGCATGAGCTTTGGAATGATGACATTCAGACAGAAGTTTCTTGCTTACATGTTTACTCCCTAATCAAGGCAAAATGATACAAATTTCACATACTGAAATCCCTGATCAGAGTCCATACTCCTCAAGGAAACTGTCTTGTATGGAAGCTTTCAAGACTGTGGATTTGAGCATTTAACCATTATATTGGAGTAGTCATGTGTTTATACCTCCTAACCTTTTGTGACTATGAATAGAGCACATCAAGATCAAAAGTATTTGTCTCTTGTGATTTAATCTTTATCCTCTTTTGTTTGATCTCCTTTGTGCAGCTTATAGGAAACTAGTAAATGAGACTGAAAAGGTCCAGTCACTATGGATTTCTTCAGTTATCATCTGTTTAATTTTGGTTTTTAACTGTCTTTTCAGTTATTGCGCCAGTTTTTTTTTTTGTTTTTTTTCTCTGTAGGTATTTTTGAAAGTACCCAGTTTTTTGTTTCTTTTCTCTTTCCTCGTATTTGGCTTCCAAAGCATATGATGGGAGGAAATTATTTGTGATGACTTTTAAAAATATAATTGGTTTTAAGTCTTTTACAAATCTGGCATTAAAACAAAAGCACTTGATTCTTCATAAGAGGCTTTTTCTGAAACATAAAGTGGCACATAAAACTTTACTGAATTGGGCCTTTACTGTGAGTTGTTTGCTTCCAGATACATTTTGGAGTGATGTTCTCTCTTACCTTGCCTGGTGTTTGTTTCTGTCTTTGATCTCTTTCTGCCTTTCTGTGCGCTGTTATTAATTTAGTTTAAGCTGCTTGCAATTGAAACTTTGAAGCTATAGTCATTGCCATTTTGACATTTTTGTATACTAGTTTGCCATACAGAGAGTCTGCATCTTCTTAGCCACTGCATTTTTCTTATTCTCCACAGGCATTTGGTCAGTCCGATGCAGAACCAGAAAAGACTTCGCTTTGTAACTTGCCTCTGCCCCCTCCTTCAGCATTTTCAGGAATGAGCTGTGATGTTGCACAGTCATCTTCTGTCAGAGTCCCAGAAGATGTGGAGAAGGAGGATGAGTTCGGTTACAGCTGGAGTAAGTTTTTCCTGTGTGACAATATTTGAAATAATGAGTATAAAAATTGTGCTGTATAAGGTGTGGGGGCATCCAGTTTGAACTGCTTCTTTCTCATGCGCATTATGGTTTGGGTGTTAAGGGTTGCTGTTTTAGTTGTGCTTGTTCCAGATGCACATAAAAATAAAACTCATTTCTTCTTCTTCATTGTACTTGTTTTTCCTCCATGGTCCAAATTCAATGTAGGATTACTTGAAGAATTTTGTTGTACTCCAGGTAACTGATGGCAGTGATCAATGTGATAGTTTCTGTTACCTGAATGTGTTATTGGAGAGAAGATTACTTCTTGTGTGTATGAAATTTCTTTTTTAAGAAAATTTATAATGTTTTCTGAAGTTATAAGGAAAACAAAAAGCTAAAAATATTATTGTAAATCACCTAGGGCTTAGCTTAAAAGGTGTGGTTTACACTGGAAATTTCATCATCCATTGTGGGCTGCCTCTGTCAGAGACTGCCCACGGAGCACTGATCTTGACTCTCTAGGTGACTTATGAAACTTTCTAATGTAAATCCAATCTCTGCTGCCCGCACTTTTTACGTTTAGAAAAGATCATGCAGCGCTATGGAAATCTACCAGGGGAGCTACACATGATTGAGCTGGAAAAAGGAAAGACAGGTCTGGGACTTAGTCTTGCTGGTAACAAAGACCGATCCAGGATGAGTGTCTTTATAGTGGGAATTGATGCACATGGAGCAGCTGGAAAAGATGGCAGGTTACAGATTGGAGATGAGTTGCTAGAGGTGAGTTGTTGCAGTTTGTACTGAAACCCAAATGTACTGACTTCAAATACTTGCTGAAATACATATGTTTTTCAGTGGACTTGGAAATCCCAAATTTATCCAAGTTCATATCACTATGCTATCAGATGTCCCTTCTGATGTATGCCAAATAGTTGTAGCAGTTTTTTTCCTGGTTATTGTAGAACTTTGTGCTAATAACAGCAAGTTTTGGGTTAGATCCCTGTATGCACCATTCACTTAAGAATTGGGCTCAATGATCCTTGTGGGTCCCTTCCAACTCAAGATTCTGCAATGCCGAATGAAGGTATGTTGAATAAAAATGTGGGACAACAGCAGTTTCTAAGTTACAGACATATTTGGAATGGCAGTGAATTGCAGACCATGAAAAATATTGAAGTCCTCCAGTCCATCCATCTGTGGAGTACTCCAGACTTTCTAATTGCTTCTCTGTTTACTAGAAGTGTGATAATAGCAGAATATTTTTATGTTGTGTAACACAGAATGTGGAGATTAAATTGGGGAAACAGGAACAAATCTATTTTTATTACAGACTTCTAACTCATGATGTGTTTGGGTGCTGTTTTCTAGTGGAGTGGAGTGACTGAACCACTAAACATGCAACTAACATTTCCAGTACATATGTGAGCATAAACTATATTTCTATATTCCCACAGTTGATGATACTGCAGATGTATTCCCTACTATAGCTTTTCCCATTCTTTGTGGTAGCAATAGGTAACATTACCCTCACTGAAATGCTTTGTGTAACTTCAAAGCTATGTGTGGAAGTGTTTGGGGAAATGGTTCAGAGAGGGAATGGTGAATCTGAACAAAGCTTGAGGGAGACATTGAGAGAGTAATTTATACAGGCTGGAAGTTGAAGACTAGGAAAGAAATTAAGGGATTTGTGGCACTGTGGATCAAGTCTCAAGGAGAGAACTGTTGCAGACTCCAGTGTTGTGAGACAGTTCTCTTGAAACATCTGTTTTTAAAATCCTGATGTTGAAGAGGTGGAATATTCTGAAAACACGTTGAAACACATCTGTCTTAATCTGCCCTCCTGTGATTTCTTGCTTACTGTCCACACTGTAAACTTGCAGACTAATGCTAAGAAATTGCCTCAACCTCTTCTGAGAGGAGACAGCTGAGCTTGTTCCCTATATTCCCGAGTAGCTGTCCATCAGCTATTGAGGGCGATGTCCCATCCCCCCACTTGCCAGCCTGACCATGTGTTTTTCACCAGCCTGTGGCCAACACTGCAGGGAGTGCTGCATTTGGGTTGTCAACTCCAGTGTAAATGACAAGGCTCAGGATCCCTGTGACATACGTGGTGGACACACCCTGCATAGGACGTGGTTGCTGTTATGCTCAGCCCTCAGTACAGTGTCCTGCGTCTGTTGCTCACTGCTGTGTCTCTGCTTCTATTAGTGCTACCTGTGTGCATTGTATTACTTTCCCTTTGTGTAGGTCCAGATAGTCTTTTTTCAATAATTTCTCTTTTCTTGAGTGAACTTCAGCACCATGGTTTTTCTTTTTCAAGAAAAAATGCAACTAATAAAATGCAAGCAAATAATGGCCCTAGTCTGCAAATTCACACTGTTAGCTCCTCTCCTCTCTGAATCATAGTGCTCCAAGGTGTTATAGAGTCTGCTTTGCCAAATGGAAAAAGGATTGCCAGGTCACATCTTTAGATAGTAAATGTGGAATCATAGAATGGCTTGGGTTGGAAGGGACCTTAAGGATCATCTACTTTCAAGTCTTCCTCAGTGGCCTGGGTTGCCAACCACCAGATCAAGTTGCTCAGGTCCCATTCAATCTGGCCTTGAAAACTTCCAGGGATGGGGCATCTCTGGGCAACGCATTCCAATGCCTCACTATCCTCTGGATAAAGAGTTTTTTCCTGACATCTAATCTAAAACTTTCCTCTTTTGGTTTAAAACCATTGCCTCTTGTCATAACCGTATCACCCCATGTAAAAAATTGCTCTCCCTCTTTATTTGTAAGCCCCCTTTAGGTTCTGGAAGGTTGCAGTGAGGTCTACTGAGAGCTTTCTCTTCTCCAGGCTAAAGAACCACAACTCTCTCAGCGTGTCTTCACAGGAGAGGTGTTCCAGCCCTCTGGTCATATTCATGGCCCTCATGTGAAGCTGCTCTAACAGATCCACATCTTTCTTGTGCTGAGAAGTCTATAACTAGATGAAGTACATGAGGTAGAGTCTCATGGGGTTAGAGTGGAGGGGGAGAATATCCTCCCTTGATCTTCTGGTCACACCTCTTTAGATGGAGCCCAGGATGATGTCATTGGCCTTCTGGGCTGTAAGCCTACAGTGTTGGCTCATGTCTAGATTTTCAATCAGAAGAATCCCAAAGTCCTTCTCTACAGGGCTGCTCTCAATGACTTCTTTTCCCAGTCTGTACTCTTGTTTTGGATTGCCCCAACCCAGGTGCAGGACCTTATAATTGGACTTGTTGCATCTCATGAGATTCCCTTGGGTCCACTTGACAGGTGTGTCCAGCTCCCTCCAGATGGCATCCCATCCCTATGTTGTGTCAGCTACACCACTCGTCTTCATGTCGTCTACAAATCTGCTGAGGGTGCACTTGATCCCTTCATCTATTTCACTGATAAAGATACTAAAGACCTGCCTCTATCCAGCCAGTTCCTTATCCACTAAGTAGTCTGCCCTTCAAATCTGTCTCTGTGATTTGAAGATAAGGACATTGTGTGGGACTTTGTCAAAGGCCTTACAGAGGCTCAAGTAGATGACGTTGGTTGGTCTTCCCTTGGCACCCATTGCTGTTGCTGTGTCAGAGAAGGACACCAGATTGGGCAGGCATATTTTACCCTTTGTGAAGTTGTACTGGCTGTCTCAGATCACCTCCTTGTCTCTTATGTGCCTTTAAATTGCTTCCATGAGGATCTGCTTCATGATGTTCCCAGGTACAGAGATGGGGCTCAATGGTCTGTGATTGCCTAGGTCTTCCCTTCTCCACTTTTAAGAAATGAGAGTGATATTTTATTTTTTCTAGTCACTGGGGACCTTAACTGACTTCCATGACTTCTTAAGTAGGATGGAGAATGCCTTGGCAACTACATCAGCCAGTTCCCTCTGGAAACTGGACTCCAGATCATCAGGCCCCATTGACATGTGCTTTTTCAGTTTCATCAAGTGGTCTCAAACTTGCTTTTTGCTTACAGTGGGAGAGACTTTGCTTCCCCCAGCCCTCACCTAGAGGTTCAGTAACTTGAGAGATGTGGGAAGCCAGACTGTCATTGAAGACTGAAGTGAAGAACTTTTGAGTTCCTCACCCTTTCTCCATATTCATTGCCACCAGCTGGCCCTTCTTGTTCATCAGGGAGGTACAGTCTCCTTGGCCTTTGATAACTCTTCACATCCCTTGCCAAAGCCCCTTTCATCTGTGCCCTAGCTTTTCTAAACCCATCGCTACACACATCCCAACCATACCCCTGTACTCTTCCCATATCATCTGTCCCTAGTTCCACTGGCTGTGCATTTCTTTCTTACTTGTCAGTTTGAGGAGCAGATTGTTGTTCAGCCATGCTGGTTTCCAGCATGGCTTGCTTGATTTCTTACACATGGGGATGGAGTATCCTCAAAAAGCTGCCAGCTCTGGTGAGGTCCTCTGTCCCTAAGGACAGTTTCTGAGGGAATCTCATCCCCTAACTCAGGGTCAGTTCCTATTCTGCTCTTTTAAAAGCCCGTGTTCCTTGAGATCAGTTATTTAACCAGGGCATGGTCTCTACAGCTGCGGCTGCCTCCAGTCTTAATCTCTCTAATGAGCTCATCCACACTGGTGAGCACCAGGTCCAATAACACTGCTTCTCTGGTTGGTTTGTCCAATACCTGGGCCCGGAAGTTGTCCTCATGCACTCCAGGACTCTCCTGGATTGTTTGCAGTCAGCTGTACCACTTTCCCAGCAGACATGCAGGTGGTTGAAATCCCCCATCAGGATGAGAGCCTGTGAGCACAAAGATTTCTGTATCTGAAGCAAGAAGCCAGGAGGCTCACCGTGATCAGGTAGCCTGTGGTGGACCCCAGCCACAGGGTGTCCCTTGCTGATGCTGTCCTTCATTTTTACTCACAGGCTCTTGAGCTGTTTCTGGCGGTTTCTGAGGCAGCTCTTCACAATCTATCAATTCCTTAACACAGAGCTCAACATGTCTGCCCCTCCTTCCCAGCCTTTCTTTTCTGAGAAGGTTGTAGCCCTTGATTGAAGTGTTCCAGTGGTGTGATTCATCCCACCAAGTTTCTATGAGAGCAACTAGATTATAGGCTTTGAATTGCACCATTCTGGTGCAATTGAGGAACTGGTCTCCAGTTCCTCTTGCTTGTTACCCATTCTGCCCATATTAGTGTAGAGGCACTTAAGCTGGGTTATCAACCTCTTGACCTTTTGATAAGAACACTCCTTAGTTCATTTGGGACAATTTACAGTTGTTTTCCTGCTGCTTCCTAAAGTGTTGGTGTTTTCTGGTTCCTCTCTGACACACAGAAATACATCCCCTTCCCTCTTTCTCATCAAATCTAGTTTAAAACTCTGCTAAATGTGCTAGTGTTCAGACTTCTGTGTATAAAGTGCCTGGCTCAGGGATTCAAAGTGCCTGAGATTCAATAAATAATAGCAATTTCATTGTAGGATATAAGCAATTCATTTATTTGTTATGGTTAGAATTTCCCATGGCCCTTCTTAATGACCTCATCAGTCATGAAGGGATCAATGGCAAGTGAAAATAGATGATGTGCCATGTCAACCCAGTATAACTCAGAGAATGACATTTTTAGCATTGTCAGAGTGTTAGTCTGAAGTCAAACTATAGTGAATATTTTTCCTGGAAGATGGGAGTGAAAGCAGGACATAACATAACTCTCTTATTTCTATACAGTTGCTGTTTAGCCAGTGATACGGATTTTTTTAAGGCTTAAAAATTAGTTTAAGAACAAGGAATTAAAATATTTTGATACATAATTGCTACCTTTCCTTATCTAGATAAATGGCCAAGTCCTTTTTGGAAGGACTCACCAGAATGCTTCCTCAATAATCAAATGTGCACCATCTAAAGTAAAAGTGATCTTTATCAGGTAAGTTCTGGTTAAAGGTTTGGCTGAAAAGGTTTAATTTTTAACGTGCTCAAGTTTCACACAGTGTTTTTTATTTCAATTCTGGTAATATAGATGTGCTTTTGAACACGATCTTACTAATTGTTAAATATGTCTTGGAGTTTTCTGGTTTGATATTTGTATTGTGAGTGCCGGAAACTAAGAAGCAGACGTAAACTTGTCCTAAGAAATGTGGGGTAGTACTATTACCTTCTTACTACATTCTTTAACTAAATATATTGCAGAAACAAAGATGCAGTAAATCAGATGGCTGTTTGCCCTGCAAAGTCAGTAGAGGCTTCACAGTGTGCTTCAGGCACACCTCAACATCAAGAGGTAAATATTTGTTTTTCTTATTTGACCAAAATACTAACATTGTTCTGGATAGAGGAGGACCCTGTCTGCTTAGGAAATGCAGTAAAAGAGAAAGAAACCAATAGAAAAACAAGTGAGGTTTTAGTAAAGTTGCTAAATTTAGTACAGCTGTGATAGATTCTGTTTCATTTTATATTCCTCTATACTATGAAGTAAGTCTAACATTCCCATTAATAGGGTTTTAGAAGTTTAAGTGAAACTAGAAAATGAGCAGGTTCACTTTAAATGTTTGTGCACTACTTAGTTTTGATGCAAAATGTTGGATATAGTCACTTACAGTTGCATTTTCGTTTTCTCTTAGATTGATTTCAGTGTTGCAAACCCAAGTGCATTTTCTGATTTGAGTTCATATAAAAACATTCAGTATGTAGAACTTCCTAAGGTATGTACTGAACTTATAAGTCACATTTTTATTCAGTAGCCATTCAGTTTTATAATGCAGTCCTTCTTATGGCAAACAAACTGTCTCAGTTACAAGAAGTCAGCAAAGAGATTTCTAGACATCTTCTCTTCCTGTTTGGGAACGGACCGCAAAGTTTCCCTCACAGGACTGTTTTGATTTGCCAATTGCTTTGTGTCTCTGGAAGAAGTATTCTCTTGTTCTATTTGCAGAACTTTTGATGACCATCTACTGATGGTTCCTCAGCTAAAACCAATGAGGTAAAACCTAATTGTTCAAAGTAACAACTGAATCATAGTTTACCTTGTAAGTTTCGAAGGAGTGGGTTTGAATTTAGAAGTGTTTCAGATTTATCTGAGTAGTCAGTATACTGTTTGTAGGTTGGCAGAACCTATTCCAGAAGTAGTTTAAAACAAAGATCTTGGTGCATTGTGAAACCCCAAACTTGATAAGTCAGTGGGCTTCACTGGTCTTTAGTAAATGTATTCTAATATTTTGATATCACAGTACTTACCTATTTGCATTTTTCTGTTTGTCCCAGGATCAAGGAGGCTTTGGAATTGCCATTAGTGAAGAAGACACAACTAATGGAGTAGTTATTAAAAGCTTAACAGATCATGGTGCAGCTGCAAAGGTGTGAGAACATTTAAAATTTCATTAGGGAATGAAGAATGTTTTTTGGAGTAGCATCCATTTAGTTCATATTTTCTATTTTATGTTTTTCCAGGATGGACGTATCAAAGTTGGGGATGTGATTCTGGCAGTGGATGACGAAATTGTTGTGGGATATCCTGTAGAAAAGGTGCTGCTGAAGTTTCAGGAATGTTGCAGAAAGCACACTGCTTAATGTAGGAGGTGATTGTGTCTTAAACTAGTGAGGTTCTCTTGAATGACTGTACTCTTACTTCATTTTCAAAGCCAGCTAAAATACTGAAGATCTTCAGGCACTGTCTGGATAGGGAAACTACTGCAAAATAAGCTAAATCCTAAATTTACAGCTCAACAGTTACTTTATATTAATGCACTACATGAATCCTCCTATCTCTGCTTTGAATGTGATTTTATTTTCCCTGTGGTTCAGACCTGATGACTGAGAGACATGGAACTGTGCGATAAAAGCCATGAAATATTGCTCAATAATGGCTCTGCATAGCTAGTCCACTTTAAAAGTATTAGAACCAGTAAAACTAATATACGTAAATTTACATGAGTGAGTTGTATCAGTGGTAAATCAAGTCATAAACTGTGCTTATCCATGGGAACTGTCTGTAGTAACGGCCTCATTATATTCCAAGCATAGTATCTCAACCCTTTGGAGAAAAATATCTCCATTCCTAAATAACAAGATTTATTTCTAGCTTCTAGCTCTACAAACTCAATTTGGGTTTTGTAGTAAATCAAGGAGGCCTTTCTTCTAGCACCTGCTTAACTACCAAGAAAAGTGATTCTTTAGGCATGAGTAGATTACTTTCTGTTTGTTAAAGGGCAATTAGGAGAGCATCAATCTTACTCTTTGATGTACTGCTATCTCTGAGGCAGTAAATAAGTAAGAGATAGTGAAGTTGCCTGTAAGGAGGTAGGGGTAGGTAAGCTTTGTAAGAAAAAAGATCGAGTAATTTCTGAAAATAGCTCTACTGAAATGAAAGGTCTCAGGAGGATTTGGTGTCTTTTCCTGTAAGATGGCAATGGATTTTGAAGGGTTTTCAGTATCTCTTTGAAGTAGATTTTACGTTATGTCCTGGTGTACTTCTCTCCCTTCCATAGTTCAGGTAGTACTTTCAGGTTTTTCTTCCAGAATGACAGTTGCACATTTCTTCAGTTCAGTAGGTATTTTGGCATGGACTTCTGTGAGATCAGAACTGGGCTCCACCCAGCATTAAAAGGCAATACTTTTGTTTTTCTAATAATTGCTATAAATACAGTATTTTGTGTAGAGAAGCCACTGAAAGACTGCAGCATTCTCATCTGGTATAGTTTGGCAAGGTTTAATGGAAAAAAGTTTCTTAAAAAAAAATCAGTATTTGTCTTTGCTCCTTATGAGAAAACCTGCAGGATTATGACTAGTAGCTCCAGTTTGTGGAGCTGTTTATTCTGCTTTATTTTTTGTTTGCAACTGAACAATCCAGTCACGCTTTTCATAGGTTTTTATCTTTATCATTCAGTTTATTAGCCTCCTGAAGACATCCAGATCTGTGGTGAGGCTTGCAATCAACCCAGCAGAGACAGATAATCTGTCTACAGCACCAGCCCCTTCCAGCACTGTCCCAGCAGAGAAGAGGAATATGCAGCTACCGGCAGCTGTCCCCCCTTCCAGCTCACCAGAACCAGAAGCAGTCAAAAGTAATGTTTTTCTTGTGTGTCTGTCTTCACTGGGGTTGTAACATATAAAAACAAAGACCCAGGTTCTAAGTTTTCCCTTTTTGCATGCACTCCACTGTCTTCTGCATTTTCTGATATTTCCAGATTACATATTCATATAAATAAAGCTTTATGCCACCATACTGAAGACCTACCTCTTGCCCTCCTCTTGTAGAGATAGGAGGATGAAAGGATTTTCTCCTCCATCTCAAACATGCAGCAGGTGCCTCTGTCATGATTGTCTAGAACTAAGTGAAAGGCATTCCTTTAAACGAGGGAGAAAACTCATGTCATTTTTCATAGAAAAAGGGGGTGGTTGAGACTGTCTTGCCATATATGAGTAGCCACGTTTGACTCTTCTCCTTCGGAGTGGACAGTCAAGATGTTTCTGATGGATGATGGTTATTAGTTTAGCAACACACTTCTAAGTTAATAATAACTGAAGTAATGCACACATCATACAGATGTTTAAATTAAATTCTATTGTAAATAGAGTATGTTGTGTACAATATCTTTTTTGGCTGTCCAGACTATAATCCAGGTACTTGATGGCATAAAAACAGGACACCTGGAAATAAAACTACAGGATAGTACTTGTCTGAGGAGGAGGGAGAGTTGGCAGCATCATTCTCTGTAGATCAGCTGTTCAGCTATTGCTGTACAGCTGTCAGTGAACTCTGAAAAAGGCTGTTCTAAAGTCACTTTTCTAATACTGAACCCTGTTACTGTAACCAGAATGTTTCATTGTTGTTTCAGATACAAGCAGGTCTTCAACTCCAGCCATGTTAACCTCTGACCCAGCTACTTGTCCCATCATTCCTGGATGTGAAACAACCATTGATATCTCCAAGGGGCGGACAGGTCTTGGTCTGAGCATTGTTGGAGGAGCAGACACTTTGCTGGTTGGTTGGAAAAATACGTGTGTCACTGAAGTGAAATAACAGTAATGAAATTAAAGTCTGATAGAAGAGATTTTTTTGTCATTTGTTTCTATAGCATTTATCAAAAGACAAACAAAAATAAGAAAAAAGCTCTTTCTAAAATTAAAAATATAAATGAGCTTCTTAAATATTTTGCTATTTTGTGCATCATGCATCTGACTTTCATTCCATCTGACTTGTTATTGATGAATTACAGTAGTAATTTTCAGTTACTTCTGGTTCAAAATGGCACCTGTTCTTTCAACATGCAATATTGTTGTTTTTGTTGTTGACAGGGAGCAATCATCATCCACGAAGTATATGAAGAAGGAGCAGCATCTAAAGATGGAAGACTGTGGGCTGGTGATCAGATACTAGAGGTATGGTGATTTCTTTGGTTGCTTTTGTTTTCATTGCAGGTTAGGACTGTTGTGTTGGTCTGCTGGAAGGTGCTGCACAATTTACCATTGTATGCTTTTGTTGCAGGTGAATGGAATTGACCTCAGGAATGCCACACATGATGAGGCCATTAATGTCCTCCGACAGACTCCCCAAAAAGTTCGTCTGACTGTGTATAGAGATGAAGCTCAGTACAAGGAGGAAGACATGTATGATGTGCTGAATATAGAGCTCCAGAAGAAGCCTGGTAAAGGCCTTGGGCTGAGTATTGTTGGGAAAAGGTATGTAATGTACCTGGAGATTCAGCATCTGGAACTTCCTTATCATGTTTCTTTTGTGGTCTGGTGCTCAGATCCTGTGGGCTTGAAGGCCCTATATCTTATTTTTGTGCCTAAGCTAACCAGCTTTCCTAGAGCAACTAAGCCAGTGTTACTTAACAGAAAAATGAGACAATGTTTATTGTGTTCCTAATAGGAAGCCAAAAACATGACTGTCAAACAATACTGTAATGTAAAATTCATGTGTGTCTTTGCAGAAATGACACAGGTGTGTTTGTGTCAGACATTGTCAAAGGAGGAATAGCAGATACAGATGGGAGATTGATGCAAGGAGACCAGATATTGACAGTGAATGGAGAAGATGTCCGAAATGCTAACCAGGAGGCTGTTGCAGCTTTGCTAAAGGTATTGGGAAAAGAGAAGATGGGTAAGAGTGAAAAACGGAGATCCAGATTTTTTTGAAGTTTTTAACTTTATTCAGAGTGAGATCAGACTGTTACCGGGATGTCAGTGAGATGAGTTATGGATCCAAATCTAAGATTCCTGAAATCTAGAACATTTAGATTTACCCAATAAAACTAGGAGTCGTGGTGGTGCAGAAAGCCATACATTTACAGGGCTTACAGAAGACCTTTACAGAATACCATTACCTGAAACAACCAAAAACTTCACTTGTATTTGTCAAACAAACTGATTTCTGGTTAACTGTTTCACATTTTCAGAAAGATATGCAGAACTGACTTTAAGTTATGGAGAATTCAGCAGAATCATTGTGCCAAAAGCGACTACTTTCACTGTTTGTTTACAAGGGCTTGTAGTGGTAGGACAAGAGGGAATGATTTTAAACTACAAGAGTAAGTTTAGATTAGTTGTTAGGCAGGAATTCTGTAATGTGAGGAGGGTGAGGCACTGGAACGGGTTGCCCAGAGAAAGTGTATATGCCCCATCCCTGGAACTGTTCAAGACTGGGTTGGATAGGACTCTGAGTAATGTGGTCTACTAGGAGAGGTTAATCATTTTTTTTATTATATATGTCATGTGCCACCTTACATCCATCAAATACTACAGTGCATTTCTCAGTGACCAAGCATTTCGTATAAGGAACTGCTTTCTCAGAGTTTACTGAAGTAACTACCTGCAGCTCTTGAAGCCAGTCTGTTCTCGATAAATTTTTTATTTCTGATGTCTTTCCCTTATTTCCAAATCAGAATGAAGTCAGATATACAATATTTCCTGTAGTCTGGTAGAAAGTTCAGCTGGTTAGCCAGCTTGTCTGTTTTTCAGTCCAGAGTGTTGAGACATGCTGCATGATAAGGATTCCACTGAGTCAGCATTTTCAATGGAAAACTGTTTCACTGGAAAAAAATTATTAAAAAGCTAATTATAACTGTCTCTTGGATACATAGGCACATGGTCATGCTCCTTAACACTCACATTCAAAGGTATATTTTTCCAGATCTTTTGGATTTCTTGGGGAGGAGGGGTCCTGGGAGAGAGCAGTGGTCAGAAAGCTGGAGATAGGAGGACTTCTGTATTTTCAGCATGTGCCCATTAGTGAGAATGCCAGAACAGGGTCTGGGTCGTGACAATGAACTTGTTAGTATACTCCTCTTTGGTTATAGTACTTTTCTATTCTTACATGATAGTTTTAAAATTTTATTTAAGAACACAGCATTTCCTCTTCATATGCTGTACCTTTATGTCTCCTCTGAATAAAAATGCCATTCCACATGGGAAGTTCCTTTCATTTTGAACAGCATTTTGGAGTATCTTACTGAAGAGGCTTAGTTCCCACTTACCATTCATATATTCAGGTTTTAAGTACTTCATCATTGCTCAGTAGTACTTGTAATTAATTTTCATATCCCTAAGAAATGGGCTTTTAAAATACCTTAGACAGATAATTGTTAATAATTGTTTCGTTCACATAGTATAAGTGGAATAAAGCACTGTCACTCACATGTAGGCAGTCACCACTTCCCGTTCAGGTATCCATTCAGTTCTCATTCATGAGAGTAGGATCTAGGAGTGAATTGTCTTGAACTGCCTAAAATGTAATTTGCTAGAAAATTATTTTATAATCTGTGGAAAATTCTAGTTTAAGTAAAATGAGACTGTCATCGGTCTGATAATTTTGGCTGTTCTTGCAGGGTTTCTTTTGAAGTATCCCTTACAGTGTGTGAATAGACTATCAGCTTTTCCCCTCACTAGAATTAATGGACCTTTCAAATGGAAGAATTTAGGGAGAGAGAAAGGTGTAATAAAACTAAATGGGAATTGATTTATTCACAAGTTCCATTGGAAAGTATTACCTCCTACGTTCACACATTTTAATTTTAAAATCTCGTTTGTGAGTTTGCATATTTGTGAGAATGTGGTAATTTTAGGTAAATATTTCCTTAATTTTCCACTTAGAGTAAGAGTTGTCCATGTGGTTTAATACAACTAAATTCATACAAGCAAAGAAGAATGGTTTTGCCTGAGCTTTGATCAAGTCTTTTCCAGGACATAGAGAAGTCAACATTATTTATGAAATAAAAAGCGGTTTACCAATAAAACTCTTTTAGTGTCACCCCTAAGAGAATAGCAACAGAATATGAGGTATGGAAACCTTGTTTGAATGGCTATGTCTGGTTGGTTTTGATATAATGGCCTATTACCATGAATTTTTCTGACAAATACATGAATCTCTCTTAGGATAATAAAGTTAAAACATGATAAATAAAGGCAACCTCAGGTATTATTAAGCTCTTTGAATGCAGAAGTTTACACTGACAACTTCCCAGGGAAAGAAAAAAAACCCAACAAAATAACAACAAAACTGATACTTCTGTATTAATACACTGCAGATCGATGTCTTCTCTTGACACTACTTTTACTCTGTTGAAAGTCTAGTTTTCTTAGTCTTGCTTGTGATAATAACTTCTCTGTTTTTTCAAAATAATGTCTTGATTTTTAAATATTTATTGCAGGGTGAATTTTTTCCTGAGACATGCATTTTGTGTAGACTCAATAGTGTAGTTAAAATCTTACAGGATAGTGAAAGGACTTTCCAATGTGTAATCAGTCCATACCACCCAGCTTATTTCTGGGAGTCAGATGCAGAAAGTTCACTTAAACTGTAGAGGTTCAGGAAATTTTCTGCCCAAAATTTCTTTAGTTATGTTGGTGTCTATCCAGAGTAACAGAAAATTTCAAAAGTTTGAGGGAGATGAGTAACTTCCAGTTCAATTAATATGTTCTCAGACATAGCAAGAGAAATAATGATTAAGACTTCGAGGTGTCACACTTTTTAGTTTTTATTGTGAAAATTGTATGTTCACATTGCAATTCAGAAGCTACTCCTTATTAAGTGTAGTATAATAGAATTAGTCTTCTTGTGTAGTTTTCATGTCTTGCATTTTGGTACTGGTTAATCCAGTATAAAAAAAGTATCCTGCTCAGTATTGAGTATCACGGTGTACTTTGTGTGTCTCTGGTCCTGCCATGAACTCTCTCTGCAAAGAGCTCATTTCAGGGTTGCTACTCCATCATTCTTACCTCTGTCCACGTTTGTTTTCTTTTTCTACTTTCTAGAGTCACTTAAATATTGTGGGTTTTAGTCTTGTAGACAGAAGAGATGTGTTATAAGTGACTGTTTGTTTAGTGTTCCTTAGGTACAGTAAGACTAGAGGTTGGAAGAATAAAAGCTGGGCCATTTCACTCTGAGAGGAGAACATCCCAGAGCAGCCAGGTATGTAACTATAAAACTGGTTAGTTAGGAGAAGTAATGTAAATAATGAAAACAAATACAAGGATTAGTTTTATGATGACAGTTATTTTTCACATACCTGATCCAAGATGGAGAAATTTTGCAGCTTTTCAGTAGCCATTTTATATGTTCAGTTTAGCATATTGTATCTGTTAATAGGCAGGATCTAGCCAAAAATGTAATCCAGAAATGACTTCGCTTCAGGCTCCAGCCTGGAAGCATAGAGAACTCCAATTCTCATCAATACCAGAAGAAGTTAGAGTTAGAAGTTAGAAGGAGTTAGAGAAGTTAGAAGTCAGAGAAGTTAGAATTTTAAACTTCTTAGTTACTTTCAGATTAGTTGCCAGCAGTTGCAGTGGAGTATTGCTTTGGTAAGGTTTGGGAATTTCTCCATTCCTTGCACATTCTTACTGTAATCTTGGCCAACAGAAGGAGGAAACCTATGCCCTTTCCATCAGACTTCTCTTATTTATTTTATTGGTGGTCTGAGGGTGGATTGTTACAACCTCACATCAGTTTCTGCATTTGAAAGCATCTTCCATGGCATAGCAGCTCACACTGTGATTGTTTCCAGTAGGAGCTGCTGCTCTGAGAACTCACAAATTACCTTAAGAACTTTCTCTGGTTGTGAACTGCAAATGAAAATTATCAAGTATTAAATATAAATAGTTTTAAGACATAATTAAACAGTTTCAAGTGAGCAGGTTAAGACTAGATAAGACTGAAATGTTAGGCTCTCTTCAAAATTAGTATTTCTAAACAACATGAAAACATGCAGCCTCTGGTTGGTCTTAATCTAAGATGAAGCTCACAATGTTGAATGTTTTGAAGAGTGTCACAGTCAGTGAGCTAGTCTCACTGGGAACCATGCTGTTCCTTTACTTGCCCTGCAAGTGTACTGAAAGTCTTTCTGGAAATTGTGCAGGTGAAGCTGAGTGGAGAGTGTAATCTTAGTTGTAGCTGATGCAGTAGCTGAACATTTGAGAGCCCTTATGAGGTTGTACTGAGATCTGTCTTTTGTATTCTGTCCATACTGTGGTACTTGTGGATAACTTGCATTAGAAGATCTTTGTAAGGTGATAGAAGGTGCAAATACCAGGGCCTTGTTGGGCCCTCAGAAGAAGCACTTCAAAGCTTTGCGTGGGGTTGTAGACATACAATCTCTGTTGGTCTAATGATGTTTCAAAAAGGAGCCATCCAGAGTGACCAAAAAGTATGTGGAGTTCCCTGACTCAGTTTTAACTGGGCACAGAAAAATAAAATACTGCAGAAAATACACTGAATACAGTAAGTCACAGTTTTACTTTTAGTAGCTGGGTTAGTGAAGCTCCTCTCTAATCCCACTCTCACATTGTGTGTAGGTGAGTGAAGGAAGTGGCAGTCTCTCATCGTTTGGTTTCCCAGTTTCTGGGTCCAGTGCACCTGAGGTCTTCGAAAGTGGCCTAAAGAAGAATACCAGTAAGTTGGAGAGTTTCTCGGTGCTTTTGGTGTTTTATACATGTGAACTGGTAGCTGAGATCTTTCTGTTAAAATGTTATAACTATGATGTAGGCCTGAAAGTGATTTGTTAGTCAGTAAAATGCTGCAGAAGTGGTTACTGCTCAGTGCGCCATATATATCTTGTAGTAGCTTTTTATAAAAGAAACTAGCAACTCCTTATGTCAGCAGTTTAGATCTTGGCAATCTAAGTTGAGCCATAATTTTGTATTTAATCTAAATATGTTGTATGACACACTGATTCGTAGAAATCTAGATACATGTGGAATAGCTGTCTCATGCTGAAATTTAGAACAAAGTTACTTCTGATCAAAGTATTGCTGGAAAATAATAAGTTTTTTTCTATTCTGTTTGAGCATGCTTAGGAGTCTTATTCCACAAGTTATTTAAATAGAGAGAATGGTTGACTCTTTCACCTGTTCTGAAAGTATTTTGGTCTGATTAATGTGATGACAGCCACTATCAAAATCAGATTAAAATATGTATAACAAACAAGCAGAAAGTTAGAATTGTCATAGTGATTTGGATAAATTTATTGGAAAACTTCTTTAGGAATGCTAGTTTAACTTTTTTTTAAATTTATTTTAATTCATTTGACAGCAGCTTCTGAAATACAGGGACTAAGAACAGTTGAAATAAAAAAGGTAAGTTGTAGCATACAGTGGCATATATCAGGAATAGGTTTTGTAGATGTTGTCAATAGGTGTCTTTACAGAATGGAAGAAGTCTAGGCCTACTCATTGGTTTGGGAAAGGAACAGGAAATAAATTTTTCTATCTTTTCAGTTCAGGACTGTACTATCTCCACTGCCTATATTTTTATATAAAATAGCGTGACTTAGCTATCATGTTTTGTGAGCTGCGTTGAAAGCAAAAGAAGGAAGAGATACTGGGACCTAATTTTGTCATTACCAGATTGAGTTAAATGCAGACTCTGTTTTGGTAAAGTCAGGGGAATTGTACTAAAGTTGGAAGGCTGTTTTTTGGTATTTTATATTTTTCTTCACACATATTTTTAATGAGTCGGTTCTTGCATGACAGCTGCCAGGTTTTCCAGTGTGAAATTCAGTCACCTTCATTATGCATGTGAGCTTAGTCACAGACTGCTTCTTATTTTCCAAAATACTTATATTTATTTGTCTTTTCTTGGCATCTCGTTCACTTGATTACATGGATTGTATTCAGCCATTCTCTTTTTACAGTAGAATCTGCAAATACTAGTTTTCAATAGCGGTTTTTACGGTGAGGTATTTGGGTGTGGTGCAGTGGTAAACGGCTGGTTTTGCTCTTCAACATTTGGGCACTAGGGGGAGCATAAAGATTAATTCTAGTCTTCAGGAGATTCATAATGGGATATTCATATCGACAGTACTAAGGACAGCAGTCCCATCTCATTGGTTTCCCTTGCTCAGACCTCTGTGCTGACATTAAGAGTCAGGTGCTGAATTCTGTAAGTATTTAGTTTGGTTAAGATAAAGCACACAACTAAATCAGCAAATTTTCACCTACCACTGAGAAAAAGAAACATGCATTCTGGGCTCTCTGCTTTCTTGAAGTGATGCAAAGCATATAAGCTTAGAAACTGGCTTGACACAAGAATTCTAATTTTTATAAAATAGGGGGTTTAGCGATCTTCTGAGGTAAGCCTACAGTTCTCTGTGTTTTTCTTTCCGGAAAAATCTAATGTTTTTTTTCATTACTATAACAGAGCCCTGCAGATTCACTAGGGGTGAGCATTGCTGGAGGTGTAGGAAGTCCTCTTGGAGATGTTCCTATATTTATTGCCATGATGCACCCGAATGGAGTTGCAGCTCAGACTCAAAAATTAAGAGTAAGTTAATTATTAAGAAGGCTGTAAAGACTGCGTGGGAAATACACCATAATTACTGTAGACCGGCAGTAAATCAGCAGTTTGGTGATACAGTCGAAAGTGCTTCTGGCTGTGCCAAGAATTCTTGCTGTTTCAATTGATGAAACAGTAACTCAGATTGGTAGCATAGGAAAGTTTAATTGCCGGGATGTGCTAAAGTAATCTTGGACCTTAGAGTTAGTCAGCTTGTGAAAATTAAAAGCATAGAAAGTGGATGAGAAGGATGCATTCTGTAAACGAGTGTCGCTGCTGAGTGTGGTGGTCGTTCCTGCAAATGTAGGTGTGCACTCTGTTTTATCTCTCATGTTTCCTGTGCTTAGGATAGAGAGAGTACTTTTTGGCTCTGAGTTAGAGTGGGAGATTTTATCTGAAACTGTGCTTAAATGCGTACTGTATCCAATCTGCATCAAAGGTGGTTGAATTTGACTCGGGTTTCTTGGAAAATGGTCAGTGTTACTTGAAGATGAAGTCAAAGAGAATCTCTGATGATAATTTGCTACTTCAGTCTGTCTGTCTTCAGGTGACATGCAAAATGCATCTCTGCTTTTTAACATGTTGTATATTTCTAGAGTTTTAGGATCAGTTCTTTAAAGCATCATTACTTTTTACACTGAATACACTAAACCGGTGTAATTTGCTAATTCTGATGTTGGATTGCCTACCTTTGTACTGGGTTATTTCGTAATTCAAAGATTATTTGCCTTCAAGAGGAGATTTACTGTAAATTTACACTTGTTTCTTTTCTTTCTTAATACCCTAATATCACTGATAAAATCTAGCTAAATGCAAATGCACAGATCTGCTATTTTTGAAAGTGACAAATCTATATAACTAAGTTAGATTTTCTACATTTTCTTTTGTAGGTTGGGGACAGGATTGTTAGCATCTGTGGAACATCTACTGAGGGCATGACTCATTCCCAAGCTGTTAATATCTTAAAAAATGCTTCAGGCACTATTGAGTTGCAGGTAAAAAAATCCTCAATGACATTTTGAATGTTTTCTGAATACTGTTTTGCCAGCTGCTACAATGAATTATTTTAGTGTCAGCATTCTTATTTCACTGTTTTCCAACCTCTGTTCCTAGGTTGTAGCTGGAGGAGAAGTGAGTGTCATAACTGGTCAGCAGCATGATCCGCCTACGTCCAGTCTTTCATTTGCAGGACTAACTTCAACTGGCATTTTTCAGGATGATTTAGGGTCAGTAACTATAGAATATGCAGCCTCTGAAACCTGTTACTTTAGATGGTATTCAACCTATAACCTTACAAATTCTAGCAAATAATGGATGACATTTTTGGCTTAATCATGATTAACATATTTGGTAAACATGGGACCTGCGGGCCATAGGTCCTCTTCTGCATTTTTCATGATGCAATTTGCCATGCTTCCAATTTTTTTGACCCTCTATAGAGTTATGATGTGATTTAATGTCTTTTACATTCTCCATTGTTCCACTGAGTTTGGTTATCTGGGATTAATTGATACAACCAAAAATTCTCTTTCCATTGTGGTATCTGTGTTTCTGTACTGTGCTTTCTAGTGCTGGGCAATCAGGAGTATCAGATGTTTCTCGTGTACAAGGTATACTGTTTCTGGTATTCTGCAAGGTGCACTGTGTAAACAAGTTTTGCATCAAACTCTGTCATAAATCTGAGGCATTTTTCTTTTAGGAATGAGGAAAGAAAAAGGGCTAGATATGTGTGGCTATGTCTTTAGCCACACATATCTACTTTGAAAAGTAGAATTCCAGTGTTTCTTGCAATCAAAGTATATGTGGGGAAATACACCTATTAATGATCTGTATAATAAACACCTACATACAAATACACAGACATCTATTAGGAGAGAAGCAATTAAAACTTAATGGCATAAACTATTTGAGCTAATTTTAGACATTACAGGATTTTTAAAATAGATGTTACAGAATCTTGAGGTACTGGCATTGCCTCTCTACTTTACTGTTAAGCCATGTTGGTGGCACCTGGCAGCCATAACTATGTCCTGAGCTATGTATTTGAAATAGCTACTTTTATATAATAACATGGGCATTAGGCACTTTAGAGCGATTTACATGAACTGAAATAGCTAGTTCTTTTTAATTAAAATATTTGTAGTTATAGTGGAAAGGAAAATGTATTGGTTAGCTTAAAAGGAGTAATGTTTTTTGTTGAATATTCTACATGTTAAATCCAAAGTTCAGAAAAAATACTCTTTTCCTCTTTCTTAGACCTCCTCAGTACAAGACCATTACGCTGGACAGGGGACCAGATGGCCTTGGCTTTAGTATTGTGGGTGGCTATGGCAGCCCCCATGGAGACTTACCCATTTATGTGAAGACAGTGTTTGCAAAGGTAGATGTAAATTTGTTCAATCAATCCATTTATTAGTTCACTGCAGTTATTGTTCTAAATCACAGCCTGGGTTTATAGTCTAAAGAATGTTACAGTTTCTCACAGCTTTTTCCTTTTTAGTGCAAAGGGTGATCAAAATGTGCTTGCAGCATTTGAAGGCTGTAATCTTCAAAACATTGAGAATTTCCAGATACATGTGATTCAGACTATAGCACAGTTTTGTCCACCTCTCAACACTGGAATTGTGCGCATACTTGGAAAAACAGCTCCCTTGCCTTATATTTAGAGTGTGGTTACTTCAGGTAGTAGAGGGAACTGTTTTATTGAACTCAGACTGGACCTTCAAAGAAGTTCAGATACTGACCTGGATGGGATAATTTGGACTGCTCTAGGAAACAGCAGAGAGAGAAAACTGGAATCATGAATCCTTAATTGTGATGGTAAATCCAAGTATAAAGCTGTCTCTTACAACACTTGCTGAAAAGTTCTCTGGGTCTTGAACATGTTACTTTTGTGATACTAGGTTTCAAACGTTATACTAGCTGGAAAAACAGGGTTAAGAGAACAAAACAATCATGTAGGTCCAATTCCTAGACGTGGAACTTAGGGCAGGGCATACTGCAGCACTAGCAGTCTTTACAACAATTGTCTCTATGTGTATTACTGAAAATCAAAAGTGTTGTATGGGATTTTCGTTTAAGGACTGTGTGTTAGGAAGAAAAAGGAATGCATGAGTGTGCAGTTACTTGTTTTATCATTTCAGGGTGCAGCAGCAGAAGATGGACGCCTCAAGAGGGGGGATCAAATCATTGCTGTGAACGGGCAGAGTTTAGAAGGGGTGACCCACGAGGAAGCAGTTGCTATTCTGAAAAGGACAAAAGGAACAGTCACTTTGACTGTATTGTCATGAACTGGCTGCCTGATTGGTTACCGTCAGTAACACAATATTATTTAGTTTCCACATAGTAAAGAGAATTGCAATGTTCATGTAGTCTTCTTGTTCTTTCAGCTTCACAGGACTGTGTTACAACACTGAAGAAAAGCAACATCTAACCATATTTTTGTATACATTAGAAGTACTTCTCTTCTGTCAAACCACTGGGATGAAGCTATGTTAACTATGGAAACACATGGATATTTTTCCTATTAGTAAGTCACCAGGAAAAAAAATGTTTTCATTAATAACCACACAACAAAACTGAAATGTCGTGGTAAAAGACTTCGGATATTTGAATAATGTTGAAAAAATGATAAATTCACCAAGTCAGAAAGGGGGTTGCATGGGTAGCAGTAGTCAGAAAACAGGAATAAGGCTATTGAAGAAAGAACGTATTAATAAAACAGATTTGGGAGTTACGAGGAAAAGTATGTAATCTGGAGGCAGATGGTTAATAGACTAGATGTTTTTTGGTAAATAGATGAGTTTTAAGGTTCCTTTCAACCCAAACCATTCAGTGACCATATTATTTCACAACACTCAAGTAGATTGGTGACTTGGGTGGGTTATTTTGCTTGTCTGTTTGCTTAAATTTACTAAGTCAAGGTGTATCTGAAAAAAAAAGAAAAATATGTTTCATTTTGGCTTAGGTTTGAGGGTTTGATTATTTCAGGGAGGGAGTTTTTGGTGGTGGTGATGGTGGTTTTGGTTTTTGTTCCTTTTTGTTTGTGGGTTTTGTGGGATTTGTGCTCAGGGCTGAAAAATCCATTACTAGTGGAAACTATTCCTGGTGAATGAGAATGCCCAGTAACTGCAGTATTAGAAGAACTAGACTTTTATAATAGTAATATTTTATAGTCTATATGGTGAAAACAACCTTCCTGTCTTGTTGACAGGATAGTCAAAATATGAAGTGTCTGTAAGCAAAGGTTGTCCTCTTCCAACATGCAAGACTACCTACAGGCTCAGTGCAGACATTTCTGCAAGCTGCTTGAATCGGAGCCGTGAACAAACTGCTCAGAGCAGGTCTGCTTAGCTGCCAGCACAAGTCTGGATGTTGCCAGTGTAGAAGTTGATGTTACAGTGTTGCTGCTATTATCTGTAGCAGCAAAGATAGGGTTCTCCTTGAACTGAGGAGGCATAAAACCAGGAGTAATAGGTTGAGGATGGGTGAAGACCTGAAAATTCCTCACAGTGGAGGTGAGTAGTAAGACAGCAGTGAAGGTTTGCATCAGTAATAAGCAGATGAGGAAGTTTTACAGCTACAACTATTATTTTGGGGATATTAATTTTAGAGGCACAGATAAAAGAGTTTAGTAAGTACAATGCAACCATGGAGCTGTTCTTTGATCAACAGTGTGGTCAATAAATGCATCACTTTCTCATCACTAAAACTTTATCTGAAACCTGCACTCAGTGAAACACTTAGCTGATTGTAACTTGCCTGCTTTTGCCTGCCATGCTCCTAGGAATTTGGGAGATAAGGCCTGCTTTTCCCGTGATTTATTTTGCTGCAGAAAAATTTATCTGAGTCTTTTGAGAGAGGAAGATACCAGGCTAACTAGTATGCTATTTAGCAGCAAGATATTAATTTGTGTTAATTAACAAAAATGGAATTTTGGCAAGAAGGCCACCATCTCAATTATCACTTTAGAGAAATATAAGCTGAAAATGCAGGCAATGGTCAGGCCATTATTAGGGGATAATACAAAAGACTAGCATTCATTTTAGTGGGTCACAAAAGCAGTATTAGGAGTGTCTGTCCAGTAGTATTAACAAATCGGTAGCTATGTGTATGTGAATTAACAAAAAACCCCACTCTCTTTGTGTTTTTAGCAGTTCTAGAAGTTACACTGTGGTAGGCTAAAATGCAATAAACCAGATGATACAGTTACTGGATGCTGCTGTTACTGAATTGCTTTTATACTTATTCCTTGCATAGAGTGAGAAATGCCTACATTAGAGTGTGTAAAGTCACTTTAAATAGTATCTATATTTGTAACAGAAGTAGTGTACAGCTATTTTGTTACTGCTCCTGTGTCACAATGGGGGATTTAAATTAATAAATTCCAAGCTGTCATGATGAAGTAAAGTTCCGTGTGTCTTACTGGTTGCTTTACAATGGCGCGCTTGCATTATTCATTCTGTTGCAAAAGATTAATTCAAAACAACTTAATAGTTTAAAAAAGGCATTAGTCTTCATGTGAATCCTAATGCATCTGCTAAAAATTGATATTTTTTTTAAGATTTTGTCTTCACTTGTAAACTCTTAGCGAATTCATGAAACTATGAATCTGTCGTGCTTTCTTGTAACAGAGAGTATTAATCATTGTTTAAAAAGCATTCATTCAGTCATGGGACTTGCTGCGAGGGACAAAAATAGTGAGCCATGGGCTTGGGACTCAGAGAACAGGCTCTCCCCCAAGCCCAGTGCCAGGAAACTGTTCCATGGCCAATGCTTAGTGGCTGCCATGCACTGGACCATGTAGTAATAAACTTTGCAGGCTTAGGATATTTGGTTTTCTTTATCATTTGATATTCAACGCAACTTTTCAGTCAAAGGGGTTAGTCCTGTGAGGTGCTAGGTGCTGTAGCCCAGTTCTACCAGGTTTTATCGTTTTGGTTCCATTTTTTCCATGTGATTGTGTTACAGGTTTGGAAGGGTCTGGCATCTTAAAGGCTCCATCTCATTGTCTGGTCAGATACCCAGCCCTTTCTTTTAACTTTGCTTAACTCTTCAGCTAGTTTTCATTCATTGCTGAAGGGTAATCAGAGTGGTAATAATGAAAAGGTCTTTAATTTTAGAGTGGTATTAATGAAAAGGACTGTCACTTCTTGAAAGCATGGGTCTGGACAAAGGACAGCTGATTCATAAGAATGCACATATTTCATTTCTTGACAGTGAGCAGGTATTGTTGGCATGGCTGCTTTTCTGTTCATTCCTCTGTTGGATTTTATTTCTGGGTTGGTTTTATGGAAGCAGTAGTATTTTTAATTCTCAGCTGGGAGAAGGATTGGAATTTAATAGCTATTGCTGATCCCCTTTCCTTCACTCTATTCAATCTCTTTATATACAAAAAAAGAAAAGCTGTATATTCTATAGACCTAGATGAAGAAATGATGAAGACCCTAGATGAAGAAAAAAGTGTCATCTTTGTTGTTAAGTGTCAAGAAGATGTTTTATTTTGCTGACAGAGACTTGCAAGTAATGTGGAAGAACTTAGTACTTTTAATAGTGTAAGCTATTAAATAATAAAAATAATAAACTACATATATCTGAGCTGAAAATAACAGAATTTTCCAAACTAAACTATTAATTTTCAACTGGAGATTTTTTTGTTAACTTGCAGCCACAAGTTGGTTTGTGAAAGTGAGGTAAGCAGGTCTTCACTTACTCTTCAGACTGCTTTGTAGTCAGTCCATTGTTTTGATCTTCATACAAGTAGTTTAAATACATAACTTTTCTTATTACAGCAAAGGAGTGTTTGAATCACACACAAAAACAACTTACCTGTTTTGTGGCTGCAAGTACTACGTTGGATTTTTTAAGTGCTTGCAGTTATGTCCAGTTTGTCCATAGGCAGACAAGAGAAACCTTTTTGTCTAAGACGGGAAACTTTGAATTTGTTAACAGTTGTTAGTATTTTCTAGTATTTCAGTCTTTAGCATTTTATTAGTTAAGACTGCACTTTGTTAAGTGAGTTCAGTTAATAATTAAGAGTATGCTTTGACTGACCAAGGTAGACATTATACCTAAAAGAGAATGAATGTTGTTCTTGAGTATTTCTGCAGGATGTTGGGTGCCTTTTTGGGTCTCAGCACTGTTCAACAACAGTGTCAGTTTGGCGTTTTGTCTTTGCTCCTCACTGTCCATAGCCACAGAAGAGGGCGTGATACCAGGACTCAGAGGACTGAGGCCATGGGGTACATTTAAAAGATACATTATCAGGTTTCCACTACTGCACACCAGGTAGAGATAAAGAAGTTTCTTGTTTGAGCACCTCACCACAAGCACTTAGGCTGAGGCACATGAAAGGTTTTTTCAGGCTGTAACTTTCAAGTACCTCCTCATCACAGGGATGCCAAAGCCACTGTATCCAACACTTAAGGGTTTCACATTGTTGGGAATTTTACAACAAGCAGCAGGAGCAGCACTTTGGGTAGTTAGTAGGTAATAACTTACACTCTCTTTTGGGAGAATATCTGAAACTGTCAAAAACATAAATAGTTTGACTGAAAAAATATATCCGTTACTCATTGTTGAATGTGAATATGTCTGTTGGAAGTAGAAAAACCGGTATTGCAGATGAGTTTTAGATAGATATATAGATCACAATACAATCCTAGTGGTTAAGGTAGCAGATGTTCACTGGAATTCCTGTTTGTGACAGAAACCACTGAGGACAGGTGGTAATAAAAGATGGTCATGTGGGAAAAGCATTAACCTTTGTTACTGTCACCAAGACCAGAAGAAGGGTGGAAGTGCTAGTATTCATATTTTTGTCCTTTTTTTTTTTTTTTTTTTTTTTAAACTTCACACTAACTTTTTATCCCAGATTTTTTTTCCCCAAGTATACAGTTCCTCTAAAGGAAGGAATTTCAAGAGTATAAGAAGAATAATGCTTTGGAGAGCTAATAAGGTGTTCTTCTCATACTCTTGCAATTAAAAAAGAAAATACAGTGTTTCATATACGTAATTTTTTCTTGGGTTAGATGAATATATACATGCATTGATAGTGAAGGAAAATGTTAATGTTAGAATTCTCTTGGGGAATCCAAGCAACTCCAAACTTAAGTGTCTGGGCTGGAGACTTCAATTTTGGTAGCTGGGGATTTAAGTAGGACAAGTGACACACTTAGTGTAGTAAATCAGTGTTGTTTCATGGTGATCCTTAGCAGCAGACAATATGCACTGCATCTGCAGCTTCTTTTTACATGCATCTGGATGGTACACTGCTTGAATTGCCATGTCCTGGAAAAGTTAGTGTGAAGAGAAGGTCGAGGCTCCACCAGTTCTCTTGCAATTCATGCTTCAATTGAAAACTAAGGTCCAGCAGCATTTTGGAAGAATAACTCTAGGTTTCTGTCTGTATGAGAAGTTACAAGTTTTGGGTCTCAGGCAGACAAAAGCTTGAGTTGCTGTTCTCTGACACTTGTGGTTAGCAGCTTGCATCTGGGTGCAGCAGGCTCCAGAGACACTCCTTGATGGGACTGATGCATACTGGCACTTTTCAGTCCTGCATACAGGTATGTACCACAGATTTCACTTGCAGTCCTGGAAATCAGGGCTTGGGTGGCTGGCTGACTGTGGAGGTTTTTTAAAAAATGTAGCCTTGAGCATCTTGGCTTTAAAGATCATGTAGAGGACCTGAATTTGTTCTGCCTTTACCTCCAGTTCTACCAGGTACCTCAGGTACCTCCCTTTTTAAACATATACATCAGGAGAAGTATTTAATTTGAGTATCCACTCAAATTTATTGTTAATGTAGATCTAGAGGTTGTTCTAACCGAATATGTATGTTGATTATTTCACAAAAATGTTCATGGACACAGTCCCTTAGTAAGGTTTTTACAGCCTCTTTCACAACACTGAATGACAACAGTGATTTCCTTTGTGTTAAATTAACAAAACCTTTGCAATAAGGATTAAATCTGGGCAGAAAGGAGAATTGCTTGAGACAAGATAGAAACCTCCTGGTCTGAGCTGATTTTCCTGTTATGACTAAGCACGCTCTCTTCAATCTATGCCTTATCTCCCTAGGAACAAACTTGGCTTTTGTTTGTTTCAAATGGAGGCTGACCATCAGAATTCCATGTATATTGTCTCTTTCCCTCTGGAAAAAGCCTTTTTTTCAATTGTGGTTGCTAGAGTGGGAAGAAAAAAGTATAACCAGACCTTTGCTTTAAGTGCAGATTTATGGAATATTAACGTTTAGCAGAAAGAGCTCATTAACAGTTTATTGTTTGCTGTAATATGTTTTCTTCTTTCCACACTAAGTCAGAGTCTCTTCAAAGCCAGCTATTTTGCCAGCAGCCAAACCATAGTTGTCTGCACTTCTCCTGCTGCTCCCATTTCTTTTGATTGCTGTGTGTGCATTGGGCTGGTGGGGGAAATTATGTGTGAGGGGAGGTTGTCAAAGGCTTTGTGTGTGCTCGTGCACATACGTGTATGTGTAGATCTGGGAGTAGTACTGTGTAAGTGCTAACTATTGGCTTGCAGTTATTTCCTTCCAGGTATGTTTTTTTCTTACAAAAGAAATTAAAATAGGCACTCTAATCCTTTTTTTTTTATGCATAGGTTCTCAAAGGATTTTTAAAAGAGAGTAAATATTTGATGTATTTTAATGTCAGGAGAAACTGCAGCAGAGGCGTTATTTGTTTCTTCTTTGTGATTTTGTGATTCCCGATGAACCTTCTTCTAATGTGAATGTTTATCTTTTCTATTAGCCTGGTAAGTTTAACAGTGGAACACATTCCAGGTTCTGCTTTTGTAAGACTGAAGTCCTATTTGAAGCTGAGAAATATTTGGGCCTCGGATACTGATGCTGTGTTTGTGGGGCTAAGATCACTTAATGAAGTATGAATACACTCCAGAGTTCCTCACTGATAGAAGCCCTTTGTTCAGGCCACTGTGAAAGACCTCACATTCATAGGATGATTCTTCTTATATACAGGAACTATGCTTAGTTTTACTTTACTGATAGATTGAACTCCTGTACATATATTATTGACTCACCCTGGAGTATAGACCTTGAATCTGTTGGCCAAGCTAGCAAATCTCTGATCAAGCCAAAAGTGGCAACC